>BSQZ01000026.1:3155000-3427500 GCA_033239005.1 Lamellibrachia satsuma
ACTGAATGAAACGGGGGACGCACGAGCGTACTACGAGCACGCACGTGCGCGCACAGTCGAATTCGAATGCACGTTGCATTAGACGACGCGTGTCTCTCTGCGGAAGATTAACGTTCGCGGCGATTTCTCGCCAGTCGGCACAATGGCGTTTGACATGCACAGAGGTCAAACTGAACGTGTGTCAAATTTGACTGCGAACATCTGTCCTAGAGCATTCTCGTCGCCAGCTCAGCTTGGATTCGGCATAGTTCGATGGACAAATTAAAGGGGAATATTCCGAAGAAAATCGATCGCGTCCGAGCGATTTTACATGTAAAGTTACATTTGTATATCTCAGCAAACTGACATGTAAACTAACCTTTAAACTAGCATTTGTACATCTCAGCAAACTGCGATACATTGACTTTCTGATTAGTTGTGTCACTGCTGCTATTGTTGTTATTATTTGACGATAAATAAACTTCCGATGACGGTGTTGATGATGGTCATCATCATGTTGTTGTTGTTGTTGTTGTTTTTGTTGTTGATGATGATAATGATGATATTTTTGTTAGATATGCATTGACTGGAAGCCCTGTCCCACGTTCTCACGAATAGTCTACCAGGCAGCTATCTGGTCCACGACGGCAGACAAACAGGAGGGTTTCATGATATTAAGCTAACGATTCGTGCACTCACTGATAATGATATTAATAATACCTAACGTTTTTAGAAATCTGAAGGTTATAACTACAACTGTAAATAGCGTCCCTAGAAATGCAAACGCGCACAAACTGGGAAAGACAACAGTAACGTTCACTTTTATTATCATTTCCATCAAGCCACCGGTAATATTTAGATCGCTAAACCGTGCGACGTGAATGCCAAATGCGGACATTACCGATGGATTGTGCAGTACACACTGTATGTGCCACACTGTATATGCCACAGTGCTGTCTTATTAGGATTCCGAGGAATGCGCCAGTTATTTGCAGGCGACGTGATGAATTTGTTTGTTGCGCCGGATAAAAATCTCAGCGGAATGGGAGGAAGCACTCCGCGGTCTCGAACCGTTTGTCGCCGGTCGCAATCAAGACGCAATTCTCTAATAATAATAATAATAATTTCGGAACATCAGACGTCGCTGTGACATTCACCAACTGCAGCGGTTCATTAAAAATAACATGAATTTAACGCAGAATACCAAGTAGTACAGTTCTACAACTGAACGGAGTTGTCGGGCAAGAGCGAGAGAACTGGGGGGGGGGGGGGGTGGGTGGAGGGAGACGGGTGGTGGAGACTGCGGGAAAAGGGACCAGTGATGTGATGGGAGGAGAATAAAAAGGACAGTCGAGGACCAGTATTGTTCCCAGCCTCAACCCGGATTTCATGAATAAAGAGGAACGCAACAATAATAGTTACTCTGATGTCTTCGTGCTCCTCATATTGGTTGTGCTGCGTTCGCAATATTGACAGGGTTTTTCAGTGACATGTGCCGCATTACTTCATGTTTGCTCGGGCGTCAGCGATTATTCTGGTGCACGCAAGTTGACTTACCAGGGTCGGTGACTCGTACAGCGTCATTCAACTGCCATGTTAGTCCGAGGATTGACACGATATACAACAGTCCCCACATGGCTCTCCGCTATCGGCGTCCGCCTCTCGTCTTCTCCGGCGCCACGGCCCGGCAGCAGCAGCGACAGCAGCAGCAAGAACGACCACAGTCCGCCGATAGAGTCGTCATTGACGTCGTCTCATACTGGATCCGTGAGCGGCCGTCAGCTTAGAACGAGCCACTGGTGCTGGGGCTTCACGCTCAGTTTTATACACGGCCTCCGACGACCAAGCGAGCAGCGCTGCTGATCAGACGCGTCGATTCACATCGCCGGCCCACTTCGGCTGCAAGTCATCGGTTCATTTATCGAACTATCGACCAAGCAGCGCTCGAGTTTCAACGAGGTTACGCCTGGCGACTGCGCATGCGCGCAGTCGCGACGCGGCGATCGTTTCGACGGCCCATCGTCGTCCAACCTCCGTGTCGTGGACGCGCGTAAATATTTCACGTTTGGAATACCCCACAACCTGTTATACAGTATATAGCAAATTAAATTATAATAATCGGCTGCGTGTCGATGGTCACGTGATAGTCGGTGTGCCCTATATCACGTTTAAACCGGCATTAGTGCCGAGATAGTCAAGTGGTGTGGTGCGTCCGGATGTTCGCCATCTCAATCACGTTCTGTCCGTGAGATAAATTCTCAGACTACTCGACGCCAGAGGGACTATCTCTTCACGTCATCTGGGCGTCGCAGTCAACAACCAGTGTTTAGTTCGACGAGTCTCTTCTGTGTTATGTTCGTTCTTTAATTCATTCGTTCGTTCGCTGACGTTTTTGCGGTGTTACAGGAAAGGTCGGACACGATTATACGCTGAGCACATTACTCTGTATATCTGTGTTTCTATTAAGATGACGATGTAGGCCTATTTCATGCTTTATGGATTATAAGTCGTTATGTTAATTTCTCCAATATATGCGTGTTCCTTGATCGTTTGGTGCACATCTGTGTGGATAGCCTATCTTCACCCGCAACGTGTTTTATGTAACAATATGACCGTTCGACAACGTGTTCTCTCTGATATAATGCCCGTCTCATAAGTGTTCTAACAGACGGGTTCTAACGTCCCATAAGTGTTCTAACAGACGGGTTCTAACGTCCCATAAGTGTTCTAACATATATGATGCACGTCTCATAAGTGTTCTAACAGATATGATGCCCGTCTTATAAATGTTCTAACATATATTATGCCCGTCCCATAAAGTGTCTTACCTGCTATGATACCCGTCCAATAAAGTTTTCTAACTTATATAATGCCTCTCCCGCAACATGTTGCGCTATTACGACAAGGCTCCACAACCTTTTCTAAAACACAAGATGGTCGTTCAACATGTTCCAAGTAATACGAATATAATTATAACCTGCTGTTCCATAACATGTTCTTCTTTTCTATGATGCCCACGATATCCTTTCTATCACGTGTTGCAGTTTACATAATGTCCGTGTCACAACATGTTCTACATAGCACGATCGCCATTCCATTACATTTTTATCATACTCGACATCACATAGTCTACGTTACGTGATGCCCGTTGTATGATGTCCACAATATGTTCTACCTTTAATGCACGGTGTTCAGTCCATACACCGTGTTCTACTTTACATGATACCCGTTTTATAATGCGTTCTACTTTACATGGTGCTTATCAATATAGCATGCTTTATCTCACAGAATATCCGTTCGACAACAACCTGTAATGCGCGATGTTTATTCCATAATATCACAGTGTGCACTATCTTACACGCTGCCCGTCCCGTGACACCTTCTACGTTACACGCTGCCCGTTCCGTGACACCTCCTACGTTATACGACACCTGACCAGCTCCGTTACACATGTCACGCCGGCCATACCTCGTCCGTCTTCGTGACGGACGAGAGAAGCCACAGCGGTGCATTCTCATCACTGCGACGATGTCCACGCCTAACGCACGGCATACAAATTGACGACATAGTACAGCTTACGAGTCATCTAAATTGCCAATCGATTCGAACGGAAACAGACGCGGCTTAGGGTAATTTGCTTAAAACAACATTGAGATCTATGCGCATGTGTGTGTGTCTAGGAAATAATTTCGAACTCGTTGCACAAACAGAACAAAGACGTAGAACCTGCGATTTACTAAGATATTTAATTGCATCAGTGATCTTGTGTTGACGGGGAACAGGAATGCGCAGCGCGGTATGGAAACGACCAATGAAAATAACGAAGAGGACCCCAGATAATAGTCGTTTTGCTGATATTTTCGTGTTCCGAAGCAGTACAATAACTACGACATGATTTGAACGATCACTAATCGAGCTCAAGATATTCGTGAACAATTTCAGTACTGCCGTTGATTGGGCTTTTCAGTTGAATGTGCATTTTTTTAGCGATTATCAAAAACTCGCTATTACAACTACATCGCGAACAGTTCCACCGGGAAAGGAATGTTAAATACGCACTTACGCCACTCGTTAATTCCCAGAAATCGGAAAGTTTTACTCGCTCTCTGATGTACTAGCCAAGTCTCTTGGGTGATTTTGTCGCTAAGTATTTAGCAGGATGCTTAAAGATTGTGAAGTAGTGAATCGCGCTGCGCCAGGAATCGTTAGTGAAGTATTCGTTTTTTGGCGTTAGTGAAGAGCAGCAGTTACAATTGATCTCATATGGCCGAGAAGAACACGGTTGTAGTGTTGTGAAACTGATGACTAACGTGGAAATCCTAATAAGTTGTTATCACCTGTAATGGTTGCAACATAAACTGACGCCTGTGCCGTTAAAATGCTTACACATGCGATGCTGTGATTATGATATCAGAACGTATAACATTCCAGCTCAATATCGCATTACCTTCGCAATTAATGCACCACGACGAGTCAAAACCCGAAATAAAACAATGATCGAGCTTTTTACAACAACAGGTATCGCCAACAACCTTTGACATTGTCCACACATATCTTTCATATCTCAAGTTCGTAGCAGGGCAATGTGAAGAAATGACTTTCTTTTGTCTCTCGCTGTGCCTTGGAAATGACTGTTATTAGGCCAGGATGTATTTGTGTCGCGCGATGTTTTGGCCACTTTGGCTGACTATATCGATGGCGACATGGTGACGAGTATGTGAAGTCTAATATGTTGCTGTAGCATCTCATCTCCATATATTGCATTTTTAAGGCTCCGATGTTAGCTCTACGTAGATTAATACGTCTAAGTACGTTCAATCTATACAACATTTACTCGCTGCTGTCGCAGTCGGTTATGTTACAGGAGTAAATAAAAAAAGACATCAGCATTGTAAATATGCAATCAAGTTTTAATAATATTATCGATATGCCAAGTACATATATGGACATTTGGAAAGAACCTAACAATCGTACGGTGTTGATAAGTTGACTTTCTAGTGTGTGGAATTTCATTGACATGATCTGCCAATCTGACGTAATTAAAATATGATAATAAGGAGAATCCTAATATAGTTATTAATTTTGTGTGAAAATAAGCAAAATGTGAACAAACCAAATAGTGGAGTAAACTTTCAATCTTCACAGAAAACAATTTATTTTACTGATATATATATTTCAATAAGTAATAATAATAATAACAACATCAATAACAACAATAATAATAAGAATAATAATAACGACAAAAATAATAAAATAACAACAACAACAATAATAATAATAACAACAATAATAACAACAATAATAACGACAATAATAATAATAACAATCATAATAATAATAACAGTAATAACAACAACAACGATAATAAAAAAAAAAATAATAATAATAATAAGTTACGATTTTCGGGCCACCGTAAAATTAATCGATGACCGTGAATGATGGTGATCATCACTACTCTGACACTAAATAAGGACGATCATTACGACAGAGCTTCAAAACGTGTTCCCTCGTCTGTGCACTCCCTCACCCGGTGTCGTGATGGTGCTTCTCGCTGTGACGACGGTCGCAGGGTCTAACGCAGACGCCAGTAATCTGTTTGCCTGACAACTGCAGTGGAAAATCAGATGTGGCCAATTTAGAGACTGCCCAATTATTTCACATTACCGACGACCGAAGGAAGGCCGTCATAAGCTATTTATCTGGATAACGCCGACACCAAAGCCAACCATGTCGAAATGACGCCGCACGCCATTCGCGAGATACTAACTAGGTTGCGACGTATTCTGGGATAGGTGTGTCACTCCCTTAGAAACGTCGACTTTCAATGTCACGTTTCACCATTTTTTTCACCACGTTTTCGAATTACAATGCACGCGATGTATATATTTCGCATAAGTCATTTATTAAACGCAACATTTTATACCAATGACATTTTAAATACACACGCGTTAAACTGCAATTGATGCACATCTGCTAAAGGCGGGTAATTTAATGAACAACGAAACTCCCCTTATATCGCTCTCGGTTACTGCGCTCGCTAACGATTAGCCTCGGTTATCCAGGCTTCGCGCTGTGGCGCAACCGTTGACGTAATCACCTTCGCCTGGGTGCAGAGTGGGGTTTGATGATGTATGCACCCAGGTAGCTAATTAAGATTTCATCCGGGCATTTGGCTAATTCATAAAATTATATTGACACAACTGCCCGACTAAAAAGTTAAATCAAGCAAAAAAAGTCTGGTGTAGTATCTTTATAATGATGCAAATTTATGCTGGCGCTTCACGGGAACGCATACACAAAATGGAGTGGTGACAGTGGATAACAGCGAGACCACGCCCCTGCAACGAGACTCTTCTCGGCGGATTCACGAAGCCGAGCGAGAGTCAGATAAGTGTGATTAGCTAATGAATTAAAATACAACTATTTCTGGGGTATTCACCAGGGTTGACGAAGACAAATACTAATGCAAATTCCACTACTAATGCAAACTGTTATTAAGTAGGTTGCTTGACTCCGTGCATTAATGTGAACTAGTTTCTTGTCATCATAATAACATGAAGGATTAGAAACAGACTGTATTGCTGACGTTGTGATGAGTCCGAAAAAGACAGTTGTCATTGGACGTTTGCTCTCTTCCTGCCGACGTTGAGTCCCAAAGAACAAGGTGAATCCGATCTTTGTCAAATGTCGAAAGTAATATAAGCCTACTTTAACAAGATTTAACAAGATTTGCCATCCAAGCCAAAGGCCCAGATGGCAAGTGGACAAGGAAGCCATTGGCTTATCGAGAGTCCAATAATGTTCATCTACTTATAACCCGCCCTCCTGAGATATGTGTCAACCTTGTTTTTAAACATATTCACGCTGCTAGCAGTTACACAATCTGTAGACAATTTGTTCCATTCATTTATTGTCCTCTGTGAGAACGAGTGCTTCCTGATGTCCAATCTACATTGATCCTTTACTAATTTTACCTCATGTCCTCTAGTTCTGCTATCCTTCTTGAGTGAGAAAACTTACTTGCGCGTAAAGTAATTTCGAACCCGCGTAACGTATAGAAAGTGATAAAACAATGCAACGAACTACTCAGTTTTAATTCTGCAACAAAGAAGCGCGAAGAACCTACACGGATACGGTTCAATAAAACACGCAGCCAAAATCGTCTGTGTAGCGCTCACACTGACGCTGTTAAAATATTAACATGATTATAACGTAACCTAGTAACCACTTTGTCACTGATGCCTTGACATGTAAGCACAATTCATGAATCAATGGTGCAACCAAAAACTATCTCTAAACATATCATTCTGGTCCTGCCCAGAAGAGCCGACACAGCCGCCTTGGGGAGAAAGCAAATGAAATCGAAGTAAAACCAAAAAAAGATGGCCGCTCGCGTTCTGCCTCCCAACAACATTATTAGGTTAATTCAGCTAAAGCCATTTTCGGTTGGCTACGTACATATAATTGGGCAATTACTGACGGTTGTTATTAATTTTAGGCAACCCGAAATCGCGTGTATGCATTGGCTGAGCCTCGTGTCCGCCACTAATGCAGTAGGCTAATACAATTAGGGCGTAACTACAAAGCGATAATACAGTTGAGCATTCAAATAGTGGCACATAGATGCCTTGTTTCGTATCGATAACCCATAATCAGGAACGTATCTGTCATATTGCACGAAGAATATAGTGGCATTCGTTTCACGGTTTAAATATCGATAAACTAATCTCCCTTGCCGGCGTACAAGGGTAGCGCCATATAGAACGAAACGGTTGCTGTGATGCTGGAATTTCATTTTAGTTTACAATGGCACCCTTCTTGCTTTGGCATTCGAACGCGCAGCGAGTGGCGCAGAGATTGAATTGGCTGCAACATTGACATTTAGTTGTCATTGACGCATATGCTGAGAAAACCACGGCAATGACGCTGATATAGCCATCGGGCGGTCGTTTAAACATTTAGGTTTACGACGTCGTTGTATTGATAGTGAACTGGGCGTGGGTTGACACCGACACGACATTTGTATTTGGTCGACATTGACAGTGATTGACAATGAACATGTGGGCCTACGTGTCGTTTGACGTTAATGAATGTCACAGCACTAACATTAACGGTGGAACGGGGGCAGATGCAGTTACGAATGAAACAAATAATTTACTGATTGTGTAAATGCTAGTGTGAATGCGTGTAAAAAAAATTACAACTACCCCAGAATGGCGGGTTACACATCAATGAATAATCGTTGGACTCTCGATACGATCATGGCTTCCTTGGTCAATTGCCATCTGAGTTTTTTATTTGGATGACGGACTTTATTATAATTATGCTCAACTACCCGGCTTGGCTTTTGTTATTATGTAATATAATCAAGGTTCGTCGATGCGTTTGGTAACGCACAATGTACATTATTCATTGATTCATATTCCTGCTGTTCAACAGTGTTCATGTTCATGAATATAAAGATTGTCTCGTCTCAATTCGCGGCTATGGAAAACTATCCATGATCAGTACCTTTGCAAATTCACTATTCATAGTCAACGGTCATTTATACACACTAACTCCTGCAGAACGCACCACGAACACCACAAGAATGGTTATGTATATACATTAACCCATGTAGAACACACCACGAACACCATAAGTACGGTAATTTGTACACACTAACTCATGTAGAATACACAAAACACACCACGTGTTTTATCTAAAAATAGCTGATGATGAGCCCAAACGCAGAATATGTTTCGTTGCAAAATCAGCACACGATGTTCGTGCATCTATCTACTGGATATCAGTACGTCTCTAGGGTAGTTTGCATAAAGCTAATGGTTGTCTAGCATCGCTCACACGTTTGCAGAGAGTGCAATCGAACGCCAGGGAGTTCTATTTGTTCTCATTAAGAAAAAACGCAGATCGACGTGTGACGTAACTTGTTTTTTTTGTACAACATGTCTGCAGAGTCACAATTAGTCATCACGTGATCGGCTGCTACTAATCGCATGTCTCGTGATGGTAATGATTTCATATCGCTGATGGGAGAACAAAAACTTGTTCTAGTCTCTAAGCGCAATACACAGTGGAATGAAAGTTCATTAATAATGTTAAGACATATTATTATCATTAATATATTCAATCAAAGACCTACCAGCTTCCAGCTACCAGATGATGCAATAGTCCTCTAGAATCAATATCCCGAGAGGCTGTAGGAGGAACTACATCACAGGAATGTCATAGAATGCTAGGGAAACACGCATGGACATGGACATGGATATGGATATGGACATGGACATGGACAAGGACATGAACATGGACATGGACATGGACATGGACATGGACATGGACATGGACAAGGACATGGACATGGACATGGATATGGACATGGACATAGACAAGGACATGGACATGGACATGAGGTCACAAATTGCTCACCAGGTCCTCGTGAACTGTCGAAACCAGGGCATCGTCCCAGCAGAGTTAACATTCCAAGGCCTACTGAAGATGATCAGGACGCCTCTAACTTCACTGTACCTATCACCTACTTGGCATCAAAATCAAAATGATGAAACAGAACAAAGTTACAGGACTTGACGACATCCCATGTGAACAACTCAAGCACTTTGGCCAGTAGTTCTGCTGTGGCTACTAGACATGTTCAACAACAGCTTGAGTACCAACAAAATCCAAACGTTGTGGAGACAAACTAGAATAGTGGCAATGCTGAAGTCTGAAAAAGATCCCGCCAGCTCCAAGAGCTTCCGACCTATCGCCACAAACTATACAAACTATTCTAAATAGTCTGGTCCCCTTTGTGGACCAGTATCTCATTCCTAGCAAGCAGGTTTCAGACCTGGAAAGTCCTGCACAGGCCAACTCTTGCATCTCACACTATTCATCGATGGTCGATATGAGAAAGGATCAATAACTGGCGCTGCCTTTGTTGACCCGTCTACGGCGTACGATACGGTCAGTCACGGGATTCTTGTGTAGAAGTTATTCCAGATAACAATATATGTAACACTGACCAAACTCATTCATGACATGCTGGCCAGTAGGCGTTTCTTAGTGGACCTTGCGGGCAAACGCGGCAGGTGGCGCAGACAGAAGATTGGACTACCACAAAGCAGCGTTCTTGCTAACTTACTGTTTAGTATCTGCACAAATAACCAACTGATACATCCAAACACCAGACGTTTCCTCTCTGCCGACGATCTCTACATTGCATCCCAATTCATGGTATTGCTCCACCATCAATCAGAAAGGAGTCCTTCTCACAAATGGAGAGAACCAAGAAGGAAAGTGACACTCGCCACCCCATATTCCAACACGAGTCAGCACACAAGAGATTGAAGTCCAGGAATAGGGATCAGTCTACTGTTGACTTTCCCGTTAACGTTTTGCATGATTATAAGAAAACGTGACCATCAAAAATGCTCAAACTGTTTACCTGCCGCTGTCATTATCCCTTTGACATGCGGATTGATTTTTGTAAAAATTAGACATTTCTAGCTCTTGCAGAATGCCTGTATGTGCGATACCCGTCAATGTTTACCAATAGTGGCAGGATTTATGTCGTACACGCGTCTAGTGGCCACATAAATCCCAAATACCCTTCCGCCAATTAAAATCAGATAAAACGCCACCATTTCACTCTCAATAGCTTCTACCAGCAAACCTGGCAATGTCCCTGCTCAAATGCACTTATGTCAGATTATATGATTGAATTTTTTTATAAACGTCTTTACTATGCCCTACATTCGTCTGTAACACATCAAGAAGTCTAACTGAGGCACTGCCTCAATAGCTTCTTCCATGCTGTTAATGGCTTCTTCCATGCTGTTAATGGTAAACCACACAGCTGCAGAATAGATGATTGGTCAACGCCCCTGCAACCAAAACCTCACAAAGTGTCTTGTGACCCGATGAGTCCCTGCCAAAAGGAGTCAGATAACTTAGGGACTGGTGATTGGCGCTGCAGACACTTGTCGCAGAGGCAGGGGTATAGCCAGGATACCAACATTGAATGTGACTGTGGATAGGACTCTAGAATGCCCTCTCCTACCAGAGCCTTGCAACCCAGACGACTTGACAGTGTTTGTGTTGATGTGATCGTGCCTGCGCGCATTTTTATATTGTCACAATTCCTATCATTGCACTGTTTTCGTTGGTTCGTACGCTGCTGTTTACCGCTTTATATCGAATCCAATCGTTGATTTATGGCCCAATAAACAACGCGCTGTTAACTTTAAAGTCGCCGATCTAGACGTGCGCTGGAAACGTATTGCCCAGCTTTCCGAGCAAACGCACAAAGGACTTTTTCACAAAGCGCAAAACGATAGAACAGCACTGGTTAACGATCGGATCAGCATCAAAGGACCCCTTTGACAACAATGTGTTTACTGCTTATTTTGACAACCCATTGCCGTGCAAAGGGTTGTCAAAATAAGCAGTTGGCGACTCAACAGTATACGTAAGTAGGCGAGAAAAACAAGTTGTCAAATGACACATCGAAAACCAGTGTGGAGCACCGCCCAATCAACGGCAATAAAATGTGGCATTTTGCGACACAGACCGCAATCGAGTATTTCTATATGTTGTGTTAGTCCTTAACGGGTCGTAATCTCGTCTCGCGATCGGGATTCAACGAGGGACGTCATCTGGTATTAATAATGCACACGACGCCGAGAAGTCAGTGCGAGATGTGTCCGTGTTTATTGGCCATGTCCGTATCACTAAGTGTCAGTGTCTCCAAGGATGACGAAGACGAAAAAACGTGACCAATATATAACCGTTATATAACCGATATATAACCGTTAAGAGACGCCATTTGCGGCTTTTTGACTGTCATTATGGGTATTACCGGACCAACGTGTCCCAACCGCGGAACGTTTCGATGGACAGTTTATTGGTTTCTTCCGGGTTGATGGTAAACGAACAAAGTGCCCGTAGTGTTGAGACTGTACGTCCTTTCAATGACTTGTTTACTTACCTACTTATCCTCTTCGTATCCTAATTTGTGCATAGTGTCACAGAAATGTATAATGCACACTAATATATATATATATATATATATATATATATATATATATATATATATATATATATATATATATATATATATATATATATATTATGTGTATTATACATCTTGTATATCTAATTTGTGTATAGTGTCACAGAAATGTATATGCACATAATATATATATATATATATATATATATATATATATATATATATATATATATATATATATATATATATTAGTGTGCATTATACATTTCTGTGACACTATGCACAAATTAGATACGAAAGAGGATAAGTAGGTAAGTAAACAAGTCATTGAAAGGACGTACAGTCTCAACACTACGGGCACTTTGTTCATACATATAATTCTAAACAAGGAAAACTCACATTTTTACTACGACATTTGCGAACATGTTCAAAATTTTAGTTGCTGGTTGGCAGCTTACGCACGAGGTAGTGATGGAAGGACCAACCCCCCACAACCACACGATAAACGAATCTGGTCGGTTTTGGCGACAGATTACCGGGAATATCTCCTGTCTAGAAAAATGGTAGGATTTGAAAAATAAATGTTACTGAAGGTCGATGACAAGACACAAATCACCATGTAGAACACACCACGAACACCACAAGAACGGTCATTTATATACACTAACCCATGTAGAACACACCACGAACACCACAAGAACGGTCATTTATACACCCATGTAGAACACACCATGAACACCATAAGTACAGTCATTTATACACACTGACTCCTGTAGAACACACCATGAACACCAAAAGTACAGTCATTTATAAACACTAACTGATGTAGAACACACCATGAACACCGTAAGTACGGTCATTTATACACACTAACTTATGTAGAACACACCACGCACAAAACAAGTACGATCATTTATACAAGACACAACTCTCAGTGCCGTAGTTATTAAAACCGAATCGTAATTTCGCGCACATTCTGAAATTGCCTGACTCACTTTAAACTTTTGTTTCAATAGGAAAATAAATCAATACTGGTGTTACATCCTGTCTTCGCGGTCTCGGTTTCAGCCATCCCCTGATAATGCAAGCATACACAGGGAATCGTCAATGTTGCTCGGGGATTAACACGAACTCCATATTTCACGGAACGTTTTTGTTTTTTACTCGTGAAATGAAGTGACTGCGTTATTTATCTTAGCGTCTCGTTCCCTTGTCGCGAACTCAAAAATACTGGTGTCGCCAACGCATGCAATCCAATTAGAGGTGCCGAAAACATACAGTCGTAAGTTATAAGACGTAACGCAACCGTCCATCAGACCAAGACAATGATCGAAAATGGACCTGCAACTGACAAATGGCAATATTTCTCCCTCGTTCATGAAAAAACACTAATTCCACGCGGTTAAGGTATAATGCGGTATGTAAGACACAATGCGGCTCATCATGTCAGGTGTGTTGCGAATGTCTAATAAATCGTCTAATTACGTCAAAGTGAAACTTGCGCGGCGACGCGTCGCCTTGCCTAAATGCCGTATAATTAACGCGTATCTGCTCAAAAAAGGTTCGGTTGTGGCTATATATAACATCGCACATGAGGAAAGATCGATAATTGCTTTATTTCAGTCATAATATAACCGCGTTCATAATACCGGCACTGCAGTTGTCGCGCCATTGATATGAATTTATGAAAACAAAAAGAGCCGAACGAAAGCATAACATTGCTTACACTAATCATTCGAATAACACGCACAAGCACGGGGGACAACTGCTGGCCTCACGCGGGACAGATAAGTTTCGCCAGAAAGGTCGACTGAACTAAAATGTCAGCTACGCATCTACATGATATTTTATGATGTCCACAAATGGTGGACCGTTTTTGTGGATTATAGTATGCGTAAAAAAAATTGCTATTATAAAAAATATGCACAACTACAGTTACATACGCCATGCTGGTTATCTGGGCTAGTAGGACAACCATGTCCATAATCGGTTGTTGCGCTGCGTGGATGTGGTAGTTCGCCACTGTCTTGCTCACAGTTACTGGTTTATTATGGAGTTTGTCAGCAATGTTTGTGGGATTCAACATGAAATCGACAGGGCACCAATGCCAATACACGGACATATAGCGTACCGTGGGGATCTGGGCATCACAGTACAAAGATTGACCCGTAAAAGTATCGGTTTAGTACAAGAGCATGCATATCGAAAAAGACGTTCAACGTATGTGTGCACAATAGGTGCATTCAAAACGATATCATTCGACGTGATGACCAACAGGGGGCCATATTTAACAAAGGCAAATAAGCGTAACTATGACAATCTATTATAATCTTTATGTCATACGATTAAGTACATTGATGAATTGCAATAGATAATTTTCAGTAGAACTGCATTCTAGGTATTACAATCTTAACAAAAAGAGGGCATCAAACGGCGTGAAGCACGAACATGGTATAAATAATCGGACTGAGGCCACAAAAACATGTCTAAATTCCAATTTCACGATTCATAAAATAAGTGTTCGTTTCAGAATCAGATAAACAGCCGAATGGAAATAATGAATGGCTTACACATCTCCCCAGCCCTCCGCCGATATTCACGCTTTATCGTAACATCGTTTTACACTTACATTGTCATATCAAATTCCGAGAAAATTCGATGGCGAATGATAAGCCTAAACGTAATTGAAACAGATCAATATTGATGACCAATATTGATGAAAACTATCGATAAGCAACATTGACGAGCAATATTGATGAGCGATATCGCCATCCGCTCATCCATAAAAACCAGAGCGCATCCACGCTATCTGTACCCATACATCGGCGAACATTTAGGGAGAAAACACGACCCGGGCTGACACGTTGCTGTCTCCTGTCACTTAGCATTCCAACGCGAGATACTCCGATTCACCGATGCAGCGTGCTACGAGGCATCGGAGGAAAGATGTTATTATATTACTGCTGCTAAGTGCATCGAAATCTATAGTGGTTGCATCTAGGTCCATGCAGATAATTTCGACATTCATGAAACTTCTGTTATGTGATCAACTGTAATTTGTGTGGCTATAAATGAATTGCACTTGATGATCGGCGTCATTATATATTAGGAGAATCTCTCTTTGCTGTCATGTTTATATTTGTCGCTTATGTCGCTTACTAACCTGTTTTAGATAACATATGCGACAAAAACAGAGATATTATGCAAATTCCAGAAAATATTCCACGGACTGACACATAATTAGACAAAAACGGCTGCATACTGTCTTATTGGCAATTTCGTACGTAGCAACATTGGCATTAACCTTTAGGCAAACACAGTTACATCTGGCTGATTCATGACAATTTGTTAATCTTCTTTGAATAATATTAGCACTTTTCATTTACAGCAAGTATTTTGTGCAGATATCAGCTTAACAATCTCTCACCCGTCGCTCAGAGCATGTTTGGTTGATACGACGGTAACACAGGTCGTGTCCATAATTACGAGACCACACATTCGTTAGCCATTTATATTTTGGAGAAAAGGAAATAGGACTTCAAATTTGCATTGAAAGATGCAGAAGCCTGACGAATCAAGGAACACTATTCTGGACCATTGCTTCGAAAATAGTTCATACTTTAACAGCAAAAGTTGCAAAGCTATGGCCAACCCACCCATCCGTATGCAGTTTTTTTTAAATCACCAGACCAACTAATATATTACTTAATGCATGGTTAAACATTAATAGATGTGAATATGGAAACGCTGAAAACACACGAATTTCACCCTTGGTGAGATTTTGTAACGTTGTCATGAGATCGGCTAGAGGACGAAAGTTACGCCCATGATCAGCGAGAGGATGGAACCTATGCCCACGATCGGCGAGAGGATGGAACCTATGCCCATGATCAGCGAGAGGATGGAACCTATGGCCATGATCAGCGAGAGGATGGAACCTATGCCCATGATCAGCGAGAGGATGGAACCTATGCTCATGATCGGCGAGAGGATGGAACCTATGCCCATGATCAGCGAGAGGATGTAACATATGCCCATGATCAGCGAGAGGATGGAACCTATGCCCATGATCAGCGAGAGGATGGAACATATGCCCACGATCAGCGAGAGGATGGAACCTATGCCCATGATCAGCGAGAGGATGGAACCTATGCCCGTGATCAGCGAGAGGATGGAACCTATGGCCATGATCAGCGAGAGGATGGAACCTATGCCCATGATCGGCGAGAGGATGGAACCTATGCCCATGATCAGCGAGAGGATGGAACCTATGGCCATGATCGGTGAGAGGATGGAACCTATGCCCACGATCAGCGAGAGGATGGAACCTATGCCCACGATCAGCGAGAGGATGGAACCTATGCCCATGATCAGCGAGAGGATGGAACCTATGCCCATGATCAGCGAGAGGATGGAACCTATGGCCATGATCAGCGAGAGGATGGAACCTATCGCCATGATCGGTGAGAGGATGGAACCTATGCCCAGGATCAGCGAGAGGATGGAACCTATGGCCATGATCGGTGAGAGGATGGAACCTATGCCCACGATCAGCGAGAGGATGGAACCTATGCCCACGATCAGCGAGAGGATGTAACATATGCCCATGATCAGCGAGAGGATGGAACCTATGGCCATGATCAGCGAGAGGATGTAACATATGCCCATGATCAGCGAGAGGATGGAACCTATGGCCATGATCGGTGAGAGGATGGAACCTATGGCCATAATCGGTGAGAGGATGGAACCTATGCCCACGATCAGCGAGAGGATGTAACATATGCCCATGATCAGCGAGAGGATGGAACCTATGCCCACGATCAGCGAGAGGATGGAACCTATGCCCATGATCAGCGAGAGGATGGAACCTATGCCCACGATCAGCGAGAGGATGGAACCTATGCCCATGATCGGCGAGAGGATGGAACATATGCCCATGATCAGCGAGAGGATGGAACCTATGGCCATGATCGGCGAGAGGATGGAACCTATGCCCATGATCAGCGAGAGGATGGAACCTATGGCCATGATCAGCGAGAGGATGGAACCTATAGCCAAGATCAGCGAGAGGATGGAACCTATGGCCATGATCAGCGAGAGGATGGAACCTATGGCCATGATCGGCGAGAGGATGGAACCTATGCCCATGATCGGCGAGAGGATGGAACCTATGCCCATGATCAGCGAGAGGATGGAACATATGCCCATGATCAGCGAGAGGATGGAACCTATGCCCATGATCAGCGAGAGGATGGAACCTATGCCCACGATCAGCGAGAGGATGGAACCTATGCCCATGATCGGCGAGAGGATGGAACATATGCCCATGATCAGCGAGAGGATGGAACCTATGCCCATGATCAGCGAGAGGATGGAACCTATGCCCATGATCAGCGAGAGGATGGAACCTATGGCCATGATCAGCGAGAGGATGGAACCTATGCCCATGATCAGCGAGAGGATGGAACCTATGCCCACGATCAGCGAGAGGATGGAACCTATGCCCATGATCAGCGAGAGGATGGAACCTATGCCCATGATCAGCGAGAGGATGGAACCTATGCCCATGATCGGCATTGACCTACCCAGTGTTTAATTTTTTTATATCTACTATTTTGTGCCTTACCAGGTGTAACGATTAAAGTCACTTGTTTAGATGATTTGAAAAAAAATAGGCATTTGTAATTAAATCGACGGCGGATGTTACATAAACTATTTTCACTCTACACATTTGGACATCAACGAACCGGATTTGCGTTAGGCTGAATCAGTTGAGGAAGGAGTTCTAAATGCAGTCGCACCAGTAGTGAAGCGTCGTAAAGTCGAACAACATCGATTAGCAACTTTAATTGATTCGACGGACGGATCAATCCATCAGGATGTATACTGATTACGTTGACGCGATCGGTTGCTGGTTAAATAATTCATGTAGACGTGTTTAGTGAGACAGTCTGTGTCCTTAAATATAGCAACTAATGAGCGGTCCACCAATATGGTTACGTCGAAACCACTGGCAACTGTTGTTACGATGGCGTGCTAGATAGCGTCATGGTCTGGATGTAAAATGCGTTTAATTGGAAAAATGTGGTTAACTTACGTAACAGAGTGCGACCGAGATTGTTGAAATGGCAAAGTTCGCGAGTTAATTAGTAATTCCGTCAGAACGACATGATGCTTTTTTGTACATGTTAGTGCATTATTGTTTCCATTACCAATCAATCAATGTCATCTCTCCATCTGCTGGATATATTTCACAATTTGTGCCACAAACAACGGTGTTTTCTCGACACAATCGGCGCTATCTGCTTTCATAGCTCAACAGCAGGATCCCGTTTACCTACAAGACATAGATAAAGTTTTTTAAGTGGTTATTATTTATAGTACAATTATGTATTTTTAACAACATGGATGTTGCGTATATCATTTACAAGTATAGACGGTTGACGCACGAAATCGGTTAATTTATGACAGCAAGTTGCTAGACAGGACCGATTGAAGGGATAACCTGTCGAGTGATTTATAGAAAGAAGCAAACGATACCAGAGCCCGCGAGGAAATCAAAGAACGTAGTGTGGTCTATAAATCGTTCAACGTCGAGGTATCTCTCCACGCTGCTGCATATGAATGGCCTCTACATGCGTTTTTCTCCGATCAAACGCAAACCACACGGACTTGTGTATAGCATCTGGAACGTGGTGGATGCGTGCACGTAGAGGCTGGCTGTTTCTCCCAAAGACATCGAGTGTCCACAATTATCGACAAAGCATATATGCTATTTAAAGACTTACAAAATATAACAAATCGGAATAAGGCAGCTGGATTCATTTCCCGCTTTCCTTCTTTTAATGTGGAGAAAACCACATAGACAAGGTGTACATTTTATCAATGATAATATTTTGAGTATTGTTAACTGTCTGTGTTAGGATATATTTAGTTCATAGGTGTGATTGGCTGAAGAGATAATAACTAAACCACAACTACCAAGTGGGCCCTAACTGAGTCACAACGATCGAGTAGGGTCTAACTGACCCACACAGACCAGTTATGCCCTATCTAACACAACACAACCAAGTATACTCTAACTGAGTCACAACGATCGAGTAGGGTCTAACTGACCCACACAGACCAGGTATGCCCTATCTGACACACCACGACCAAGTATACTCTAACGGAGTTATAACGAAAAAAAATGGCCTATCTGAGTTACAACGATCACGTATGCCCTGATTCACAACGACCAAGTATGTCCTAACTGAGTTACAAAGACCAAGTAGGCCATAAATGAGTTCCAACGACCAAGTAGGCTCAAACAGAGTCCCAACGACCAAGTAGGCCCTAACTGAGTAACAACGACCAAGTGGGCCCTAACTGAATAACAACGACCAAGTAGGGTTTATCCATAGAGTCTAACACAATGCAGGTGTTTGAGGTGCTTAAACGTTTACGTCTGCTTTCTAAAGAAGTGTATAATTTAGTTTTTCCGGATGTTTTGTTATGAAAACAGTTCTTAAAGGGAAACAAAAGTCGTGGTGCTGCGCTTATGGGCCTATACGAGTTACTAAAACATAACCATTTGCAACTACAATTAAGAATATCACGCCAGTGGTTTACTAGGAAAACCTTGTTGAACACACCATATCTTAATTTCATGGGTCGCGATATACTGTAAGATAACCCTACGTCACGGGTGCCGCAGTCTAGCAATATTCACTCGCCAAATAAAAAAACTGTATTAGTATACACCTATTCCTATACTTGCTAATAGGATATGGCCATGCTGTTTGCGTCCAAACTCAACTTATGTAACGTATTTTGGCCTTTGCTTACTAAACTAGTCATCTTGTTGAAGTAACGTCCCGTTTGATTGAAACTTTGTTTTGGTTCTGGGTATACCGGCAGAGCTAGCTGAATAAGTCACACGTAGTCTAGCTTAACGGTCGCGCTGGTTAACATGTTGACCGGAGGAATGACCGGAATCTCCCACTTTCAGAACACATTCTGAGTAAACAACTGGCGTAATATATTATTATTTTTTTGTCAACACGCTAGCTTGAACGAATTACAAAAACAAATATCAGCCGATACTGACTGTTGTGTACGTAATCTTTTGACGCTCTGGCCAAAAGTATCTTGCGTGAAGCGGCGAAGAGAATTCGTCTGGCAGTCAATTAATAGAACACGAATGACTGCCAACCACACCTCTACACAATCCTGTATTTGGATTTCATCAGTAAAACACGTGACAAAATGGATAATTGCAAATATCAACATCCTTAACATTTATAATGAATACTCTTCGACACAATCGTATTCGTTTTGTGAACATATAATGGTTTACTCTCTATAGTTACAAAGTACATAGATTTAATATGTAACATATGGCCAGCATATCTATTAACAACTCACACACACACACACACACACACACACACACACACACACACACACACACACACACACACACACACACACACACACACACACACACACACACACACACACACACACACACACACACACACACACACACACGCATGCACGCACGTACGCACGCACGCACACACACACGCACGCACGCACGCACGCACACACACACACACCCGCACGCACGCACACACACACACGTGACTTCTCTAAAGTTGCGACTCGCGTCTGCATTGAATCTGTAGCACATTCAGAAATAAATCTATCCATCTGTAGGGTCACACGAAGGAGTCGGGACATTAATTTTTTTCTCGAAATTTCTTCCCACTGTTACCCTTTCTGTGAAAATTAAATTACCGTTTGTAGTTATTATGTTCAGTTGTTCACAACGCTCTACGTACAGTTGTTCACAACGTCATGTGACTGTCCTACTAGTGTCCGTACTACAAGAGCAGTGTCACTGGACGTTTCTATAACGGCCAGTGTTACGTCACAATTTTTAGAGTCGGATTCCTAGAAGCCATCAAGGTATTGACTGGCAGCACCAAGTACCGAAGCATAGATGGATGTTTCTGTGATAATGTTGTGTATCCTGCAATTTTGAAAATATTGTTATCCTGACAGTCACTTACGAACTAACAAATCATCCCTTCAGGAGGATGAGTATTTTTGCCAGTCTTTTTTAATGAACCAGTATGGCCCTGGTGCTATGTGGACGGGCTGGCTTCGCACAGTACGGCAGGATGTGGGGATCGGGCCAGTGATCTCAGTAAGATCCAGTGTGCATTCGACAATGGTTTAGGGAAATCAACATGAATTAGTTAGATTCCCTCGACTAATGGGTCGTCACGGACGGCCGGAGTCACGCCACGGCGTCGACAGGCGTGATCCGACCATCGCGAAGAAAAAACGCTAAGTACATTCGACAGATCACGTCGTGAATAATTCAGTCCGACATCGTGATGATATTACAGCGACTTGTGACGCGCAACACCATCGCGCGTAATTGTGCTCACTACAGCGGTTAGAATTGGACGTCGGCCAGCTTTGTTTAATTACACCGTAACAATCAAAGGTACCAAGCATGATCGTGTTATCATAAAATTGTATTGCATAATGTATAATTACAATATCTTAACTACCGAAATGTGTTTTACTTAACCACAAATGTTTCATATAGTTTGAACGTTGTCCGTTTAGTTTGAATGTTTCGGCTAGAGTAGCTTTGTTTACATTGCAGGATAAACAACCAGGTGGATGTTCATCAACGGAAAACGATTGAACTATATTTAAACGTTGTCGTTCATTAAAATGTGCGTGTGCGTGTGCGTGTGCGTGTGCGTGTGCGTGTGCGTGTGAGTGTGTGCGTGCGTGCGTGCGTGTGTGTGACGTGTGTATGCGTGCGTGCGTGTGTGCGTGCGTATGAGAAAGAGAAGAGTTGGATGACATCATACATATCCGATAATATGTATGCTAATGAATATTGTCTAAAATTATAGGCAAGATTGAAGTTTTGGTTTTCCTATATACATTCTTAAATATATCAATGTTATACAGCACCACCAAAATCATTTAGGCATAGTTGATACATTTGCATACGTATGTATGAGTTAATCATAGCACCTGTTTCAATAACTTTGAGCAGTTGCTACGTGTATATTGGGCAGTATCGAACATGTATCAGGATCAGCGCATATATATATATATATATATATATATATATATATATATATATATATATATATATATATATATATATATATATATATATATATATATATATATCTGGGCTCGATATATATATATATATATATATATATATATATATATATATATATATATATATATATATATATATATATATATATATATATATATATATATATATATATATATATATATATATATATATATATATATATATATATATATATATATATATATATATCGTATATATATATATATATATATATATATATATATATATATATATATATATATATATATATATATATATATATATATATATGGTATATAGCCCAGATTATATATCGCGATGCGATCCGATATATATATATATATATATATATATATATATATATATATATATATATATATATATATATATATATATATATATATATATATATATATATATATATATATATATATATATATATATATATATATATATGGTAGTCGAGCCCAGATGTCGCGGTAGTGCGCGGATGCGCGGATGCGCTGGATGCGCGGATCCTGATACATATATATATATATATATATATATATATATATATATATATATATATATATATATATATATACATATATATATATACATATATATATATATACATATATATATATATATATATATATATATATATATATATATATATATATATATATATATATATATATATATATATATATATATATATATATATATATATATATATATATATATATATATATATATATATATATATATATATATATATATACTATTGTATAGTGATTCATTTGCATACCACTTGCAAATCTTTGTTGTATTCATTTTATATATGCACGCACGCACGCACGCACGCACGCACGCACGCACGCACGCACGCACGCGCGCACGTACACACGCAGGCACGCACGCACGCACACACACACACACACACACACACACACACATCTGGTCCAAGTGCTTTCTTGGTTCTGAGAATTAAGCTACATTGATTTTTTTTGTAATATACACACTCAAATAAATACCTTGTCAGTGTAATAACTATTCAACTAATCACTGCTATATGCACTGATACATTTGACAAATAACGACTGCACACTGAAAAAAATGGTACAGAGCAAAATTCCATCAGGCGGAGAATACGATACGACCAGATAAAAATTCATCTTGCCATCAGAACGCACAAGTGGTGCACCGTGCGGCAAAAATTGGAATTAAAGTTGCTATGTGGCGACGCCTGTCGAACACACTAATACCATTTGCATAAAGGCTCCCGTAATATCATAATGAGCTGTTGCGTTTTGTAATCACAGCACGGCAATACGTCTATATATTCATCACGTCGTCTCGATGTTTTATTGCGGAAATACAAGACGACACGGCATATTGTTGTTTGACTTGGAACGGCTGGTATGATTGTTACACGAAGCAGACATAATACCGGCAAGGCCTATGTTATTAAAGCGAAACAAAAGTCATGGTTTTCGGCCTATGAACCTATAAGAGTTACTAAGGTAGGGAGGGAGGGACACATACAGACCTGCTGTAAGAATAACGCGCTTTGAGTTACCATTGTTGGAGAGGCACGGTAAAAATGTAATGCTTTGCTTTTATTGCAACATATTAATACGAAAATGTATCCGAAGTTAACCGTATAAATCATTTTCCAACTTAGCGAGAAGGACAGCATTTCAATGGCTACATAGCATTATGTGCCTTTTTCACTGTTCAGAAACTATTATAATGTTTTGTATTAGGGTGCAAAATCATCGAAAGTGTTGCCATATCAAAATCACTGGCACTTTGTCCGTATGCATTGAACCCGCAAGTAAAACATTGGACGATCCCCCAAAACAAACCAGAGAAGATGGTGCTGGGTCACACGGCATAGTCTAAATTACTGACGCGCCCACGAAAATTGACAAACGACAATAAATGAATGTTTAGTATCGCCATCTAGCGAATGAACATGGAAAGAAACGTCGCTCAATTGGGCCATTTCTGCGCACCGAGGTATTTCTGAACATTTGCAATTAAACACGCGCCGGCAACATACCAGGTCTATTCAGCGTATCATTGATTAATATTTCCTGATTACGCTGAACCGTCTTACAACAAACTGCTGGTTTTTAAGTGTACATTTTAGGAGTATGCAGAGCTGCCACCTAGGCTTACAATTGCGCAAAAAGATTCTATAAAAAATTAAAAAAGCGGTAGACTTACCATCTCTGAGTATGTAGAAATGATCAACCAATGTGTATTAATATTCACTATTATATTGAGTAAGGACGCATCGTTATAGTGCGTCGCATTAAAATACGGCTTAAAGGGAAACAAAAGTCATGATGATTTTACCCCTATGCACCTATAAGAATATTATTACTAAAACAACCGTTTGCAACTACAACGAAGAATATCCCGCCAGGTGTTTACTACGAAAACCTTGTTGAACACACAGCATTTTAATGTTATGGGCCGTGTACTGTTAATGTACTGTTACCTACATAACCAATGCGGTAATCCGGTGATATTCGCTCATCAAATTAATTTTGTTTTGTAAAATTAACGAATTCGGTAGTCTGGTGATATTCTTTCATCAAATGACTTTTTTTAAACACTTATATTCTCTACTTGCCAACAGGATATGGCCATGCTGTTTGCGTCCAAACTCAAGTTATGTAACATATGTTGGCCTATATATATATATATATATATATATATATATATATATATATATATATATATATATATATATATATATATATATATATATATATATATATATATTTCTAAGTGCTGCGCAGGCGTTTATCGGTCGCACTTATTAACATGTCATCTCCTAAATTTGGCCACAACCTCCCTGTTTTAGAACAAATTATGAGAAAACCACTAGTGTGATATTCTTGATTGTAGTTCCAAATGATTAGCTTTTATTAACACTTTTAGGTGTATTGCCCCAAAACCATGGGCCTGCTTTCTTTAAAATATTATTTAGCACAACCGCCACTGTCAGCCGATCATTGATGTTTCACAAAACAACACTTTCTACCCTTCTCTTGTCCACACGTGCATTCCTCCGTCATTACTGTCCTCTTGTTTGACCACACCTCCCGCCGAACGGACAGCAGGAGTGGACGTCTTGAAAGGTCTCTCGCTTCCGACCAGGAACTCACACGGAAACCTTTAAAGCCACAACTGCTACCATCGGAACCTGGACGGAATCACTGCCACCCGGTAACACGCGAAACACCCCATGGGGCGAAACCTTCGTTGCCATACCAACAGAGAGACGCCCTGGACAGACTGGACAGAAGATAATTGACGTTGACAATGGCAGATGTTACATTTGATGTACGGAGAATATGCGGAGTGGGTCGATATGACACAAGGAAGATGGTGTTGACAACGAGCACGGAAAACAGAATATGCGGAGTGGGTCGAGATGACACAAGGAAGGTGGTGTTGACAACGAGCACGGAAAACAGAATATGCGGAGTGGGTCGAGATGACACAAGGAAGATGGTGTTGACAACGAGCACGGAAAACAGAATATGCGGAGTGGGTCGAGATGACACAAGGAAGATGGTGTTGACAACGAGCACGGAAAACAGAATATGCGGAGTGGGTCGAGATGACACAAGGAAGATGGTGTTGACAACGAGCACGAAAAACAGAATATGCGGAGTGGGTCGAGATGACACAAGGAAGATTGTGTTGACAACGAGCACGGAAAACAGAATATGCGGAGTGGGTCGAGATGACACAAGGAAGATTGTGTTGACAACGAGCACGGAAAACAGAATATGCGGAGTGGGTCGAGATGACACAAGGAAGATGGTGTTGACAACGAGCACGGAAAACAGAATATGCGGAGTGGGTCGAGATTACACAAGGAAGATGGCGTTGACAACGAGCACGGAAAACAGAATATGCGGAGTGGGTCGAGATGACACAATGAAGATGGTGTTGACAACGAACATGGAAAACAGAATATGCGGAGTGGGTCGAGATGACAAAAGGAAGATTGTGTTGACAACGAGCACGGAAAACAGAATATGCGGAGTGGGTCGAGATGACAAAAGGAAGATTGTGTTGACAACGAGCACGGAAAACAGAATATGCGGAGTGGGTCGAGATGACACAAGGAAGATGGCGTTGACAACGAGCACGGAAAACAGAATATGCGGAGTGGGTCGAGATGACACAAGGAAGATTGTGTTGACAACGAGCACGGAAAACAGAATATGCGGAGTGGGTCGAGATGACAAAAGGAAGATTGTGTTGACAACGAGCACGGAAAACAGAATATGCGGAGTGGGTCGAGATGACAAAAGGAAGATTGTGTTGACAACGAGCACGGAAAACAGAATATGCGGAGTGGGTCGAGATGACACAAGGAAGATGGCGTTGACAACGAGCACGGAAAACAGAATATGCGGAGTGGGTCGAGATGACACAAGGAAGATTGTGTTGACAACGAGCACGGAAAACAGAATATGCGGAGTGGGTTGAGATGACACAAGGAAGATGGTGTTGACAACGAGCACGGAAAAAAAGGGTCAATTCGTCGAGAAGGCGACAACAATTCGTGGTGTGGCCCCACGCAGCAATGGATTTTAATAGGGGAAGAAGACGAAGAAGAATATGAGGAGTAAGTAAACGATGAAGACTAAAGAAAAAGATAAATAAAAGACGAAGAAAAAGAAGAATTGGAAGAAAAAGAAGAAAAAGGAAAAAAAAACAAGAAAAGCAAGACTAAGTCTTTGACGTGACTACCACCAAATGACGCTCATGGTGTCAGAGGCTGAATACACAGTATAATCATAGGCCCTAAGCTTTCATACCACGACCCACGTTGCCACAGCAAGCGGCACAGAGACCCCGGCCAGAACCGGTGCCGTTGACTGGCTGGATTGATTGCACGCCACAACTCGATTTGACGGCGACCAAGCGATGCAGCGCCGGACCGGTCTCGCATGCTTATCGAGTGCGACGTCTATGGGTGTTCTTCTTCAGCGATCGCGACGACGAGAGGAGAATAAATCAACCCGAGTGATTGATTCTACGATGCGACGATACGCGGACGACAACGATCACGGCGCAAGCGAGCCAAGGTCGATCTCGGCGGAGGCTTGCTGCCGTTACGACTTTCACGCTTAAGCAGATCAATGAAAACACCTTCGGCTTGTTTAGCACACCCGCCTCACGTAATCGACACATCGGAATGCGATCGTGTTTCTAATAGCAATACCGTCACTTCGGTTACACAGATGGCGGCTGACGCAGAACGGATCTGAGTTGAAAATTCTTCGGATGCGACGTGAAGAATCGATTGTTGAAATGAACAAACGTACCAACAGTCTGATGGTCGAATTAGTGCAGGTGGCTAGATGGAGAAGGAGATAGTCATCTCTTCCTGTCCTTCCGCCAACAGCTCTCTCTTCTCTATTCATCTTAGGGGCTATCCATAAACTACGTCACACTCATGGGGGCGGGGGTGTGCGGGTAAACTTTACGGAGCATTACACGGGGGGGGGGGGGGTGGCGAGCGTTAATAAAAACGTTTGTTTTGCTTTGTCTAGCTGTTGACATCAGACTGATAGCATTGATTTCTATGACAGTTTTTGGGTATATTTCAACTGAATTCGAACGGAACAGAAATGTGGGCTGCTGTAATAGCGCGCAAAAAGCGTGCAAACGTGGCGAAAAATAAATAGATGCATATGCATAATAGGTGGAGGGGGGTCTTTCTCAGAACGAATGCAGATTTAGGGGGGTTAAAGCTAGCGTTAATTTGTTAACGGGATGGGGGTCTAAAATTGGTTGGTTGTCGGGAGCACGGGCAACTGAATCAACTTGGGCCTTTATAACTAATATACACTAAAGGGTATGCAACATGGAATGACACCACTCGCCTTTCAACATCCGTATCTGAGCTTTGCAATGCATAATCCGATTACTACGATCATACACACATGTCCGAATGAATACTTTCACTATACCTACTTTTGATTACACATGTCTGTATTTCTTAACGAAAAGATATATTTTAACGACTGCGCGCAGAAAAGTACATACGACGAAATGTCATCACGTGACAACGCAGACGAAAGTGAGGTGTAACACACTTTGTTGCGGAAACAGTCGACTCAACAAAGAGACAGCAGCGTCTCTGTATGACAGCTTCTACGTGCGGTTATATTTTTTATCTATCAATGAAGACGTCGGAAGACATAACCTTTTGGTAAGTCATATATAACCGCACGTAGAAGCTGTCAGACAGAGACGCTGTTGGCTTTTTGTTGCGTCGACTATTTCCGTAACAAAGTGTGTCTGCGTTGTCACGTGATAACATTTCGACGTATGTACTTTTCTGCGTGCAGTCGTTAAAATATATATTTTCGTTAAGAAATACAGACATATGTGTAATCAAAAGTAGGTATAGTGAAAGTTTATTCATTTGGACATGTGTGTATGATCGTAGTAATCGGATTTTGCATTGCAAAGCTCAGATACGGATGTTGAAAGGCGGGTGGTGTCATTCCATGTTGCATACCCTTTAGTATAATATATTAGTTACAAAGGCCCAAGTTGATTCAGTTGCCCGTGGTCGGGAGCGTCTTCCACGTTGATTTTCTCGGAAACAAAATTGTATGATTTGATGAAGACGATACTGTTGTGGCAAGACAAACACCGACATGTATTTAACCTTAAGTGTATTTAAACTAAAATTCGCCGCCGCCGCCGCCGCCGCCGCCGCCGCCGCCGCCGCCGCCGCCGCCGCCGCCGCCGCCGCCGCCGCCGCCGCCGCCGCCGCCGCCGCCGCCGCCGCCGCCGCCGCCGCCGCCGCCGCCGTATTCTTCCTCCAGAAAATCTTCATACAAGATGCTTCTCATCAAATGACGTCCAAACAATGACGTCATGTCCTCGTGCACAAGGGATCCTACATTTATTGGCACCCGCACAAGTTGACAGCCAGTCCGTGCTTATACAAGCCTAGTGTAGAACGTCGTTGCCTGTAACATTTCTCCTGACATTCGGTGTCTTCCGTAACCATAACAGCCACGGCCCGACGCCATCACCCATGTATATTTACATAGTTCCGTCATCCGCACTGAAGCCGTTTATAATAAAACTGCACCCTTATTTAGATAACACCACCGAACCAACCTACTGGGCTAACGATTATTACTATTCACTGACCGTAAGAGGACGAGTGGGGACCATTTGCAGAGGCACACGAGAGCTTAAGTACTCATAATAACGTCGGACCAGTGTCGCCAGGCGACGGATACCCGGTTAAGTGTTATTTGCCAAAGCCCAACGTGCATGGTCATATTTCTAGCATGTCTCATTTGTTTGTGGATAAATACCTACATTTCATAGAGCATATTATTCATGGTAATGTAATTTTCGTAATCAGATCTCAGCGACCGGGCATTAGCAAAAAAAATCACCACATTTTTAGCATTAAATAATATATAAAAAAACGCGAGGATGACACAGAGCAGGACTTCTCTAAACATAATTATAATTAATTTTCGACAGTGGATTTTAGTTGCTTTCTGATTAATTTAGCTTCACTTGACATTTTTAACTGTTTAAATCGATTCGATGCTACTTAAATATATTTAATACATTTTACACACGCTCATACATACGTTTTGTATACGCTTGTGCAACAAGACGCTGTGTATACAGTATAACCCAATCTTCACAGCGCAGTGCCAAAACTTGTCGATCTTTGTTACGACTAATCGAGTCGCTCAACGGTCTTCGACCTCATAAAATATTTTTGGGAACTATTATCGCACTGACCCGTTTAGCGACACGATTAGTCATATATATATATATATATATATATATATATATATATATATATATATATATATATATATATATATATATATATATATATATATATATATATATATATATATATATATATATATATATATTTAAAATTCACGATAATGGTTAATGATTATGTTTCTACTCTAAACTGATAATATAGGCACTATAGAAATTTATTATCAAAAACACCAGCTCGGAGACTGGCTGGTCGACTGCCCTCTTGCAGAGACCAGCAAATTACAGTCATCTCCCTGTAAGCACAGCACAGTCGACAATGGCAGTAGGTCGCCATACAGTTCGACACAAACGGTTCTTAGTAATAATTACTAAGTAATATTCTTTGTCAATATATGTTACACCACACCAACTAGACCGATCCTTGGCGGATCGTGTTCCGCCGAGACGCAATCGGTGCAACAGTCGGCGAAAGCAATACGCATTCACGGCTTTGTCCGGCGCAAGACGCAAATTAAACTAACTCCTCGGCGCGCGTATTTGTGGCCGTCTAATTACAGCAGAGCCTTTCCTCAATTCGATCGATCGTTTAAAATAATGAAATGTATGGCTGGGACTAAGCGCAATGTCGCCGTTATGGCAAACTTCATTACGACGTAAATTTGCGACGACGTCGTCAGCGAGACGATAATATTAGAAGAGGCCCATTTATCTGAGTATCCAGGGTCTCGAGACGTCAGCGACGGTAGGTGCCGGGAATCAGCGTCGACGTTCGACTGTCGCTCGTCTTTCAGTGCGGCAACCGTTCATCGGCGCATTAATGCTAAAGCATGGTTCCTCTAAATGCTTATTGTCGTGCGCGTTTGAACTAAACTTATTACCGGGCGTGGGGGTATATTGCAGTATAGGCCTGTCCTCACTATCCACAATCGCAAGCAGATGTGTTTTTGCCTCGTGTTTAGTAGCCAGTTATTTATCCGATGTTCTTTATATCGATGTGTACGAGGGCGGGTAACCAACATTGCAGGACTGAACAATGGTTTAAAATGTGTTCCTTTTAAGGATGTCACACTTCGATTTTCCATAGGATTTCCCGCAAAACCGCCCCATCAGCATTTTTAAGATTATCTCGTTACCATGATTACGGTCATGCAAATTGCATAATCTATAATAAATGTGGCTAGAAAATACTCTAGCCACATTTATATGCGGCTAACATAGAGTTATGAGCTGAAATGGAAGAAGTGACCTTCACTTCACATACACATAATACACAGTAAATTTTTTCAGGATAATATTAATAGTTTGTAAGGTATGACATATGTTTGCATAACCCATTTGCAGTCCGCCAGCAAGCCAGCCAGCCGTCCAGCCAGCCAGCCAGCCAGCCAGCCAGCCAGCCAGCCAGCCAGCCAGCCAGCCAGCCAGCCAGCCAGCCAGCCAGCCAGCCAGCCAGAGATCGTTCCTTGCATGGAGAGTTCATATAGTGAGAGGCCGAATTAGTAACGTTAGTGTCAATCGAACAGGAAATCGTCGACCAATGCATAACTAAACTTAGTACTGCAATTTGACGAATTGATGCAGTGCATTTAGTGAAACATATAGACAACTCGGGGGACTTTTGATTTCGCTATGCATTTCAGTTGGAAAGGTCAGTGCAAACAGGAAACCGTCGCCAGCACACGAAATAAGTCAAGTTGTCAGATTTGACCAAAGTCTGGCCCGTCAGCGACAGACGCTGTTCACGGCACTCCCGTAGAGACAATTGAAACGGAACTCGGCAGTTTGCCGCGCAATCAAACTGTCGCGCATTAATCCATAACTACTTCGCCAGCAGACGATATGCTAAACGGAACACTGCGTCGGATCGAATATTATCTTTGACTGTGCATGACCAGTGATCTCACCCAGACGCCTCGGTCTCATCTTGAACGCCATCAACTCGTGTGGCATTGTGTCGGCAGTCATCTCAGTGTGGTGAACACTACGCTATGTTGTGTCTACGTTATGCTGTATCTATATTATGTATCTACGTTAAGCAGTATCTACGTTATGCTTAATATGAACTGTGCTGTATCTACGTCATGCTGTATCTACATTATTGTTTACCTGCGTTATGTTGCATCTACGTAATGCTATATCTACGTTATTTCATATTATTTACGTTATACCGTATCTACGTTACGATGTTCTGAATTTACGTCATGCTGCATCAACGTTATGCTATATCTACGTTATGTCGCAAGTACGCTCTGTTTTATCTTCTGCGTTATGTTGCATATATATATATATATATATATATATATATATATATATATATATATATATATATATATATATATATATATATATATATTATTATTATTATTATTATTATTATTCTGTATTTACGTTCTGTTGTGTCTACGTTATGCTGTACCAACGTTATGCTGCATCTACGTTGTTCTCTGCGACATTGTGAACGTTGCGAAGTTGCAGCTATCGCGTGCAGTACTCGCCCGACTTACTGCCACGCTGACCAACGCATGCTGGGCCAACCGCTGAGTTCTGGCGCACTATCCGCGAGTGCATCATTCCTTCAGATACGTCCTTAATTCAGCGGAATACCATCGTGCTTACCTCGACATTACACGCCTGGGGCTCTCATTAGTGGAACACCCGCGGGGTTGTGCCTTCATATTTCACCTCCTACCCCTATATTCCACCTATCCGTGTTCCCTGGCACTATCAACTGCACCGAATACCCTGGTGGCTACCCCACACGTGGTTTTGCGATAAAAAACGATCAAACTTTGTTAGTTTTAAAACAGTTTGATAATTATCTGGTTTGTAGGATATAATTTTCCAGCGAAGTACGTCCTTCTATATATCTGTTTACACAATACAATATAAAACACTCATATTGCGCTAATATCCTCTGGAGACTGAAGCTCGGCAGCGCACCAAAACATAAAGGGTTAGGCCTCGGGTTGCTATTCAAATGCACACATTAAGCCTATTCATGTTACGTGTTCTTGGCATGTCACTGAGGCCACATTGACTAGTGTGACTCTGATGCCTGGTACTGTTGCTGCGCCATCAAGTGCTCCACGTCTGGCTGCAGAATTGTGCCTGGAAGCCTCAGTTCGCCATCCAAGTGTCTGTTATCTGCGATCGTGTCTTGCATTTCACGTTCATCTTCATATTCGACTCCCTGCTGCGAGACCCGAGATCAGTGAATCGGTTTGCAAGTTCCCGTCTCAGCAACGCAATGAACGCTACGAAGGTCTACGTGTCCGGACTGGCTGACTTGGCTGGTTTGTTTTCCACGAGTGTCGTGAAGCGAGCGTAATTTCCATTCCGTGGTTGGGTCTCCCACAATCGCAACTTTGTCACGAAAGCGGAGACAAAGTCGAAGAGTTCATTCATTAAATGCTCGCGTCCCTGAAGTTGGACGTGCAGCAGACTGAGGTGCCCGCTGATGTCGACTAGAAATGCGAAATTGCACACCGGTATAGGGGGTAAGCGAATACCGGCACCTTTCGTTTTCACACTACTCTCATGTCTCCTGTCTAAACACGTGGCACAAAAACAGCACGTCGACTTAGCCATCGTCCTTCGGTGCACGTAGTAGGTACAGGAGATACTGACACAGCGCGTTCATCTCGACCAGAAGGTGCACGAACTGCCGGTGGTTTAGACCACGAGGACGAACATACTTCGCGACGCTGCCCATTACGTTCTGCATTTCCATATATTAGGTAAACAGGCTTTCATCGTGGTTGATGCAGTGGGCCCTGAAGTGCTTCGCCCTGGCACCTGCAGCGTATGGGACCTTTTTCCACCAGCGCACAACACCGTTCGACATTTAGCAGGCGACGAACGTTGTACTAAACAACATAATATTAGCTTTGAAATATAAAAATGGTGGTATGCCTGCTTTCACGTTGCACGCGAAAAACGAATTCAATAAACTTTAAAAAAAAGTGTTCTGCGTTCTGGAAATAGTATCTGTGATCGGTCTACGAAAGTTTAGGCGGGACGTACTATTTATCTATTTTATATATTCATATCGCAGGCCGCATTATGCGCAATCTCGCTGTCAGTCCGCGGGCCGTATGGAATAGCTCCGCGGGCCGCAGTTAGCCCGTGGGCCGCAGAATGCCGACCATAGGGTTAAGCAGTCTCTAATTGATTAGCGTAGGTTTTTAGTTGACGGCGATATGCTATTACATTTCCTAAGGACTTAGCGCTAACTCTCTCCCTCCTTCCTTCCCCCACCCTCTCTCTGTCTATATGTATGATGGTCTGTCTGTATATCTGTATTTCTGTATGTGTGTCTGTATGTCTCACTCTCCCCCTCCCCCTCTCTCTCTATCTATCTCTCCCTATCCCCTCTTTCTGTCTCTCTCCTCTCTCCCTCCTTCCCCCCCCTCTCTCTCTCCCTCCCTCTCCCTCTCTCTCCCCGCTTTCCCTCCCTCTCCCTCTTCCTGACTGTAAAACAACTGATGCACATTCAGTGTAATTATCATCCTTTTTCTGGACGTGAGATGCAACTTTAGAGAAGTCACGCGTGTGTTTTTGTGTGTGCGTGCGTGCGTGCGTGCGCGTGCGTGCGTGCGTGCGTGCGTGCGTGCGTGCGTGTGTGTGTGTGTTCCTTTGTGGTAACCGACGGTCTCTGAACTCTGCAGAAAGGTACCGAGTGGTGTACGTTAATACGTGTTGGCCATATATGTACATTAAATCTATGTACTTTGTTACTTCAGAGAGTAAACAATTCTAAGTTCACAGAACGCACACGACCGTATCTGAGATTATTTATTATAAATGTTCTGCTAATCACCCGCCAGAAAAATTATCACGCATCGCCGCATCATGCAACAAATATTTGGCCAGAACATCTAAGGTTAAATGCGCAGCAGTCAATATCGGCTGACATTTGGTTTTCGCAATTTGCAATTCGGCCAACCGAGAGTGTTGGCCAAAATACGTCTCTTTACATTATCAGAGTTCACATCTGAATTTATCGGTAGATCCATCGTTGGGAGCTAAAGGTAAAGTGTAAATGCGTTTCGTGTGTTTGCGTAGGGATGGTGGAGTCTGCGTGCGTGCAGTGGTACATATATGCGAGAGTGTGTGCGTGCGTGCGTGCATGCATGCGTGCGTGCGTGTGTGTATGTGCGCACATAAACAAACGTACACACCATCGCAATAATAAATCTATAATAATCGCTATGATAAATGCGTAACATCGTTGCCAGGACTGCCCGCTTAGTCTTTAGCCATTGTCACGTCAGGTGCGCAGTGCACCCAATGTGTCAGTTGTCATCTGTTGCATCTAACCACAGACGGCGACGGAGCAGGGCAGCCCCGTAGTGAGACAAACACACCCGTCCTTGTGAACATTCACTCATAGTGGATCTGCCAGAACAGAAGTGATGAGCTACTACGATTGATTTCGACTTCACCCGTTAAGTTAGTTGTGAATCAACCGCAGCTGTTCTAACAACGGGTGGTTTTGTGTTGTTTTGTTCATTTGCACGGAATGTCTCAAGTTTGTTAACAAAATATATCGCATCCCTGACGCTTTGAACACACACTGAACACAGGCACCAGCTTGCAATTCGAATATATCGGCGAAGTGCAGTTTAGTGTATGAACAACTAAAATCTCCTCCTCATGAGTTGGTACGTAGCTATGCCTACCAGAGGTCGGTCTAAACATAAACCATTGGTAATTCGAGGTTGTTCATATCCACAGTACACTCATCACCATACATCGTTTAAACACAAACCATTGGTAATTCGAGGTCGTTCATATTCACAGTGCACTCATCACCATACATCGTCTAAACACAAACCATTAGTAATTCGAAGTTGTTCATATCCACAGTGCACTCATCACCATACGTCGTTTAAACACAAACCATTGGTAATTCGAGGTTGTTCATATTCACAGTGCCCTCATCACCATACATCGTCTAAACACAAACCATTAGTAATTCGAAGTTGTTCGTATCCACAATGCACTCATCACCATACATCGTCTAAACACAAACCATTGGTAATTCGAGGTTGTTCATATCCACAGTGCACTCATCACCATACGTCGTCCATGGAGTAGGCGTAGGTCATCGATAACACAACGAAAAACAATAATAATTATGATCTACTCGTCAGCCATTAATATATTGTACGAATGGGAAACCAGCACGCAGTGCTGCGAAATGTCATATTTCTAAAATGACACTTGAAAGCTACGAGATGTCACGTAGAATGTTACACACATGCTAATAAATGGTGAAGAATTGGAAACGGATGGAATATGAGTCGTGAAGATCAAACGGATAAGAAACCAGTTCAGACGGCGTGGCCACATTATGAGAAATCAAAGAAACGCATATCTAAGCGAGTTTTCATATATGAGCTAGCACAGGGAAGATAAACGGAAGTTGGCACGATATTGTGTAGAAAACCTCTTTATCCCAGGAACGTGCAGAAGAAGGATATTGTCAGTGCCACATTGGAGTCATTCGACTCGGCGTGTCATGCACATAATTATTTAATCCAGACAATGTTCAGAATGATAACACGCCAAATGCGTAGACAATGAGTGTTTCTTTCTAACACGCCAAATGCGTAGACAATGAGTATTGATATTTCAATTTCACCTATTCTAGCTAAGAATCACGAACCAACATATGAAAGAGAAAAACGGAAGTTGCAATAAAAACCTTCATCGAGTCGACGAAAGGCTTCACCTTTATTGATATAGCTACTCTCACCGAGAGCGTGTAGGGAATATCGTACTTTGGAAAAGGTGAAATACAATTGCTTTACTATAATATGAGGTGTATCTACCTAAGCCATACAACGTACACGTACGTCTACCTGTTGTATCTATCACACACAATAGGTCTCCATGTGATTGTGGTATAGAGATCAGCCAAAATCTTCCCGGCTCGAAACCTTACAAGCGGACGATCGCAGCCATGCAACCGATCGACGTATCTTCGACGGATCGCTAATACCTTTCGATGTCGAGCGGAATATTTATTGAGTTATTACTGCCGACATTGTAATTATTTAGATGTGGCGAAATGCAGTGAAAAATATTGAAACAAAACACCAAGAGCACTAGTTTAAGTAGTTCTGGTGTAAGATCATGTTTGTGCGAACGCAGTCGCTTCACAAATGATGTTCACTACACCTGGTGGTTTACAACTTGATACGGCAATCAGGTGGTAAAATCATCACATCGGGTGTTTTGATGAAGAACTTTGTACACAACTTAGTATGTATATATTGTAACTAAGTAGTACACATCCTAAATATAACTGCGATACAATTAATTGATGCTAAAAGGTCAAATATTTGATTTGTGTGGATCAAATTCGCAATACGTTTGTAAGACCAAATGAAAGTAATATTGCATACATGGATACATATACAGATGCATACGTACACACACACGCACGCACGCGCGCGCGCGCGGTCATCGCTTCCGTTATAGCTGCACAGCAGGCCTGTATTAGATTACGTGTTCACACTACAGGTCGGATTTAGAAATCGTGTTAACTTTACGCTGATCTGTCCCGAATGTGTGACCACACAGAAGAGATCCAGGTTGGAATGTAAATGTTAAATTAACTACTTTCTTCTTTAACATGACAGTGCTACTTGAATACTTTGAACCCGAACAAAACGACAGTACACGAAGATTGCATTCAGTGGGTGGTCGGAAAGTCAATTAGATTGCAATCCACGGCTGGGGTCCTATTTGCGTACTGGTCCACCCCATTAAGTTTTCTGGCTGATTCATTTCGTATCTCGTTAACGGAATATACGTAGGTTCGCCGTTATATGGCCATATTTATTTCAGTATATAGGCCTATTGTAGGGGAACGCCATTGATTGTTAGTTCACAGGCCAAACCGGCCCGTTTCTTGACAGTTTCCGAACCACAGAAAACTGCGGTGACTTATTATGCTACGTCCTACGATCCTGTAACGGTGAGTGCATACAGTCCAGTCGACCGACTGGTGTGGTGTGGGTCTTCTTTGCAGTTGCCAGACACCACAAGACATCCTACAATGTTACAATCTCGTCGCTTGGCTGTGCAATGTGTTTTAACGTGTTCACATTTTATTTGTTAAGTCAACATTTAGTCCTACTACACAAACTAACTTAAAATTCCTTATATTCAACAAACGTGAGTTTAACAAGATTTAACAAGATTGCCATCACAAACAACAAGTTCCAGATAGCAAGTGGACAAGGAAGCCATTGGCTTATCGAGAGTCCAACAATTTTCTCATCTATGTGTTGCCCGCCCTTATCAGATATCTGTCAATTCTATTTTTAAACATATTCACATTACTAGCATTAACACAATTATTTGGCAGTTTGCTCCATTCATTTATCACGCGCTTTGAGAAAGAGTACTTTCTCATGTCCAACCTACACGGCTCCTTAACTAATGCTGCTTTGTGTCCTCTGGTTCTGCTGTCTTCTTTAAGTTTGAAGAACATATCCCTATCAACATCATCATAACCGTTCACTATTTTAAATACTTCTATTTGGTCTCCTCTTAGTCTCCTAGTCTCTAGTGTTGTCAAACCACATTGTAATAAGCGGCTTTCGTAACTAAGGTCTCTTAATTCTGGAATCATTTTAGTTGCTCTTCTTTGTATTCTTTCTAGCTTATCTGTGTCCTTTTTACGATACGTCCTCCATGCTTGAATACAATATTTTAAGTGTGGTCTAACTATTGCTTTGTACTGGGGTACAATTAGCTGTTTCTCCTTATACGTGATAGTTCGCCTAATTAGCCATATAATTTGATTTCCTTTCGAAGCAGCAATCCGACATTGCTCTGAAACTTTCATGTCAGTACTAAATGTTACTCCTAAGTCCTTTTTTGTGCGGTTCTACCTAGTACAGCATCCCCCATTTTATATTCTTCGTCCATGTTTCCATGTCCTATGTGTATACATTTACACTTCCCAATATTGAATAACATTTGCCCTTTTTCTGACCATTTAAAAAATTTATCTAGATCATCCTGTAAACTTTGTTTATCTGTATCATTAGTAACCTTTCTGAATACTTATGTGTCATCTGCAAATTTCAGTACTTTGCTAGATAAGTCATCTTCCAAATCATTTATATATATATATATATATATATATATATATATATATATATATATATATATATATATATATATATATATATATATATATATATATATATATATATATATATATATATATATATATATATATATATATATATATATATATATATATATATATATATATTAAAAATAGTATAGGGCCTAATACTGATCCCTGTGGTACCTCACTCAGAACAGATTTCCAATTTGAAATCTCACCATCTGCTATTACTCTCTGTCTTCTGTGTGTAAGCCACTCTTCTACCCAATTGATTACATCATTACCTATACCATTGGCTATTAGTTTAAGTAACAATCTTTGATGTGGCACTTTATCGAAAGCTTTCTGAAAATCTAAGTAGACAACATCCACTGGTCACCCGTCATCTACCCACTTTGCAATTTCTTCCAAAAAACATAAGAGGTTGGTTAGACATGACCTTGCTTTTAGGAACCCATGTTGAAATGTATTTATTAATTTCTGTTTTACAAGGAATTCCACCATGTGGTCTCTAATTAATGTTTCGAATAATTTATAATGTGTTGCTTTCGAGCACACCTCGGAGATATTGTGTTCTAAACTGGATGCTTAAAGTGTACTTATCCGTATTGGAATATTTAATATTGAATCGCAATACCTTGTAGACATCGGTAATATCTACACAATTCATTCATCTTACAAACGGTCAAATGTTTAGAGCATGTATTTACAGAGAGCTGGAAAGCTGTGGAATATTTGTTGTGTGGGTGGGCTGAAGTTGTTGGCTGAGAACATATTGGGGGCAACGTTTACTAGAGCCTCCACACCAACTCATATATCACTTACACAAAGCATTATAAATATTTCTGAAACGTCCACACAGCCTTGGCACATGCGCACTGAGGTCCGGCTCGGACTACCCTGCGGCTCCTGTCTACCGTGAACGGTTGCATCCCTCAACTGACTCGATCCTAATGCATCAGTCGATTACGATCAGCCGCCGACTCGCTAAAAGAATTTGCTCAATTTTAGCAGCAAATCCCGCAACGCGGTTAGCAACTTCGCGGAAACATTGATCACAATCGAACTGGCAGAGTAATGTGTGGCGATATGTTCATTATTACTTCTTTTCTCGGCTGCTTCGCAAATGTCAGCCGCATTGTCCCGTTCCAGCGTCGAGAGCACTTAAAATGTTATTTTTATAAAGGATCTGAGTGTATGTGTTGGCGTACTATACCAGCGTGTCAGATGACACGTTGTCGCATTCAACCTATCTCCGGTAGGTGCAACACCATCGCCACCCCCTGGCGAATGTGTTAATAATTATAGCATACTGGCAGCCATCTTTGGAATTTGTAGCCGGTTTTTGGCATTGGAAAAACGACAGAATGAAATGGCAGCGAGAATGTTTATATTCACCATAGAGATTGTTGTCTCGTGTGAATCTTCGCAGTGATAATAGGCAGTGAATAAGTGTGCAGTCTGAGTAGATACAACATGAATTATTTGTACAGTATTTAAAACGGTCGCCACCATAGTTACTTATGGAGGGCGATACAAGTATTTCGGGTGTTCGTTAAACAACGTTTGTACTTCATATACATGCTGCAAACTGATATATTTGTTTGAATGTATGAAAGCATGAAAAATGTGAAAGACAATCTAAACAAACGACAAATATTTGGTGAATGTGCGATAAAAAAAATCGTGGAAAACACAGTTGACGAACAGTACTGTACCAACCTCCACTGGTCCATAGCCAAACATTACTTGTTATATAAGCTGCCATTGGTCCATAGCCAAACATTACTTGTTATATAAGCTGCCATTGGTCCATAACCAAACATTAGTTGTTATATAAGCTGCCATTGGTCCATAGCCAAACATTACTTGTTATATAAACTGCCATTGGTCCATAGCCAAACATTACTAGTTATATAAGCTGCCATTGGTCCATAACTAAACATTACTTGTTATATAAGCTGTCATTGGTCCACAATCAAAACATGACCGTGCTAGGGTCACGCAACAATCTTAGCAAAGGATTTCATCTTTGGAGTTCAATGCCACATTTGTTCGGGTGGAAACACAAGTGACTGAAATATCATTGTTGATTGAATAGTTGTTCTTTGAAGTAGGTCTGCTTTTTGTACAGGTGTACTTTTCGTACACAGCACTGCGGACACACTATCCGAATGCAGTGATGCAGAAAAGTATAATACAATGGAATTATTAATAATTGATCAGAAACATTGTAGCAGACATTACCTAGAGCACGCTGCAAACAAGGTTTGCGTGTCTAGCGGTCGTAGCAGTAACGGTTATGCCAGCTAGAAATAAAAACCTTGTCTGCAACATCCACATCTCTCCTACCGCTATGTTGATGGCTGATTATGCGTAGGCGCGTGATGTTTGACGACGCGCCAGCGCGCGAATGTTGTTCGCGCGTGCGTGTGCGTGTGCGTGTGCGTGTGCGTGTGGTGTGCGCGTGCTGGTTATATGCACCAGGCTCGCCTGGCGTTGAACCAACAATTGGTATTCATTGCATGTAAATTATGGACACGCCATGTTTCTCTGCTCCGTTGGCTTGACACCAAATTGGTTTATTCCTAGTAGCGTCGATGAATAAAACACTAATGTTAGTTACTGGGCGAACGACGACGTCCCCGCTTCGTGTTAAGTGGACATAGCATGGACGTACACCGCACCTCGATTGATAGCGTGGGCTCGGGAGATTTGATGTTGTGTATGATGCAACAGTAATGTCATCAAGTCGGAAGAGCATGTATCACTCTCGAGCGCCATCGTCTAAAACTGGATCATATCGTTATTAACTGTACGCCACTTTGTGTGGTGATTTCGTTTCGGCTAGCACGCACGTTCGTTCGGCCGTCAGGCGCGCGTTCGCTCGTTCTCGCGTGCGTGCGTCTGGTCGTCAGTTCGTCCGTCTTATCAATCCGTCTGTCAATCCGTCAGGATTATAGCACCCCCTCTATCTAAACAATCCAGACGGTGGTTACTCTTTGGACAATAGCTCTGTGCCAGAACAGCCCCGGGTCGCAAGGAAAACAAGGTGAACATATGCCAACATGTCTTTAGAACAAGAAGGTGAAGGGTGCATGGTTATATTCGGTCAAGGCAAAACCCAACCCGGGCTAAATGGAGGAGATGCGTACTATACAACACAGTGGGCTGACGGGGAAGGAAGGGAAATACAAATATTCCCTTTGCCTGCACCTTGCAATAAGCGTTCACATTAAAGATACACAGTGTTCACATTAAAGGTACACAGTGTTCACATTAAAGGTACACAGTGTTCACATTATAGGTACACAGTGTTCACATTAAAGGTACACAGTGTTCACATTATAGGTACACAGTGTTCACATTATAGGTACACAGTGTTCACATTAAAGGTACACAGTGTTCACATTATAGGTACACAGTGTTCACATTAAAGGTACACAGTGTTCACATTATAGGTACACAGTATGATTGTTGTGTTCGTAAAATTACATTATCTAGTATAAACAAAATCTATTTTAACACATTGACTACCCAACTGTTTGATGAATGAGACGCAGTTTTAAATATAATTTGAAAGTTATATATTTAGTATGAATGTTTCGACTCGAACATTATGTTTGCATTGCGTGATGAACGGCAAGGTCGATATCCAAACAGATAACGGTAAAATTCACATTCAAACTGTGGTTGGGCGGTCAATATGTGAAAATAGATATATAGTGTATCCTATAGATATGTATAGTGTATCCTATATAACAATATTGTACAACAAAAACGATCATTGTGTGCATTGTAACAAATATGTTGTCTCTGTTGTTGATATTGAGCAAGATCAATTACAAACTCCGCCCGTAACATTGTATCCACGTGGAGTGGATGTAAGGCTCGCTAAATGACACAAAGGCAGTCATCAACCAGGCCATTGACGATAATCATCTCGGCGAACTAATCGCGGGTTTGACGGAACAGGAGATCGTCGGTGTCTTCAATGTCGACAGACACTAGGCGAAACCCGAACCAGAAAGGCAAGTCATGTCGCTCCTGCGAGGGTCTGATACCATAATTACCTCTCGTATCCATGTACTGCAACACGTTCACCTGTATTCAGTGGATAAACATGTTATGTTTATCTATGAAGCTTACACCATATTGGCCTTTTAAACGAAACATGCTATGTGTCAATGTTCCATGCTACTTTAGAATCGGTTCACACGTTTCCTTACTGCTGCAGGTAAGTTCCGTTACCGGCTTAAATCCAGTGTCCCCTGGTCTGACTTTGTCGACGAATGATGTTTGGACATTATTCCTCGCATATAAGTTATAACATTTGCTATCCAATAACCAGACTGTTATTTTACTTAAATGGCGTTAATTAAACAGGAGAATGCTGTCGATATGGGGGTCTATTGTCTGATAAATTATTGACCAGGCTGTCGACACTGAGCTATTTGTACTCATCCGATAGGTAGAACCGACGTTATTCGCGATAGCGAGAATGATCAAATTGCATTATGCATTGTCGTCGTTTGTTGCATTTGATGTGGACTTGAGTGATACCAAAATGTGGACTTGAGTGATACCAAAATGTGGACTTGAGTGATACTAAAATGTGGACTTGAGTGATACCAAAATGTGCTGGACGTGGCACCATCGTTGTGTGTATAGCGTCATGTGCTAACACCGACACTTGAAACGCCAATTCCGGAATTGGAATTGGTGTTTTGTTTTGGAAACTAATTGGAATTGGTGAAAATGTAATTGGTATTTGCAATTAGTTTTCAATTGCTTTTTCAGTTACATCATGTCACTTTTTAACTAAAAATATTCGCTGCATATAATCAATAAAATATAATATGTTGTGCATATTTTAACTGTTTGCCATTATGTACAAAAGTATGCCAAAATCGAATAATGCTGTTCTACAATATACGTTAATGTTTGGCGTTGAACATGTCTATGGCTGCTTAGTTGACATACTTGTGTTTCGATACTGAATTGATCATTTGTATTTCATAATTGGAATTTGTATTTTTGAGGTGACATTTGTGTTTGTAACTGGTGTACATTTGGAATTGAAATTGGAATTGAAATTGGAATTGATGTCATGTAATTGACCCCAAACATGCGTGTAATCCGTGACAGGCGTGACACTGTTCGTTGTACAAGTACATAGCTGTAGGTGTCAAGTGAGCACGGACAAGATATTTAACATGCTACACGCTAGCGGGTGTGAACATTGTGTGAACATTCACCGACCCAGACAGTAGCTTCCGTTAAGCACCACTGCGTTGCGACGTCATCACATAACTACATGCTAGAGGGTGTGAACATTGTGTGAACATTCACCGACCCAGACAGTAGCTTCCGTTAAGCACCACTGCGTTGCGACGTCATCACATAACTACATGCTAGCGGGTGTGAACATTGTGTGAACATTCACCGACCCAGACAGTAGCTTCCGTTAAGCACCACTGCGTTGCGACGTCATCACATAACTACATGCTAGCGGGTGTGAACATTGTGTGAACATTCACCGACCCAGACAGTAGCTTCCGTTAAAGCACCACTGCGTTGCGACGTCATCACATAACTACATGCTAGAGGGTGTGAACATTGTGTGAACATTCACCGACCCAGACAGTAGCTTCCGTTAAGCACCACTGCGACGTCATCACATAACTACATGCTAGAGGGTGTGAACATTGTGTGAACATTCACCGACCCAGACAGTAGCTTCCGTTAAGCACCACTGCGTTGCGACGTCATCACATAACTACATGCTAGAGGGTGTGAACATTGTGTGAACATTCAACGACCCAGACAGTAGCTTCCGTTAAAGCACCACTGCGTTGCGACGTCATCACATAACTACATGCTAGAGGGTGTGAACATTGTGTGAACATTCACCGACCCAGACAGTAGCTTCCGTTAAGCACCACTGCGTTGCGACGTCATCACATAACTACATGCTAGAGGGTGTGAACATTGTGTGAACATTCACCGACCCAGACAGTAGCTTCCGTTAAGCACCACTGCGCTGCGACGTCATCACATAACTACATGCTAGCGGGTGTGAACATTGTGTGAACATTCACTGACCCAGACAGTAGCTTCCGTTAAGCACCACTGCGCTGCGACGTCATCACATAATCAAGTCAAAGGACCTGTTTATTTATTAATGCTCGAAGACCGCTGTCTATATGAAATCTGATGCCGCGACCGATTTACACGGCGCATGACAGTTACACGCACGTAAAAGGACGACAAACCAGTGCCGGATTTGGGACAGGTGAGAGTGGACAGTTTCCTTCGGGCCTTCGCAAAATAATGTTAATGGGGGCCTTCATGGTTATCTACGTGCTCCAAGGGGAACAGCATTTTAGACATAGTTTGCACTGGTTTGTTCAGCAGAATCTCGGGGTCCACAGCAGGTTGCACGTTAATGTGTTGTATATGTTGCTTCCTCTGGCATAGACATCAGATAGAAGGATGTCCCCATCTAATTGGCAAAAAGTCGTGTTGCGCTGTGAAATGTGAATTGTAGTAGGTGGGAACGAGTGAGAACCACTGTGATAGGACGACCGGCCAATCACTGTCCAGGGCCTGCACATTCGTGCACTGCCAATGCTTCAGCGACACCACTGCATATATGCCCAGGGTCTGCACAGTCCTAAATACGGCGCTGCAATAAACATTTGTTTGTGCACCGCCAATGCTTCAGCGACACCACTGCATATATGCCCAGGGCCTGCACAGTCCTAAACCCGTCGCTGCAATAAACATTTGTTTGTGCACCGCCAATGCTTCAGCGACACCACTGCATATATGCCCAGGGCCTGCACAGTCCTAAATCCGGCGCTGCAATAAACATGTGATCGTGCACCGCCAATGCTTCAGCGACACCACTTCATATATGCCGCATTGAAACGACCTAAGAAAGAGTGCTTCCAAAACTGAACGAGAATTCTGACACCGTTGACAACTAATATCGTAACGGTCGCTTCGTGGATGCACTCAGCCGAGATGTGATACCAGTTTATCTGTTGTGATAAACAAGCCATGGTGGTAGTTTACTGCGATCAGATCCGGCCGGTCCGCGACTACACGGTGATGGATGACCGCTTGGGCCGATGACGTCATTGGTGGAACATCTTATACAGGACGTTCCATAGCTGTTTGGCCCCAAATGGTTTCACGCCTCCCTGGATAGACAGAGCGACCACCATAAGGATGGTGATTGCGTCTGCGGTCAGCATTAGGATGTCCGTCGGACTTACGGCAACAATAGCTAGCATTAAACTAGGAATAAGCTAGCATTAAACAAGACGCGACGCTTACTCGCGAAGCGCTTGTGATATCGTTAGCATTACAAGTGGGTCCATCCGGACAAATGTAGACATGAACTTTGTCCCGCTTGCTGCGTGAACAAATGAGATGCCTTGCAAAGAATACTCTCGTTTGAGTCCGTGACAAATATTACGGTAAAGAACAAAGTATGCATTGGAACTAGTGTCAATGTAAAGACTCGAGTGTTATCCGACGGGCATTAACTCTGAAATATTTCTTCCGATTTCCAAATTTCGTAAGTGAAATATCTTTGACATTTGTTGAGGCAATGGACACTCAACTACTCAATCCAGCTATAATTATGTAAAAACATGCAATCGCACCAATCCTGAAAATAAGCTTCTTATTGAATCGTTGCAACAGTTTTGGGCATTTTGTTGATATTTTGTTGATATTTTGTTGATATTTTGTTGATATTTTCGCGCATTTTCTTACCACCGTTCATTGTGATTGCTGATAGAATGAACATCTGATGAGAGTCAATCTTACTTCAGACCCCGATGTGTAACTTTTATTGCGAAAGCGGCCAAACTGGGTTGACATGTGACATCACTGGTGACAAAAAGATGACGCGATGCACACATGGCGACTTATATAATTGCACCATTTTAAAATTTAATACTCAAATTATTTAGCCTATCGTAAATCCGGTACGTTGATATCCAAATATGTTGCGTGTGAATAGTTTATGTAACGTCCGCAGTCGACATAACAACAAAAACAATTTTTTTTTAAATCATCGAAATAATTAACTTTAGTATTTATATCGGGTAAGGTTTAAAATAGTGGACATCCTAAAGGTACACATTAATGCCGATCATGGGCGTGACTTCCATCCTCTCGCCGATCACATTACGAAATTTGACCAAGGGTGAAATTCGCGTGTTTTCAGCGCTTCCATTTTCATGTTTAACCAAACATTAAGTGATTTAATATTTGGTCTGATGATTTCACAAAAACCACATACAAAAGTTGCGCCCACGCGCCAGCACGTTGCAGTGGATACTGGGTAGGCTTGATTTTTCGCAAAATGAATTTGAAATGAGACCAGCGAAAAAAATCGAATTGAGCAGGGATCTTTCCTTTACAGATGTCTCTATAACAGCACAACTCGTGCAGTGCAGCATCGCGCTGGGCACAAGTGCTGTGAATCCATTACTGTTATATAACATGCACTCTCTAAACATTACGCCGTAATAGTCATAATAACAACATATTGATTGCGTGCCGAATGGACCGTGTATCAAGTCTTGTCAGTCGGCGTGACGTTGAAACAGCGTCGCACCACCGACCTTGTGTGACCTAGTCACATGTCAAAACTCATCACAGACAGCAGCGTATTTGCGACGAGAACCGTGGGCGTGTGACATAAAACCACAAAACTGGTTGCAGAGAAGGACGAAAATACACCAATGGTTTAAACAAGCGGATTGAAAGACCAATGGTTAACCACGAACTGCTGACAACAAACAGCGACACATCGTATGTGGAACAATGATCTCCGACGACAGCAGACATGGAACCTGTATAAGAATGATCATTCCCTGCACAACACTGACCAGCGCGGAACGGGCAACGCGACCTGCGATAGCCGTTCACTTTAACGAATCGGTGTCTGCTTTTAATTAGAAAGTTGTAAATATCTCACTGACACCTAAATGTGATCTCGCTCTAACCAACACAGCAGTTCTTGATATCATCACCTCCATGTGAGTGGTGACGGGTGGATTTAGTTATATCCTAGATGAACGGTCAAGGAACCAACAACGCCAATATTCAAGCAACAAAAATGTGGAATGTTCAGTGACATGCGCGGATAGTTTGTGTTTGTGCAATATAACACACACGATATTGAGCAATGTTTATCAACAAGACGTAAAGCTATAAAAAATGCTTTGGCTTGTTACATTGCACGTAGAGGGGTGGAATAGCGAATTCATTTTGGGAAATGCTATGCCGTTCTCCTTTCTGTACATTTTAAGCATTTCGACACTGTCCCTATACTAGACCTGTTGAACATAAAGTAAACCTACCCAAGCGCGATCGATGTGATACACAATTAACTACGCAATGCACGTTACATAATTTCTTTTTGTCTGTAGGCCATTCCGATGTCGCGCGACAACACGCCTGCTCTATAGGCGCGAGGGTGATTGAGAAGACAGGGTCTAAGTTATCTGTGCAGAATCTCCGGCGGAGACGGACGTTTTGCTCTGTTACAGTTCATTGATTTGCCATGAGGCTCGGCGAACCGGCGCATAACGTGTCAGTCTGGAACGTTTATTGGTGAGAGATATGGTCTGTAACTGTTTTATGCTATCGCTGTAATTGCCTGTGTCGATGTCCCGCCCGCTCTGCGCTGCGAACCGTTCTGGCACAGAACCAACGCCAAGGACGCTCCACTGGACACATCCTCGGCCAGCTAGAGCAGAGTCGAGCGCGTCGAAATGGCGTATATATTACGGTCCGATAAGATATAGTCAAACCCAGAGCACTGCCAAGCCGGCACGTGTACGTGTGTGAGATTTTTTTACTGCCTGCAGTTTGCATTATTGCGCTTACAGGTGCAGACAAAACTGTACATCGACACCAGTTATACAATAATTTGTGAAAACCAAAACCAAACACATGTTTGCCTGTGCCGTTATGTCTCTGTGGTTATTCACGTATCCAGTAAAACAAAATATGTTAAAACTACGTCCAAAAATATGCAGATGTATATCTGTCTTCATCCATTCCGTTATCCCGCCTCTCTCTCTCTCTCTCTCTCTCTCTCTCTCTCTCTCTCTCTCCCTGTCTCTCTCTGTCTCTGTCTCTCACCCTCTATCTCTCCCTCTATCTCCCTCTCTTTCGCTCTATTCCTCTCTCCCTCCTTCTCTTTTATCCTACCCCCTCCCAGTCCATTCGTCTCCCTATATCGCTTTCTCTCTCCATCTCCCTTTTAGGAGTAAGTCATCATAAACATGTGTATACAACCTCACCCCTTTCTCTTCCTTCGCCGTACCTTTTCCCCCTCTCTCGCACCTTTAGCAGAAACTCGTCAAGGTATCACTGCTTACTGGTGAACTATTGTCGCATAAACTCTTTAGAGAGACCCGTGAATAATGGAACAGACAGTCTGTCGCAATTCTTCAGATTCGCGATGATAATACGTCACGTGCGCATACTATTATCGCATGCGAGTTCCGTCTGTGTCAGACATGGGAAGTGAGCATTCATTGCCTGCGTTCATAAGAGTGACGAATGCGTTTCAGATGTCCTTGTCAGATGTAGTTTCGTGCAGCAATTTAATACACACGTACTGAACGTGGCAGAGTTGTTTGCAGTAGTCCACATTTACTGCCTATTACGTGTACTGCCTATTACGTGTACATACAGAGAAGGAATAGTTCAAGCCACACGCAGAAGAGTTATTTTGCGACCCGTCGAAATGAGGTCACCTGGTGGATTCTGGTAACATACTTCGGGACAAAGAGAATCGGATCGCTGGCGGACGCAACATCTTGAAAACGATATCCTTACAACTACGTCAATATTTAAACAAAATCAACTTACCTGGCAGATGAAGAAACCACACCAGCAGGCCAGCGAGTAATCCAAATCTTGTCATCATGTCGTCACGCTACCAAACCAATCTGATCCGTAATCTGCAGACAGGTTTCGCCATTCCAATGAGTATCCGTCTTTCGCGTCGGCGCCCGGAACTCAACCCTCGATACTCTTAGAATGTTCGTCTAGCAGTGCTACAATTCGTGCGCGGACGGCTGGCCGACAGCCCGTGAGTCGGCGCCTTCTCGCTGCAGCCACTTGGCGATCGCGTCGCTGTCAATGATTACGTTGCGACCATCAGCGTACACGGCCGAGAATCTGCTCAGAATTGCCGCAACGTATTTTATAATTGCATTCGTAGCTGTCGCCCAGCGACCTGCGAGCGAGGAATCCGCTTTCCACACAGCCGGTCGGTGGCAATATTGTCAACGCTGTTGTCCGTTATCGTCAATTAACAACGCCGATAGTCTGGCCTCTGTCCACGGGTGAATCGCCGGCCATGGCTACTTGAGCTCCGTACACACCTGTCGCTGCCGGACATTGGTCCTTGAAATACCTGAAACAGGCATGGAAACACGGCATGAACGCTAACCAGACCGACACTCAAAATCGCCAGTTTCCAGGCACTCGATGCAACCGCTATAGGACAATAAATGAACACCAAGTCGTTATTTTTACAAACACATATCTTACTTCCATCTGAAACACATCATCTGACGCACCACATACACACCCTGTAGTGCTACCAACCGTTATCATGTTATTACGTGTTAACATGCATTACCAATCAGAGTATCTACGTTCTACCCTTGTAACGTTCCACACATTTTTCTTGCAAGTCGTCCAACTATCACCACTGCAGATACGAACCGTTGCTTACAGAACAGCGCATAGCTATAGCGGCGCTATCTCCCGGCACCGTGTCATCATCTAGTGGCAGTAAAAAACGGCTACGTTTTATGCGCTGAACCTATCTGCTATCAACAACTTCGTACTGTGCTCCGCCAAGCTCGCTATACCTGCGAGATGAACTCCTCCTCTTCCGCGCCGACGACCAATAGTTGACCACGAACCGCTCACAGATCGCTCACTCATAGATGCCGTCATAATTAAGACTCGCCAACTGGCCAGCAGCACTAGCAGACTATGTGGCATTCTCCTGTCGGTCGGTCGGTCGGTGGGGCGGCCGATAATCGCGAGAGCGGATGGAGACGAACACGGGTCGTCTTCGGCGCTGTTATCTCACTGTTTACGGCGGCCGAGCCAAGCATACAGCCGGACGGCACTTATTAGAGCGGCGTTCCGCAAGATTGGGTCTTAATCAAGCCGCGTGGGTGGGACGCTGCTATCTTGCGTGTGCTTCTGCCCCAGTTTTGCCTCGCCGCCGCGCGCTTATACGGGAAGTGTCGTCTCCAATCGTTGGCTATGTGCATCCACAATAAATAATGCGAGATGACGTCACATTGTGAATTTCTTAAGCTCTGTACGCCGCATTGTCGATGTTGCACTATTGAAGGCAACAGGTACTGCATGTATATGTTTTTTTATTAACACTAGCAGAAACACCTATCCTCCTGACCGGATAACTTTGTAGCTCGTGATGACTGTCATGATAACAATATTTACTTTTAACTCAACAACATTTCACATAAATATCCATCTTTGCCTTGGTACTTGGTACTTGGTGCTGCCTGTCAATATCGTGGTGGCTTGTTGGAATCCAAATGTCCAAATTGCGACGTAATACTGGCAGTTGAAGTGGCGTCTATTGATATGGAAGAAATGACTTTTTACGTAACTTGGAACAATCGTAGAAAACACGCATAATAACTATTTCAATTTTATTTATGAATCCAACGACGTACTAACGTTTGTTTACACGTGAAATAATCCTCTTTAAAACGTGAGAATCAATTTGAAAAAAAGTAATAAACAATGACACAGAATTGACAGAACAGTTCAATGCAATGCTTTTTGCTTTTGAGAAAGTATCATTTACACACAACACGGTTTTGCTATTGGAACAACGTTAACGTGTTAAAATAGTACATTAACATGTCTCAACTGCATTTACAACACCACCAGTAGCCTAATGAGCAAACATAAAGCACTGATATGTTAGGAAACATTTGGGAAAATGTACACTATTTAAGAACAGGAGTGCACTAAAGCGTGTTTCGGGTAATATGTCCCAAGAACAGAAATGCCATAAACAGATTGTAGCTATTTTTGTATTATGATAAAAAAACAACTTGCGCTTGAGAACACTTGTTTGGGCACGGAATGGGTGTCTGGCAACGCAACCACAATTAAGGAATGTTAATAGTTTGGAAACTGAACCACGATCCTGCAAATAATCTGAGAATAACACCGTGACTCGACGGCGACACGATTAAGCCCATAAAGTGGTCATACAAAATGCAATAATTTAAAAAGTAGTTTTTCGCATTATTGTTGTTGTTTTATTCAGTTATGGGAGAAGACCATGGATTACTTCGAACCAGGGGGCTTCTATCCAAAGGTAATTCGTAACTTAACACCAGGTGACAATGTGAGCATACCCTGGTGGAATAAAATTAAACCATATACTTTTCGGCGTGCTGGGTCATTAGTATTTAGCGAAAAAAGTTGACAACCGTAAACTTCAAGAAATATGTCGATTACGTCGGTAAGATCATAACACTTAATGTAGAATATAACACGCGCGAGGTTAATTTTTTGTCGACCATTATGAAGATGTTTGGCAGGTTTTTAAGGCCTCGAAGATGTTTCTATTCTCACAGAGAACAACATCGTCATTTAACTTACCGAAACCATCGAACAAGGCTGGTACGAAACTCGTGACATCTATGCTGAAGTTTGAAGACTGATTATTACATATGTGTTTCCACTGAGCACCCTCTCTAGTCTACGTGTATGTGTTTCAATGATCAAAATGGTGATTGTGTCATTTCCATGCTTTTAGGTGATTAAAGTAATTTGTGTTGAAATTGTAGTCATCTGGTTCTACGGAGGTCAGCATTTAAAAATTGCTGTAATGAGCTCCCCTACAATGGGTGGCCCCTATGATAGCGACCAAGCCTGGTCTCTACAATGGGTGGCCCCTATGATAGCGACCAAGCCTGGTCTCTATAATGGGTGATCCCTGTGATAGTGACCAAGCCTGGTCTCTATAATGGGTGGCTCTTATGATAGCGACCAAGCCTGGTCTCAATAGGAGTCTCCGTGACCCATATTCAGCATGCAATTTGTTATGTAATTGTATTTACTGTAAATAATAATAAGTCTAAATAAAAACGTATTGTATTGTTGTTGAAACAAATAAGAAATATACTGCAGTAACTCCCGTCTCCCCCGGCAACTGACGTGGTTCAGATGACAACACATGTATTCAACAAGAAATAATTACAACATCCCTGGCATATATGTAGCCATCTCAGTGACTTATGTTGATGGTTTTCTATTCGCAAGGTTTGATCGCCGATTCGAGCAACTTTAATTGAACATATTGAGCAATTCCGAGGCACAGTTACAACCCCGGTGCCGGCGATCATGGATATTGACAAAGGTCACGGTGCACCCGTAATGGCAACGGTGTCTTTACCGTTCATCTCCTGTTTAGCAGAGCAATACAATTTGCAACAGAATGCAACACGTGCATTTGCGTGATTGCCATGGCGCTGGAAATTGTTTGCACAAACAGATCGCTAACACGGTCGTATATATATGATCAACAAACCTAATTAGAGAGAGACCGCGATTGAGACACGCGCCACCCGGCCTACTGTTGCATCCCAAAAGACCCCGTGATTTGATTCTATCGTGATGGTAAACCGTTCTGTTTCATCGTAAAGCACGGTGATAATCTGTCATGTTCCCGTTGGACGTTAGCGGAGACGCCATTTTTTATTCAGATACACCAGTCGCGAAACATGCATTAATTACCGTAGGAATCTTGTGGTTTCTGCGGAACTTACAGAGTTAATTACGTCGCATAGCTGTCTGTAAATCAAACAGACGAATTTGTTGTTTGAAGACAACACTGTCGAAATTAGGGTTGGCGCAAAGACGTCGGGGTAGGGGAGTGTAGGGGGGGGGGGGTGGGAGGGTGTACTGGGATGCAAACTACAATTTCCCTTTTTCTTGGGCGGTCAACATGTTAGAATATATGTGCGCGTGTGTGCATGCGTCCGTGCGTGCGCGCGTGTGTGTAGTGCATGTCATATAACATGATTTTACAATAAAAACCAACGATCATATTTTGTACGTTTAACGTCCAGAATGGACAAAAAACAGACGCACTGAAAGTGAAAACATCCACGCAGTACAAATTCACATGTTTGCTTCTTGTGCAGTAGGGAAGGCGGTTGTCACTAATTGAAACATCACTTTCTAGCGACCTAATTTCATTCATCCCGATAACGAAGGCGCGCGCCGTCCAGGCAATTTGCCAACACAAACAGCGGCAGGTCCGTCCCGTCAACAACTCGTTGGGCCAACAGCAAATCACGTAGCGATGCAATCAACGGCTGGCAGGCAAAATATTTCTACTGGTCATTATGTAAACATTGACCGTTGGCAGGTGAATCCGTCCACTAATTGCAACGCAAGTAGGTAGGATCATTCTCGCCGCAACTTGTGCTGGCGTCGTCATTTCGTGATGATTTGAGAATGAAAGACGCGCGGTAGGGAAGACAGAGTTGGTTATAGGTGGAGATGCGCGCATCCAGATGTTGCTGACGAGGCGAGTGCTAGATCAAATAACCAACGATGAGTTATCGTGTTATTAGTGGACGGAAGCGGAGAGAAAATGCCATGTCACATAGTAACACATTATTGTTATTGTTATTATTACTAAACATGTAGTAGACCTACCTCTGGCGTCCGTTATCGTTAATTAGGGAATATTTAAAGTCGAGTTACGCAAAAGCTGTATAATAGTGTTTTTATGTGTATAAATAAAAACAAACTTGCAATCAATCGCGTGAATACATGAAGCAAATTCACGTTGTGAAACTGCCGCGTTTAATGCGAGACCCAAACGTAATCCACTTTCAGTACTTCAGCTCTCGGATGAAGACAGGTGTCTTCAAAAACATGGGCTGAACAGTACTCCAGACTGTGTTCACACCGCCAATTGTAATTCTACCTCTCCACCACTCTACTTCCCAACTCGCTCTCCACTAGCGCCATACTGAAGGCGCACCTCGGCCATACTTTAGGGGCACCTCGGCCCTACTCAAGGCGCATGTCGGCCATACTCAAGGCACACCTCGGCCATACTTTAGGCGCACATCGGCCCTACTCAAGGCGCATATCGGCCTTACTCAAGGCGCATATCGGCCATACTCAAGGCGCACTTCGGCCAGACTTTAGGCGCACCTCGGCCATACTCTAGGCGCGCCTCGTGCCAGTAATAACAATGATAATAATAATAATAGTAGAAACAATAATAATAATAGTAATATATAAATCCATGTTAATTATTTATCGTGACGTTGTCCCGTCATACATATTCAAATGAACGCGACACGCCTAACCAACTTCATCCGCCGAGGAATAATATACCACGCCATCACGCAGACACATTTAGCCATGTTATCGCCGATTAACGCGACGAATGTATAAGACAAGTAGACATCGCTGTCTGCGAGCGTTCATTAAACATACCACGTTACACATTCATTCGGTTGACGCGCGGCTCTCCCGATCCTAACGACACATTTGCCGTTACACTAGATTGACGCGCCTAATGGAGTATCTCCACGGCGCACGGCGCGAAGAGCTTAAAAATAGATTACCGTAAATCTGCGCTGCCGTGCCGAGGTTTTCCGCCTTAGCGCCGGGCAGTAAATGTCTCCCGAATCGCCACCGATGCCCTGGAGACTGATTGCGGCATGGTGTGTGTGCTCATTTGGACGGGCGAATTGTTCCGGGAACGTTCCTTTGGATTTAACACTGGATCGACGCAGTGAATGTGTGCGATCAGATTAAAACAGCTATCTATTAATAGAAGTGAGCAATTATGCGGTCATTATATCCTCTAATTAAACCATGGAATTGAGACAAGAAAAAATGCACACGCCTAGTTTCAAAATTCAACGTTTCATCTGCTGTGATAGGTCATTAAATTCTGGTTAAAAAGAGTGGTACCGCATTTCAAGATTCATGATTGCACCGTAAGCGATGTGGTATTGTTTTAAAGTATGCTGGATATCAACGTTTGATGAACAGCGGTTGTCAACTTGACACTTAGAATGCATTCTGTGCACCAGTTTCACGTACACGGTACCGCGTAACCCCATTATATATTAATACTCACACCAGTTGTAACGGAGTACGGAACTGTGTTTTACCCATTCCATTTGGTGCATTTCGTGACAAGCTATAGGGAATTCAAGTCTGAGATCAACTTGGGGCGTCCGGAAATAGTTCAATGCGGTACGACAGAAGTAGGGGGTCACACAAACCTCAGAACCTCTCTAGGGATAGGTCACTGCAAAGTACGCGTCAATTAGAATGACGAATTTCCCATTTTACAAGTTAGTTCAAGCAAGCATTCGCAACCAACCTGTTTTTGTACATCGTTTAAGCGAGAACGTACGATAGCGCAAAGTAATCGCACGCGTTAACTATGTGATTCACCTGTAGTGGGTGCTTGATCTGCCTGTTCTAACAGGTCACCAGCGCTGTGGACGCCACGCAAATTGGATGCGCGTGTGGCGTAGGCATTCATGCATTGCCGGGAATCTATTCCGGACGGCCCGGGGAGCGATTCGTTGTTATAATCTAAACGCGACTCTTAATGTTGCAACATTCCATATAGCCCAGACGCAACAAAAAATACAAATATCCATGATGTAATATACGTAATCACTGCCTTGATGTCGTGTTGTCTAACCGTTTAATCGATTTCAAACGTTGCCAAGAATATTGCAAGTGTTGGTCAAACCAGCCCGTGTTTCCTAACCAGTTCTAGAAACTGTATTAAACTGCAAGCCATGAACAACGTTGAATCTTGCGTCAGATATGTCACATCACTATCGGAAATACTTCGACACCAAACTGAACGTGAAACGCAACGAATGTTATAGCAACAAACCAATATGTCCCAATTGCTAATCACGATAACAGGATAATCACAATAGGTAACCTGCTAATCACAGCAATAGGTAACCTGCTTTCGAAATTCGGCAGCATCGAAAATTCCATGGATGCCACAGAACACTGACGACCGGATAATTAAGATAATGTTGGCATGACGATACAAAACCTCGCATAACCACAACAGTTGCACTGTACCATCGTGAGTGTTGAATGCACACAATGTCGCTCACACATTCCATACATTGGAAAGGTCATAAGTTGCAGTGACATTCAAAACACCAAAGCCAACAACAAGCATTGGTTGACAAAACAAAAACTGACACCATTAGCTGAACCATCCAGACTGACAGCGTTGTTTAGATCATGTTTCCAAAAAAAAGGGAAACTTGCGCCATGTGATATTTGCTCTGCATCTTGCCTGCGATGCGCCTAACGCTGCGCAGGTGATGACATCAAGAGCTTGGTCGTCAGGTGGTGTTCTTAACCAAGGGGAACGACACGCATGTGATCCGTGACGTCACTGGCACCGCGAGCAGTAAACGTGCAAGACGCCGAACATCTTAATTTCCGTATGTAGTAATAAAGATCGGCGTAAAACCTTCAAAAGTGTTACTACAAAATATTCTTTATCGATGCTGAACTGGAGACACGCATATATAACAGAGATAACAGTCCACGCGTATATGTGCGTGCATATGTGCATGCGCGCGTGTGCGTGTACGTGCGTGTGCGCAGTTATATAAGCAGCAACGCGAACTACCAAAACCCGGGCATTCAATATAGTGAAGTAAATATTTAGAAGAATGTAACATATGTTCATGCGAGAACATGAACTGCTTTCACTACTACGGATTCCCTTTAAACCCTTCTTTCGAAAACAGTTACCTAACAGGTTTAATCGAATAAACGCTCAGAGTCAATGCGAACGTTCCGGAGAGGCAATCTTCTCGAAGTCTCTCGCGTCTCATTTACGGCTCTTGTTCCATATCGAGAAATGTCGATCACATCTCTATTATGATTTAATTTCCGACAGAGCACCTAGGAAATCTGATTGTGTCAACAAATCAGTTTATTTCGACGTCTCGGTTTTGTAATAAGCTTAGCTTCAAACAACGTCGCCCTCAGTTCAGTCTATTGCGTCAATGCTACCAACGCTACCAACATATCTATAATTCATAATCGCTACCAAACCAATAGCTATTTTGAAAGCGTCGTCGTTATCAATTATGCATGTCTTCACCCGCTGTCTGGGCTGATTTAATATTAAACCATAGTTGCGTATTTCCGTCTATTGTGTCAGTTTAACTTCCAAATTTCATGTGCCCTGTCGCAGGTCGTTTTCAAGTCGTTTCCGGTCTGCCATAAATGTATTGTCCCGTCTTGACACGTCACACCCCCATTCTCGTTCACTCCTCGGGGACAGATCGCTATTTTACTTCATGGGTTCGTGACATACACAAACAATGCCAGTGACTGAGACGGTACCTATTTCAATGATTGTCGATGCACTAAACATTTTCATGAACCGAGAAGAGGCACGTGTGTTGACTTCGACACTGGTGCTGCCCACTGGAGTCAATTTCTAGCAGCTGGTCGGCAGCATATGCTCGTGTCAGTTATGGAAGGATCCCTGGTGTCAGTGACGGAAGGATCCCTGTTGTACGCAGACAACGTCCGGTTTGTTTGGGCGACAAATGACGTGAAGCATCTTCCGTGTTGATTGTCTCAGAAACAAAATTGTAAAACGCTGCGGGAGGTCGGCGAAAAGACGACTGTCAGTTTACAGTTTTTATTGTAATCGAGTCGTAACATTGCGCACAGTATGCAATTGCCTTATCCACTTTTATCATTGGTTTCAATGGAAAAAATAATTTAGGTATGTCACCCTTCGCCAAAGATGCTATCAATGATTATAGAGCTGTTTAAACAATGCTACACCAGCTTGAAACACGTGATGTGTGTTTTAATAGTAGAAGAACATTTTTGTTGACAAATTGGATGGTTTGTTCTTATATAAAGTGATATCCTGTTCGTACGACCACCTGTTTTTTTTCTCACCCCCCTGGAAGACCTATCCACTTGATCACCATTCTTTGGTACGCATTCAGCCACGCTGCAGTCAGTGCTCGAAAGCTATTGATACAAACACTTACATCATTGTCTGCAAATGTATATACAGTCGACGGGACAAGGGAAGTATGGATTTAAAGAAATTGGCCATGTTTCAAACAGCAGCAAGGTAATTCGAACTCATGTCCTCGGCACTGAGTCATCGTCATGTGAAATGTTGCAGTAACAACCGAGTTATCAATAATGTATCCAGTGTTGGATCGCTGCGATCTTTTCAAGAATTCGCAGTCGACGATAGGTGGCACCCCATAACGAAGCTTCGTGCAGTCGCGAATCGACATAACGCAAAACATTCTCGCTCGATTGCAAGCACCGATTATGTCTTGCATTGCATGATATGACATTTATATATGACACCGATATGGCATACATGCAGGTTACTATCTACATATCTCGTGTAGATCAACGTATTAGCATTGAGTAGCGCACGTGTTCTAGAACATTTGGAGTTATCTGCAAGTCGGCCACCTAACGTTGTATCATTATATTGTCAGACTACACATTCCACAAGACCGCGTCGTTTTACCAGTTCATGAACTTTTGATACGGCAGTTGTTCACTCGATCCCCTTTATTTGTCAATGATCTCATCTACGTCATCGGTCCCTCTCCACTGCGTGTCGTTCTGCCCGATGATCTGCGAGCAAAGCTGCGTATCTTCGTCCTTCCCCGTTCATGTCTGAAAACACGGCACAGCCACTGTAATTTACGCTTGTTTCAATCAACAGCTCTTGTTTCGCCTGCTTTCGCACTTGTAAGTTCTTGACACGCACCGTGTCTGACACGCTTTCTTCATCGTCTTCTCTAAATGCCATGTCTGGTGACGTTGGCGACCACGGACCTCCACAGAATTCTGTCCTTTGCAGTTGTCGGCAGCTGGGTGTCATTGGCTGGTTGTTTTCATCAGCAGCTGGGTGTCATTGGCTGGTTGTTTTCATCAGCAGCTGGGTGTCATTGGCTGGTTGTTTTCATCAGCAGCTGGGTGTCATTGGCTGGTTGTTTTCATCAGCAGCTGGGTGTCATTGGCTAGTTGTTTTCATCAGCAGTTGGGTGTCATTGGCTGGTTGTTTTCATCAACAGCTGGGTGTCATTGGCTGGTTGTTTTCATCAGCAGCTGGGTATCATTGGCTGGTTGTTTTCATCAGCAGCTGGGTGTCATTGGCTGGTGGTTTTCATCAGCAGCTGGGTGTCATTGGCTGGTTGTTTTCATCAGCAGCTGGGTGTCATTGGCTAGTTGTTTTCATCAGCAGTTGGGTGTCATTGGCTAGTTGTTTTCATCAGCAGTTGGGTGTCATTGGCTGGTTGTTTTCATCAGCAGCTGGGTGTCATTGGCTAGTTGTTTTCATTTGTTTAAATTATTAGAATAATTTTTATTTTATTATTTGCGAATTTGTCTTCAATAATTGCTTTTCAGTGTGACCGTTTCTCAATATATGCTGCAAGTTTCTTCTTGCAAATGTCTTTTTTCTTAAAGTGCTCAGTATTAATTAATTAATTGTTGCTCTTTGTAAAGCCTCTTCAGTGTCCCAGCAATGTGTCGTAATCTCCAGAGGAACCAAACTAGTCTATTGCTACTAATCTCTAATCCATTCTTCATATCAGCCATACCACGTGGGGGGCCGTTGATATCCTTCTGTCACGACGCGTCCTCGCCATCTCCCGTGCAACATGCAGGTCTTCGGTTGTCTACTGCCTCACATTGTCGATCCAGGCAGTTCGCCGTCTTCCTGACTTGTTCTTTCCCTCGACCTCGCCTGCGATTGATGTTCTCCATACGCTTAAGCAATGTCCAGATTTCACTCCCGTATAACAATGTAGATCGCACTTAACTCCTAGTTGCCCAGCACAATGCGTGGCCTCGATCGATGAAAGCCGACCATTGATCCTTAGCTTGGTCTTCTGACAGATATATTACTTTTACTACGATGTTTGATCTTGATTACTGTCAAATAAAAGAGTAGTCGGATCTGATTGTCGTGCTGATCTCATTAGCCTTGACAGTTCCAGATTCTGATGAACGATTGTGGAGTGCACTTTGTCGCTGTTCCGTTCACAGATAGATGAAAAGGTCAGCGTCTTCCACTGGCTCATCATCAGACAATATGTGATACCGAAAGCCAGTGGTTGTCACCTCAGTATGTGTCTGAATTTATACCGCGACAGCTATTTAGATCTTGCTTGCAGATCTTTTAAAACCTGACTGAAATTGTTGATTGCGAAGTCATCATTAGGCAAAGCTATCCTCCCGATCATTTCATTCCAACCTGTTCTTACCTGTTTCTGTAACTGCCCACTCGAACAACAGTGTTCTCGCCATTTCCCTCAAAATATCGATGGGCTTTTGTGACATTCTCATATTCTGTATCTAGTTATGGCACGACAAAGAATATCGAATTCATCTTAAACGTCGAAAATATCCTGTATGTATGCCTTCTAGGAGAGCAAGTGTTTGGTCGTTTAAGGCTGAATCCTGTGTTTCCCTTTGCAATGATTTCTCCTTCCACACAACCTGTGCCATTGGTCTTTGTAGTGAATCTAACATCTCCCTATGATTGAATGTTTCTGATCGTATGCTGTATTCACTAACTGAATCATTATTCTTAATTTTCCACGCGTGATCATGGTCCGACTGACACTAACCATAAGCAACGTCCGAAGTGTCTTGCAGAAGTAGCCGTCAGTGTGCGGTGTCACACAGCGATATTGGCGTTCTGTCACTGAAGGGTGCTTAGGCGATCGATCTAGCTTCTTAGGCTAACATCTCATGACCTCGAAAACATACCGTAAATAAACGGAAATAGTTAGCAACGTTCCGCATATGGAAACACTGGATCACCCCTCTGACGTCATGTTCATATGAAAACTGCTCTTAGCAATAGAACAATCATACATCGTAATTACCGAAGACTCATATTGCAATTGTCGAAATTGAGCAGCTCTGATGCAAGGTGTAACAACAGAATCGAACGATCACTTTCACTTACGTTTCCAGATTGTCATGAACACAGCAATGCGTCCCGTTGGCTTCTTGCGAATCAGTCGACAGTCGAGTAAATACGGAGCGCGACGACAAGCAGTAATTACATCTCGACGTCAACTAACTGGTGTTGCCTGTCTTCTCTGACTCTGGTCGCCGCATGGCTAATTCCATTGGCGTCATCCAGTTCCAGTAACGTGCAGGAGTTACACGTCATACTACGTAGGTGGCGTGGCAGTTCCTTCTCAGATTTTGATCACGTTACGCGTAACACAATTCCGGGAGGTGTTTTAGGGTGATGTGCTAAACCTCAGGTCAGCCGTGTTATTTAAGCGTACATTTATATAATAATAATAATAATAATAATAATAATATAGTAATTAGTCAACTGTATTAGCATTTAAACAAATTTGAATGAGAGGGTTCCGTTCTAATACCGAATAGTTTCGATTATTACAAACATAAAATACTAATAATTATTATTATTATCAACTGATTGTGGAAATGCCATTGGACAGATATCTGAGACGGGCGGGCCAAACAAAGATTATACATTGTTGTAAGTGAAAGACTTCCTTGGCCACATGCCGTCTGCAGATCATTGCTGTTGATGGCAATCTTGCTAAAACTCTTGTTAAATAAGTAAACGACTGAGCGAAAATACTAACCTTCTTGATTCTGGGAATGTGTCCAAAGATTCTAGAGCAGCGTCAGTCTCAATGGTAGTGCTACATTTTGGTGCGGTTCAACGTACTAGAACATTCCACCTATGAAATTGGGCTACGCGCCCGCCCGCAAGGTGCCGTGACTTGCACGGGTGAAGCGGGCTCACTTTTGTCAGTGGTGGCCAATATAGCATTTCCTGGCGTCTTTGGAAATTTTTCCTACGATTTATTTAACTATTCAGAGCACATTAAATACCAAATACGATTAGCTACAACGTGAAATTTGTGAAAACGTCAGCCCTCTTTTTTGAGGAAAAAAAACACTCAAACTTATTAGCCCTCAATGTCGATGGCTCGGTGACTTTGATTTTTTTTAAGTTGGTGCGTTGGGCGTTGTGACTGCCGCGTTGTTACGCGAGTCAGCAGCTGTCATTTGAAAGTTCTAGTGCACTGGCACAGAAAGACACATTAGGCTCTATTCACTTCTTCAATGCAAAAATCCTGAGCAAGGTTTCACACGTGGCACGCAGTCCACACTTCAAAATGGGATCTTCGTGATAAATAACATTATTAGCCTGCAAACTTGTTGACTCGAGTCATAGTGGCTGACTCGAGTCATAGTGGCTGACTCGAGTCATAGTGGCTGATTCGAGTCATAGTGGCTGATTCGAGTCGCACTGGAGTCGCCCACGTTCAGGACTTGCGACTTGACTCGATACTTGACATGCACTTGGAAGTCATTGACTTGAGACTTAATTTGCCTTGCATTTCATCGACTTATGACTTGACTTAACTTTCCAGTGTGTGACTTGCCAACAAGTCTGTTAGTCTGTCTCCCGCATAGACTGTTCCTGCAGCCTACGCGATCGGACGTTTCCTGGTCGGGAAGACCTGGACTTCCGGTCGGACAGACGCGCTGTCGTAATTGTGCTCACTCGTTAGCTTCTTCCTGTGCGCAATTATCGCCTACGTCATGACTAATTTAGAGAGCACGTCTAGGATAGACACACTGAAAGTTACAGTCGGGATATAAACGGTTTAATGGATAACTAAGCAGTACTCATCATAAAGCAAAAATATGACGAATCGATGACGTCGGGTTTTAACCTGCAGAAAGCCAGAAACTTACAGGTTTTGTCTGCATGTACCGTAAAAGGCTCTCAAAACATGTTTAATACCTGTCGCTGTTTTTATGTCGCTGTACCCGACACGAAAATGCATTTGATGCGGCGAATTACACTGACACGGACATCTCTAAAGGTGTTCAGTCCTAAACACAGGCTACAGACGAACAATTTGAGAGACAGGTTAAGAACCCAACACTTTACGTTGACAAAACGGTGCTCTGTTGCTCAGAGGTTAGAACATCGGACTCGCAGGATTGGTGGTGGATATGTGCGAACGGATATTGTACGCGAAGTAATTGCAGCGTGGCTGAATGCTTCCCGGAGAAGTCGCGTTGGCGTTGGAATGAACAGGTCTGCCAGGGGGTGAAGTGTAAAGGGCTTTGAGTGGAAACAAAGACGGATGAACTCACTTTTACTACAGCTGAGGATTATTTAAAAATCAAGTTGCAAACAGACCTTGTCAAATGCTACCTCATTAAAAAAAAGTATTAAAGCGTTTGTTTGCAACATTCATTTGCCGGCGCCATATAAGTTATCATAAAGTGTATATAAACAAAGGCATACATTTAGTATATGTTCGCAATTTGATAAAATCGTGACCCGATCACGTCTGAGGTAAAACATTATCGTGAAAGAAATAGACGGCAATAACCCATACGATGTTTTTAACTCATGCATAACACCAGCATAACACCAGCATAACACCAGCATACCTATAGAAACCATGGCGATGACAGAAAAACAAGAGACTGCAAGTTTGCGAGAATAACTGTGTGAGAAGAATTGCGGGAGTGAAAAGAATAGACAAGTGAAGAATGGCGGAGCTGAGGGAGGAAGTTGGTGTGAGAGAAAGTCTCACGAGGAAGTTGGTGTGAGAGAGAGTCTCACGAGGAAGTTGGTGAGAGAGAGAGTCTCACGAGGAAGTTGGTGTGAGAGAGAGTCTCACGAGGAAGTTGGTGAGAGAGAGAGAGAGTCTCGCGAGGAAGTTGGTGAGAGAGAGAGTCTCACGAGGAAGTTGGTGTGAGAGAGAGTCTCACGAGGAAGTTGGTGAGAGAGAGAGTCTCACGAGGAAGTTGGTGAGAGAGAGAGTCTCACGAGGAAGTTGGTGTGAGAGAGAGTCTCACGAGGAAGTTGGTGTGAGAGAGAGTCTCACGAGGAAGTTGGTGTGAGAGAGAGTCTCACGAGGAAGTTGGTGTGAGAGAGAGTCTCACGAGGAAGTTGGTGAGAGAGAGAGAGTCTCACGAGGAAGTTGGTATGAGAGAGAGTCTCACGAGGAAGTTGGTGTGAGAGAGCGTCTCACGAGGAAGTTGGTGTGAGAGAGTCTCACGAGGAAGTTGGTGAGAGAGAGAGTCTCACGAGGAAGTTGGTGTGAGAGAGAGTCTCGCGAGGAAGTTGGTGAGAGAGAGAGTCTCACGAGGAAGTTGGTGAGAGAGAGTCTCACGAGGAAGTTGGTATGAGAGAGAGTCTCACGAGGAAGTTGGTGTGAGAGAGAGTCTCACGAGGAAGTTGGTGTGAGAGAGAGTCTCACGAGGAAGTTGGTATGAGAGAGAGTCTCACGAGGAAGTTGGTGAGAGAGAGAGAGTCTCACGAGGAAGTTGGTGAGAGAGAGAGTCTCACGAGGAAGTTGGTGTGAGAGAGAGTCTCACGAGGAAGTTGGTATGAGAGAGAGTCTCACGAGGAAGTTGGTGAGAGAGAGAGTCTCACGAGGAAGTTGGTGAGAGAGAGAGTCTCACGAGGAAGTTGGTGTGAGAGAGAGTCTCACGAGGAAGTTGGTGTGAGAGAGAGTCTCACGAGGAAGTTGGTATGAGAGAGAGTCTCACGAGGAAGTTGGTGAGAGAGAGAGAGTCTCACGAGGAAGTTGGTGAGAGAGAGAGTCTCACGAGGAAGTTGGTGTGAGAGAGAGAGTCTCACGAGGAAGTTGGTGTGAGAGAGAGTCTCACGAGGAAGTTGGTGAGAGAGAGAGTCTCACGAGGAAGTTGGTATGAGAGAGAGTCTCACGAGGAAGTTGGTGTGAGAGAGAGTCTCACGAGGAAGTTGGTGTGAGAGAGAGTCTCACGAGGAAGTTGGTGTGAGAGAGAGTCTCACGAGGAAGTTGGTGTAAAAGAAAGTCTCACAACGAAGCTGGTGAGGAGCCGGCTAAAGTGGGCTGGACACGTGGAAAGAATGGAAGGGGAACGGTTGACGAAGAGAGCGGATGGGCTTGGAGTGGAGGGTAGAAGGAAAAGATGAAGACCGAGATGGGAGGACTGCGTGAAGAGAGATTTAGTGGGAGTGGGAGGGGAATGGAGAATGAGGGCGAGGGATAGAGGGAGTGGAGATGATTGGTGGAGAAGGTAGTAAAACGGGACTAGTTATGAAGAAGAAGGGGAAACAAATCGACGACCGGTGTCCGGACCAGCCTCACCCGGGACTACAGGGGAAATGAGGAGAGCAACAATAACCTATGGCAGTATCGACAGTTTAATGATGCACCGAGTGGGTGAACAACCTTATTTATATGTATGAAAACAATTGTGTTTCCTATATGATGATCAGCAACTTGTCGAGCTGTTCATGTTGATTCATTACACCGAAGCCAAGTCCATTTTTATCGATAAGAGGCCTCGGGTGCATTATGTGCCACGGGTTACAGGGACACATGGGGCACGCATTGTTATGAATATCCAGAAAGAAAATGTCATGTTGCTATTTCTGGTTGGGAGCAAACCATATCAACGGTCGAGAATGTAGGCCTGCGTTAATTTTCGATCAACTGCCTTATGAAATGTTAATACATTTATGATATGTTTATGCTCTATCAAAATGGTTCGAATTAACGGCAATCATTGAGCTTCGTTTGACCATTGTGTTAGTACATGTACTTGTACTTAAGTGCTTCAAAAAAGAGGATTATTATTTGCTATTTTGGTGCCTTGCAAATGGTGGGTTGGTTGAATGGTACGATCCATGACGTTTCAATGGGGATTAGGTGCCGATTGGAACTATTCATTGATCAAAGCGGGACAGTTGTTTGCTTACATTACAGATGCCTGTAGATATTAACGAAGACGCCATTCGTGGTCACTGCGTGTAAAAATAGTGTCGTTAAGCACAAGCTCATATTCGAGCAATTTACGACAAACATGTTTAACATATCGCTAGAACTTTAACCGAGCATCTTTAGAGCCGCTGCACGATTGGAGCTGAGCATATAAGACAATATGAGGCAAATTAAAAGTCTGGAGGTATACTATATCCTGGCTCGAACACGATTTATCCCGAAAATATCTATATTAAGAGATACAAAATCGTTAGGGCACGTTGTCATATTCTAGATAAACTTAATTTGTTTACTGTAAGCGTGGAACAACCCTCACTGCTAAAGTAGCATACTTTAAATTCCGTACCATTGAGATGCATATACACAGGCCGTTTAGTTGTCACCCAGGTTACAACGCCTCGTCGCACATTCGGTAAATATTTACGAATTAGTCAAATGCAGCTTGAATAGACTCGATGTTTGCTTAACGGATCAGAACGGCTGTTTTGTTTCTCTTAAATCATTCCACCGAATCGCGTTTCGACAGGTGTAATTGAATGTGAAAGCTAATTGAATTCGTCTCCGAGGTCTGGTAGTAATTCCGTCAATTGTGCTATGGCGCTCATGTTAGGTGATTATTTCGTAATCAATATACAGCGTATCTATCAAACATTCTCTACATATAACGTGGCATTTACGACATTGCGTTATAGTCTAGTCAGGTCGGGTCATTATTAAACTGTTTATTAACAACAGGAAACTTTCGATTATGAGAACCATAATGCCCGTTCCGCCGGTTATTTATTACGGACGAGCTTGTTTAATACATTCGCTACGTGTTGACTTTGCGACAAAATGTGAGCACCGATGAGCACCGATGAGCACCGATGAGCACCGATGAGCAACGCTGTAGTACATCATCAACGACTGGATTACGACCTTGTTGGCATTTACGTTTTGCAGAACTTAGCGAATATTACATTTACTTAGTATTCCAATAATAGTCCTGCTCACCATCGCCGTAAGTGTCAATATTATTTTAATATTCCATATCGATCTTTATCCAAAACTATGAACATACACATCTAAGGGGAAATTTAAGAAATATTGTTGACAGACGAAACAACTGCGGCTAAATATTTTACAGAGCAACTAACGTCCCTAACAATGCATGCCTTCTTAAAATAATGGTATTTCTTTGAGAGCTAAATTATCGAAGGACGAAGCGTGTCGACAAAAACGTTAATAGTGCACATTTTTTGCGGACTAATGGCACTAACGTATTTCTTGAGATGGAGACTATGTCCATGGAAAGCTCTAACTGACAGTGGACGACTCACTTATTAGCAGAAGATCACGAATTCCTAATACAACGTCGTTTTCGAAACAATACTAGCTGTTAACGAAACCTATCTCCAAACATTCACATGACGTCATCGAACACGTGCCGACAGCTTTTGATGCAAATGAACTTAATTATTAAACATCGGAGTTTTGTTTGTGACAGTTTTGCATGAGATGGTTGTGATAAATATGTTGGCGCATATTTTCTAACCCGCCAAATGAAAGACCGAAACCGAGGCTAACATGGAGTCTTGTAGTATATAGTGCATAAGAAATACGGCAATAGTTAATGAAACATTTTGGTTCCAGTTACAAATATAAATCTGTGCACGGACTACACCTCAAAACAGAGATATACTCTAGAGACAATTATTATTGTAGTGGCATTTAAAATGGAAAAATCGAAAAGCTTCATGCAAATCACTTCGGACCAGAGCAATTTAATTATGTCAAGCAGCTAGTTCTCTTAAGCGGCGCACTTTAAATTCAGCGGTAATAATGATTCCGTCGCTGCCTGTTTAATTATTTGACTTTATTAAACCGCCGATTTTGCTATCCGTGTTTCTGTTACGCAGAGTATTTCCCAAATGTTTTGAGTTTTCAATACTGCGGGCAACCAGGTAGTAATCTCACTAACGACTCGGTCACTCACTCAAATCATTAACGCCCCACTCACTCACTCACTCACTCACTCACTCACTCACTCACTCACTCACTCACTCACCCACTCACTCACTCACTCACTCACTCACTCATTCATCTTACTAACGAGAAATCTGACCCATACTTCGTTCAATAATTGCATTCGGTCTTTTACTTGGATGAAATGCATGTTCACGAAGCTCCGTGTTTGCCAATAAAGCAACTCACTAATACATTGAAATACCAAAATGAGCACCAGTGGCACCAACCACAATAAATACATATTGATCAAATGTGGCGAGACAGCCTTCTCAGTTATTTTCGTATTCCGCAAATCAATCCCGAGAACGCGCCTCCGGGCACGGAACACCGTTTCGTTACCAGGTGTGGAAGTTTTGTGTTGTATCGAAACACGTAGTCGTGTAGCTAAACCACACCCAGTAGACCCGAAGGACTCAATGAAATCAACTGTGTTCGCATCTCGAAAGGGTCATTGACCGCACAGGGGATATTAATTGAATAAGCTAGTGATCACGTATGAATTATTGAAGAGATAATCCATGACGGCCGCCAAAAACAATCAACAAACAACTGTGATAAAAACATGAAGTAAAAAACTAAACATGTTTTTGGACAAAACGAACTCATTTTTACATTTGATCATTCTTCAAAATCAAGATGGCTGTCACTATTTCCTCCATGACAAAACATACATTATATTACTTCACAATATCAATTTAACTAAAATACATTGTGGTCCAGCATATCATATGTTTTCAGGACATAAAAGCCAATGATGAAATATTCACGTACATTCGTTTTGAATTCGTCAAGTTAAATGCCAATGTTGTTTCGTTGATTCTTCGGAACCATTTTGGACGCTATATTGCTTCAAACGCATAAATGCAACATTAACAGTAGCAGCAGCAGTAGCAGTAGCATTAATAACAGTAGCAGCAGCAGTAGCAGTAATAACCATATCAGTAGCATTAATAGCAGTAGCAGTAATAGCAGTAACAGTTTCATTAATAGCCATAGCAGTAGTATTATTATATCCATAGCAGTAGTATTATTATATCCATAGCAGTATTATTATTATATCCATAGCAGTAGTATTATTATATCCATAGCAGTATTATTATTATATCCATAGCAGTAGTATTATTATATCCACAGCAGTAGTATTATTTTCATATGATGAACATTATAATAAATGATGACGAAGATGGCGATTGTTTTTATTTTTATGGACCTATGGAACGGTCGCCTAATGATATGACTCGATTAACCATGTCATACATCCTCTTTTGTCCTCTGTATCACAACAGCGCTTCGTCTGGGGACGAGCTCTCCAAACTTAAGTGGGAAATAACTTCGTCATATCCGGTGCAAATTGAATCACGTGATGAAAACACCTCATCGGGTGGATCCATTCATAATTGGTCCTATGCACTAACATGAAAGTCGTGTAACTGAATATAAACAGGTTCATAATAAATTTATGAAATGCATGTTTGCAGTTCGTGGATTTAGTTTGGAGCCACAAAGTAGGATCGCTCTTTGCAATAGACAACGAGCTGTCTGAAGTTACGCAGTGTGTAGTCCCTCTAATCACTCTGCGATTGGCCGTTGCCATAGTTACTTCCTTTTTAAACTCGTATTGATTCATATTTCAGCTAAAGCTTACCACCATACTCATTTTAAATGCACACCGTCGCTGTTAGCATAATTAGTTAAGCATTGAACCACGCAACTGGTTAAAACCACCGCTATTCGCTTTTCTGTTTTGGTATACATACTTTACTTACATTAAGTGTGCGCATTTTAAAGAATACAGTTGAATTAAACTTACCAATAAAGCAAATACAATACTTTACGTAGTAGCAGAATGTAGTGCTTCCCAGAGAAGTCGAGATAGCGTTGGAATGAACAGGTCTGCCAGGAAGTGAAGTGTAAAACGCTTTGAACAGCCCCAAGGGCTGGATACCGCGCATATTTACAGAACGCACATTTTACCTTTAGCATATCAAATGAGCGTCTGCATCATATGTTGATCAAAAACGACATGTTGGGTTTGTGTTAGCCATAAAAGCTTTACTCGTTTTGTCGGTGAGAACCAAGTGTTTCGGTACGCTCAACAAACGTTTCATCTAGGATAATGTAACACATGTCTTGCCTATTTGTACGGGACGGATTCCAATAATGTAGACGCCTCGGTTCAACGAAGCAAACGCGACTTTGTGGCCTTATGTTTAAGTAAGGTACCATAATGTATACAAACAATACAATGAAACACGACATTGTTAGCACTGGCACTTTACACTATAGCTGCTATACTGATATGACCTTATTTGAAGACGGATACAGAATATTTTTTATTTTTGAATAATTACAGAGATATTGAATTACAGAGATATTAAGCATCAAGATGAAAGCTAAAAACCACATGACGTCACCAGAAAGAGAATAATTATAAGATGTATAATAAAATATATAATGAAAGTGGAAACGAAAAGGTGAAATAGCGATATTTCAACTATTAATACAGGAGTACTTTGGACAAGAGAAACCAAAGACAGCCAAATGTGGAAAGATCTAGTGACGGCTACGCCCTGAAGTGGGTGGACAAGGCCTGCGTGAAAGGTCTAGTAGAGGGCCACATTATGTAGTGGGTGAACAAGGCCTGCGTGAAAGGTCTAGTAGAGGGCCACATTATGTAGTGGGTGAACAAGGCCTGCGTGAAAGGTCTAGTAGAGGGCCACATTATGTAGTGGGTGGACAAGGCCTGCGTGAAAGGTCTAGTAGACGGCTACGCCCTGCAGTGGATGGACAAGGCCTGCGTGAAAGGTCTAGTAGAGGGCAACATTATGTAGTGGGTGAACAAGGCCTGCGTGAAAGGTCTAGTAGAGGGCAACATTATGTAGTGGGTGGACAAGGCCTGCGTGAAAGGTCTAGTAGAGGGCAACATTATGTAGTGGGTGGACAAGGCCTGCGTGAAAGGTCTAGTAGAGGGCCACATTATGTAGTGGGTGAACAAGGCCTGCGTGAAAGGTCTAGTAGAGGGCCACATTATGTAGTGGGTGGACAAGGCCTGCGTGAAAGGTCTAGCAGACGGCTACGCCCTGCAGTGGATGGACAAGGCCTGCGTGAAAGGTCTAGTAGAGGGCCACATTATGTAGTGGGTGGACAAGGCCTGCGTGAAAGGTCTAGTAGAGGGCCACATTATGTAGTGGGTGAACAAGGCCTGCGTGAAAGGTCTAGTAGAGGGCCACATTATGTAGTGGGTGGACAAGGCCTGCGTGAAAGGTCTAGCAGACGGCTACGCCCTGCAGTGGATGGACAAGGCCTGCGTGAAAGGTCTAGTAGAGGGCAACATTATGTAGTGGGTGGACAAGGCCTGCGTGAAAGGTCTAGTAGAGGGCAACATTATGTAGCGGGTGGACAAGGCCTGCGTGAAAGGTCTAGTAGAGGGCAACATTATGTAGCGGGTGGACAAGGCCTGCGTGAAAGGTCTAGTAGAGGGCCACATTATGTAGCGGGTGGACAAGGCCTGCGTGAAAGGTCTAGTAGAGGGCCACATTATGTAGCGGGTGGACAAGGCCTGCGTGAAAGGTCTAGTAGAGGGCCACATTATGTAGCGGGTGGACAAGGCCTGCGTGAAAGGTCTAGTAGAGGGCCACATTATGTAGCGGGTGGACAAGGCCTGCGTGAAAGGTCTAGTAGAGGGCCACATTATGTAGTGGGTGACAAGGCCTGCGTGAAAGGTCTAGTAGAGGGCCACATTATGTAGTGGGTGGACAAGGCCTGCGTGAAAGGTCTAGTAGAGGGCCACATTATGACGGCTACGCCCTGCAGTGGATGGACAAGGCCTGCGTGAAAGGTCTAGTAGAGGGCCACATTATGTAGTGGGTGGACAAGGCCTGCGTGAAAGGTCTAGTAGAGGGCCACATTATGTAGTGGGTGGACAAGGCCTGCGTGAAAGGTCTAGTAGAGGGCCACATTATGTAGCGGGTGGACAAGGCCTGCGTGAAAGGTCTAGTAGAGGGCCACATTATGTAGCGGGTGGACAAGGCCTGCGTGAAAGGTCTAGTAGAGGGCCACATTATGTAGTGGGTGGACAAGGCCTGCGTGAAAGGTCTAGTAGAGGGCCACATTATGTAGTGGGTGGACAAGGCCTGCGTGAAAGGTCTAGTAGAGGGCCACATTATGTAGTGGGTGGACAAGGCCTGCGTGAAAGGTCTAGTAGAGGGCCACATTATGTAGTGGGTGGACAAGGCCTGCGTGAAAGGTCTAGTAGAGGGCCACATTATGTAGTGGGTGGACAAGGCCTGCGTGAAAGGTCTAGTAGAGGGCCACATTATGTAGTGGGTGGACAAGGCCTGCGTGAAAGGTCTAGTAGAGGGCCACATTATGTAGTGGGTGGACAAGGCCTGCGTGAAAGGTCTAGTAGAGGGCCACATTATGTAGTGGGTGGACAAGGCCTGCGTGAAAGGTCTAGTAGAGGGCAACATTATGTAGTGGGTGGACAAGGCCTGCGTGAAAGGTCTAGTAGAGGGCCACATTATGTAGTGGGTGGACAAGGCCTGCGTGAAAGGTCTAGTAGAGGGCAACATTATGTAGTGGGTGGACAAGGCCTGCGTGAAAGGTCTAGTAGAGGGCCACATTATGTAGTGGGTGGACAAGGCCTGCGTGAAAGGTCTAGTAGAGGGCCACATTATGTAGTGGGTGGACAAGGCCTGCGTGAAAGGTCTAGTAGAGGGCAACATTATGTAGTGGGTGGACAAGGCCTGCGTGAAAGGTCTAGTAGAGGGCAACATTATGTAGTGGGTGGACAAGGCCTGCGTGAAAGGTCTAGTAGAGGGCCACATTATGTAGTGGGTGGACAAGGCCTGCGTGAAAGGTCTAGCAGACGGCACGCCCTGCAGTGGATGGACAAGGCCTGCGTGAAAGGTCTAGTAGAGGGCAACATTATGTAGTGGGTGGACAAGGCCTGCGTGAAAGGTCTAGTAGAGGGCAACATTATGTAGTGGGTGGACAAGGCCTGCGTGAAAGGTCTAGTAGAGGGCAACATTATGTAGTGGGTGGACAAGGCCTGCGTGAAAGGTCTAGTAGAGGGCCACATTATGTAGTGGGTGGACAAGGCCTGCGTGAAAGGTCTAGTAGAGGGCAACATTATGTAGTGGGTGGACAAGGCCTGCGTGAAAGGTCTAGTAGAGGGCCACATTATGTAGTGGGTGGACAAGGCCTGCGTGAAAGGTCTAGTAGAGGGCCACATTATGTAGTGGGTGGACAAGGCCTGCGTGAAAGGTCTAGTTGAGGGAAACAGTATGTAGTGGGTGGACAAGGCCTGCGTGAAAGGGCGAGTAGAGGGCAACATTATGTAGTGGGTGGACAAGGCCTGCGTGAAACGTCCAGTAGAGGGCTACATTATGTAGTGGGTGGACAAGGCCTGCGTGAAAGGTCTAGCAGACGGCTACGCCCTGCAGTGGATGGACAAGGCCTGCGTGAAAGGTCTAGTAGAGAGCCACATTATGTAGTGGGTGGACAAGGCCTGCGTGAAAGGTCTAGTAGAGGGAAACAGTATGTAGTGGGTGGACAAGGCCTGCGTGAAAGGGCGAGTAGAGGGCAACATTATGTAGTGGGTGGACAAGGCCTGCGTGAAACGTCCAGTAGAGGGCTATATTATGTAGTGGGTGGACAAGGCCTGCGTGAAAGGTCTAGCAGACGGCTACGCCCTGCAGTGGATGGACAAGGCCTGCGTGAAAGGTCTAGTAGAGGGCCACATTATGTAGTGGGTGGACAAGGCCTGTGTGAAAGGTCCAGTAGAGGGAAGCATTATGTAGTGGGTGGACAAGGCCTGCGTGAAAGGTCTAGTAGAGGGCCACATTATGTAGTGGGTGGACAAGGCCTGCGTGAAAGGTCTAGTAGAGGGCAACATTATGTAGTGGGTGGACAAGGCCTGCGTGAAAGGTCTAGTAGAGGGAAACATTATGTAGTGGGTGGACAAGGCCTGCGGGAAAGGGCTAGTAGAGGGAAACATTATGTAGTGGGTGGACAAGGCCTACGTGAAAGGTCCAGTAGAGGGCTACATTCTGCAGTGAATAGACAAGGCCTTTGTGGAAGGTCTACCAGAGTCCTACATTCTGCAGTGGATGACAAGGCCTGGGTGAAAGGTCTAGTAGAGGGCTGCATTCTGTAGTGGATGGACAAGGCCTGCGTGAAAGGTCTAGTAGAGGGCCACATTATGTAGTGGGTGGACAAGGCCTGCGTGAAAGGGCGAGTAGAGGGAAACATTATGTAGTGGGTGGACAAGGCCTGCGTGAAAGGTCTAGTAGAGGGCCACATTATGTAGTGGGTGGACAAGGACTGCGTGAAAGGTCCAGTAGAGGGATACATTATGTAGTGGGTGGACAAGGCCTGCGTGAAAGGGCTAATAGAGGGAAACATTATGTAGTGGGTGGACAAGGCCTACGTGAAAGGTCCAGTAGAGGGCTACATTCTGTAGTGGATGGACAAGGCCTAGATAAAAAGTCTAGTAGAGGGCTACATTCTGTAGTGGATGGACAAGGCCTAGATAAAAAGTCTAGTAGAGGGCTACATTCTGTAGTGGATGGACAAGACCAACATGAAAGGTCTAGTAGAGGGCTACATTCTGCAGTGGATGGACAAGGCCTAGATGAAAAGTCTAGTAGAGGGCTACTTTCTGTAGTGAATGGACAAGGCCTTGATAAAAAGTCTAGTAGAGGGCTACATTATGTGATGAATGGACAAGGCCTAGATGAAAGGCCTAGTAGGGGGCTGCATTCTGTAGTGGGTGGACAAGGCGTGCGTGAAAGGTCTAGTAGAGGGCCACATTATGTAGTGGGTGGACAAGGCCTACGTGAAAGGGCTAGTAGAGGGCTGCTTTCTGTAGTGGATCGACAAGGCCTAGATAAAAAGTCTAGTAGAGGGCTACATTCTGTAGTGGATGGACAAGGCCTACATAAAAGTCTAGTAGAGGGCTACATTCGGTAGTAGATGGACAAGGCCACCATGAAAGGGCTAGTAGAGGGCTACATTCTGTAGTGGATGGATAAGGCCAACATGAAAGGTCTAGTAGAGGGCTACATTCTGCAGTGGATGGACAAGGCCTAGATGAAAAGTCTAGTAGAGGGCTACATTCGGTAGTGGATGGACAAGGCCTAGATAAAAGTCTAGTAGAGGGCTACATTCGGTAGTAGATGGACAAGGCCACCATGAAAGGGCTAGTAGAGGGCTAAATTCGGTAGTAGATGGACAAGGCCACCATGAAAGGTCTAGTAGAGGGCTACATTCTGTAGTGGATGGACAAGGCCTAGATGAAAAGTCTAGTAGAGGGCTACATTATGTGGTGAATGGACAAGGCCTAGATGAAAGGCCTAGTAGGGGGCTGCATTCTGTAGTGGATGGACAAGGCCAACATGAAAGGTCTAGTAGAGGGCTACATTCTGCAGTGGATGGACAAGGCCTAAATGAAAAGTCTAGTAGAGGGCTACATTCTGCAGTGAATGGACAAGGGTTAGATGAAAAGTCTAGTAGAGGGCTACATTCTGTAGTGGATGGACAAGTCCTAAATGAAAAGTCTAGTAGAGGGCTACATTATGTGGTGAATGGACAAGGCCTTGATGAAAGGCCTAGTAGGGGGATGCATTCTGTAGTGGGTGGACAAGGCCAACATGAAAGGTCTAGCAGAGGGCTACATTATGTAGTGGCTGGACAAGGCCTAGGTGAAAAGGCTAGTAGAGGGCTACATTCTGTAGTGGGTGGACAAGGGTTAGGTGAAAGGGCTATTAGAGGGCTACATTATGTAGTGGATGGACAAAGCCTAGGTGAAAGATCTAGTCGAATTCTACATTCTGCAGTGGATGGACAAGGCCTAGGTGAAATGTCTAGCAGAGGGCTACATTCTGTAGTGGATGGGCAAAGCCTAGGTGAAAGTCTAGCAGAGGGCTACATTCTGTAGTGGATGGACAAGGCCTATGTGAAAGGTCTAGCAGAGGGCTAAATTATGTAGTGGATGGACAAGGCCTATGTGAAAGGTCTAACAGAGGGCTATATTCTGCAGTGGATGGACAAGGCCTATGTGAAAGATCTAGCAGAGGGCTACATTCTGTAGTGGATGGACAAGGCCTATGTGATAGGTCTAGCAGAGGGCTACATTCTGTACTGGATGGACAAGACCTATGTGAAAGGTCTAGCATGGGGCGACATTCTGTAGTGGATGGACAAGGCCTATGTGAAAGATCTATCAGAGGGCTACATTCTGTTGTGGATGGACAAGGCCTATGTGAAAGATCTAGCAGAGGGCTACATTCTGTAGTGGATGGACAAGGCCTGGGAGCAAAGTGAAAGAAAACTATTAAAATGACAATTTTGCTAAGAAATATAAATATCGATTCGCAGTGAGGACCAATGGGTACTCATCGGTACCAGTTGGAACCAATGATAAACTGTGAAGTGTGAATGCATGACTGTTAGCCATTTGAACGTATTGTAAAACAGAATTGGCAGCTGTTTGACAAAGGCGGAATACACCTCAATGAAAAGTGTTGGACTCTCAGTAAGCCAACGGCTTCCTTGGCCTCGTGTCTTTTGTAATGCGTTAGTTAAGATGAACATCTTGTTCAATCTTATTACACGAATTCGCTAGACTTGCGACTAAGGGTCAAACGCCTCGAAACTCGGTGCAACCCGAAAAATCGTCTCGATTGCGACTGGACAAAGGGAAACACGTACGAGATTGACCACTGCAAACATCGTCGTGTCGTGCCGAAATAAGTCGTGTCGTGCCGAAATAAGTCAGGTCGCCCAGTATACTGCCGGGTTCCTTAGTATAGGACGTCGTTCTTATGGTGATTACCACACACGGGCGCATGCTCGACTGCACGTCTGCGTGCGAATCCGCCCGTTCCTAATTGTATTTGCCTTTCACGTGCCGGCGACAGAGATTCAACGCTCGATTGACAACTGAAGCGCGCAAAGGTCAATGAAGAAGATAACTAAGCGGCACTAACCGCTGCGTCCGCTCCCTTCCGACGTGACCCGGATGTCTTACATGGCTGGTTAGTAAAGCCCGCGCAATATGACAGCACTTTGCCCATCACATTAAATATGGATGCGGCTTAACAAACGGGATGTACGACAGTCGTGGTGTTCAGTTTTCGTGTCTTAATTTTTCTAGTTTTTCACAGATGTTTCATTTAGGAGGCAACACTTCGAACAGTTGAGAACAACGACATAGAAGAACGCAAACACACACACACACACACACACACACACACACACACACACACACACACACACACACACACACACACACACACACACACACACACACACACACACACACACACACACACACACACACACACACACACACACACACACACACACACACACACACACACACACACACACACACACACACAAACACACACACACACACACAGCGTTTGTCTTAACTCTGGGAACAGAAGGAGTAAATCAGAAACAGACGAACGAAGCTGTCTGGGCTGTCTTGCTGGAGTGAGCATTGAATGTAAATATGCAGATTGTTTGGTTGAAAGGGCTTGATTGGTAATTGTACATATCTTAAAAATAATGCGATATCGCACAGGGAGCCAATGCAATGATTTTAGAAGTGGCACTGAGCGAGAGAAACGAGGCGATCGTGTAACTACCCTAGCCAAACAATTTTGGACACGTTGAAGTTTTGTAATATCCTTGATAACAATTCTGTTAATTATGGAATTGCAATAATTGAGTCTGCTGCTAACAAGAGCTGTTGCAATAGCTTTAGCGACAGAATGTGATATATACCAGCGAATACGGCGAAAGTTACGGATATGATAAAAACAGCAACGACACGTTTGAGAAATATGTTGTCTGAAGTTGAAGTTCTTATCAAAGGTGACTCTCAAATTCCGCGCTGAGGCTGCAGGGTGTGATATTTTGATACGTGTCGGGAAAAGACCATCAAGTTTGCCACACTGCTTTAGAATACCAATGATGAGAAATTAAGCTGTGTCTGCGTTTAATTTTAATTTGCTGTCAGTCATCCAGAGGAAGATTTCGTGGAGACAATCGCTGAGCCGACTTAGGGAGCGATTTGTATCCCGGGTAGCCAAAGAAATGTAGATATGTGTATCATCTGCGTAAAGGTGGTGATCCAAGTAATGATTTTAGATAACAGAGCTGAGTGGCGTAGTGTAAAGAGTGAACAGCAAAGGCCCCAGAACAGAACCCTGGGGGACACCACACGAAGTGGGGAGTGCGGCCGAGAAGCAGTTTACAGTCTTTATGGTTTGGTGTCTACCAGTTAGGTATGATGAAAACCAGTTAAGAGCTGTGCCAGATATGCCATACCACAATGATAAGCATTTAATAAGAATGTTGTGATCTATGGTATCAAAGGCGGCAGACAGATCCAGCAAGGTAAGTGCTGTTACTTTTCCTTTGTCGATGTTTAGGGTAACGTCATTGTGTACTTTTAAGTGAGCATTTTCTGTAGAATGAAACTGTTTGTGATATATTAGATAAGCAATTTGAGCTGATGTGAGACCTTAGACGACTTGCTACGACTTTTCCAGTAATTTGAGTTTGAAAACATGTCTATAACTGTTTAGATCTTCTTTAGGCAGAGATGCCTTCTTAAGAAGTAGGTTGACATGGGCGTGTTTGAAATCATCCGGAAACAAGCCAGAACACAGTGATGCATTTATAATATCCGTTATCGGTTTGAGCAATGTATCAAGACAAGCTATCAACGGTTGGTAGTGGATCAAGATCACAGGGCTTATTTGTGGAGGACATTATTATTTTCTTCACTTCACCAACTGTGACACATTCAAACGATACAAGTAAAGAATTTACTCGTGGAGAGTCCACGTTTACAGTACTTAAAGTATAACTTGGGAAAGCAGAACTTATAAGACTGATTTTTTCTTTGAGAACAAGTCAGATAGAGACTTGATTGAAACATGATTAGGAAGAGATGGAGCAGGCCGCCTGTGTAGAATTTGATTTATTCAGTTCCATAGCTGACGTGGACTTTCAGAGTTATTTGAGACCATATTTGTGTAATAATCCGATTTAGCTTTGGCCAGTTGTGTCTGTTGCAGTAGTGACATTGTTTTGAATAACGCGACCTGTCCCAAGACGAGCGTGATTTGCGCCATACGCGCTCAAGATAACGACAACGCCTTTTAGATTGTAGAATTTCTGGAGTCATCCATGGGGCAGGTGGCTTTTGTGACACAGATTTGGATCTCATAGGTGCATATTTGCTAGTAAAGCTTTGAGTACTTGATAGTACTATCCACACAAATCGGATAGGTGTCCCTTTGTTTTTATGATTAGGTCGGTTTTAAGGGTGTTAATCTTATGAATAGGTCTGTAAAACACATTGTGTGTTGACTCTGTTCTGTTCTGGAAACATCGACAATGACAGTGTGATGGTCTGATAAACCATCCGAAACTGTAGGTGTTTGGATATTGTAACAAGTTGAACGAGTTATGAAGAGGTCGAGCCAGTGGCCATGTATGTGTGTCGAAAAGATACCATGATATCATTAAAAGTAGTTGAAGGTATGTCCAAATGAAGATTAAAATCACCAAAAATAAAAACGTCTGAATGCATAGTTACGAAATAAGCGGAGAAAGAAGAATCTGAAATTTCAACACAGATAGATTCAAAACTAGAGTAGTCAGGGTTCGAATGAACATTAACTTTGAACTGTTGTGATACCAAAAAGCTAACACCACCACATCGTCTAACTGAACGTGGTAGAAGGAGAAATATCAGCAATGCATGCGACTGTATCATGTGGTCTGAGCCAGGTCTCAGTGACAGCAAGAATGTCTATTGTTTTAGAAATTAATAAGTCGCTAAGTGATGCTGTCTTATCCCGAATTGATTGAACCTTTGTGGTAGCCAGAATGTTATGCCTGACAGCAGGCCTAGGATTTAGACTTACGTCGCCCGCTAGCAGTAGAATTATTGCTAATTTAAATGTAGAGTAGCATGGGGCATAACGCAAGTTTTGGGGCATAAAGCCCATCCTCTAACTAGTTTCACAGCGCGAAAATAAGAATTTAGAGATAGCCAAATGATGCCACATACAGTTCTTCACATTTGGTTAGAATACGGTGGCAGAAAACGAAATTCACGCGATATTTTTGTTTACGTCAAACTTTTGATTCTATAAATTATAAAAATGGTCACCCTAAAAGTCGTTTTGTGGGCAGTAACCATAAGAAACTGAGATAACGCGTTGAGTGTCTGCAGTAGACAAATATGTAATCATTAATGTTGTGAATGTTGTGGATGCGAGTGATAAAAGCCAGTAGTGTACAGATGGTGAACTTTTAATATCGAACTTGTGGGGCAAAAAGGCCAACATTAGTGGGGGCAAAACGCACAGGGTGGGACGTACTATTATCTGTCAGATTTGAGTCTGAAAGTGAGTAGACGATTTGATAAGTTCCGCCTGTGTATGACAGTTTATAATAAACATATACACTATAACGCACTTGTTGAATTTCAGAGAAAAGGAGCTAATTAATTAACTATTTCAGTCAAAGATCTTAATAAAATTATAACAACAAATATTACTATGATGTGACGCAAGGTTTCGCTATACTGAAGTGTACCAATAATACCATCACTTTGGTAATGCGAAATAAGTAAACTAATAATTAAATGAGGCTGATTAATGCATAACGCCTAGGGGCGGGCGTTTTGCCCCACCCCTGGGGCAAAACGCCCATTTTCAGGACCTCTGTTAAAATGGCTATAACTTTTTTCTGTGAAATTGAACATCGAAAATGTCAACAAGATTTTCAGCTAAGATAATAAACTAGGTGATACATCCAATATATCAGAGATATATCTAAAAGGTTTTCCCGTGAGTCGATTTCCCGAAAAAAGTAGGCGTATTGCCCCACCCTACTCTAGGCGTAGAGCGGGGGATTGGCAGTAACTTGCGATTAAAACAAAGGTTAATACATGACAAGCTGTGCAGAAAGGACAAAGAATGTTGTATTCTCGTGGGTTGTGGAAATGCTGAGATGACAGCCGATCGTTGTAGGGTAAGTGGCCTGCACAGGACAAAGTCGTCACCTCTCGAAGCCACTGAACATGATAAAAATAAAACACACAACAGAAATATCATCGACATTGTCTTGAAGACAGTCTATTTTTCTCAAATGGTGAAATTTTATAAAATGAGAGCAATATATATATATTCTAAAAATGACGGTTTAACAATGACAATAAACTGTAAAAACCGTTCGCGCTCAGCATAGGTCAACAGCACTAAAACCGTATAGGCACCGTAGTGGTGGACGCCGAGTGACAGTACGTTGTGGTCGTGCAAAGAAATTGGAGAGGTTTTCACCCCAGGGCAACACTGGGTATATCAGAACGTCTTGTTGAAATAGCCTTATTAGTATAAAGTTTATAAGGGCCTACCCATGCCTTTTAGTTTGCTGAGAACTCAGCCGGCGCGAACAATATAGGGCGAGGTCCGTCCTACGAACCGAAACTGCATTATCGCCCAATCAATCGTAAACACTCAAAAATTTTATTCAGGGAAAATAGTTTATAAAATCTTTAATTAAACAGTTGCTATAGTACATGATATAAAATAGACGTTACTCCCGCAAGTATAGCTTAGCACTGGCAAGACGAAATTGTCTTAAAACAGACGACAGCAAAACCAGGCACAACCTTCTGCGCCTCCTAGCGACAAACCCCACTTACACATTTATTATGCTATGATCATCCGATTAGGAAATGCTTTAAAAACAGAACCGACGTGACTTAAAAGTGTTTTCAGAGTGTCATAAAAAATTCCCACCACCACCACCGACCACCACCACCACATCACCACCGACCACCACCATCGACCACCACCGCCACCACAACCGACCACCACCACCACCGCCACCACCGCCGACATCGCCACCACCGCCGCCGCCACCACCACCACCACCGACCACCAACCACCAAAACGATCATAATAAAACAATAATAATCGCGTACTTGAAGACAAATCAACCACTGCAATTCGCTGTCTTACCTTGTTGCATATATAATCGTTCTCCTTTCAATCCTACGCAACGATTTCTCTCCGTCGGGACGTGCTCCTGTTTAGGTATGCCACACACGAGTCTGAGGCAGCCTCGAAGGAACCGCTATCCGCCGATCGAAGTTGCGACACGCGTGTAGTCTGGCGCAGCAAGAACAGACGCTCCGGTCACGCGCGGCTGGGTTTATCGCAGCGCCGCCCCGTGGTCACGAGCTGGCGGCGGTCGGGTGAGGTTCCGTGCTTGCAGCGACGGCGAAGTCCAGGCGTCGTCGTCCGCGCGATTTCGTGTATTCGCCAGATGTTCGACAGGCAATAATTATTGCACGGCATGAAAATTTAATTTGGAACTGGCACGTCACGGTTGCGCACGGGCCATTGGATCAGTGCCATATGACCAGCCTCTGGTCGATCTCTTACGTCCAAACACCGTTGACCTCGTTTAGTGCGATTGTCGACTTTACGGATGCTCTTGAAAGGATAACTGCGTTGGCTCCATCGAGAGGCATCAGAGGGGAATTCCAATTGAAAGGGTCATTGCTGATTGATATCGATGAACGGGTATTAATATTGCACGCATACTGACATCGGAGTCAATGCATTGGGATTTCAATGTAAAATGACGTGTATACGTGTGTGTGTGTGTGTGTGTGTGTGTGTGTGTGTGTGTGTGTGTGTGCGTGCGTGCGTGCGTGCGTGCGTGCGTGCGTGCGTGCGTGCGTGCGTGAGTGCGTGCGTGAGTGCGTGCGTGCGTGCGTGCGTGCGTGCGTGCGTGCGTGCGTGCGTGCGTGCGTGCGTGCGTTAGCATAGATACATATGAATGCTGATCCATGTTGGACGTTATGAACAAATGAACACATGTAAGCAGGTTTTCAGTATGTTATACGTGTCCTTTACCGTGGGTCCAGTTGTCATCCGACATTAAACAATCTGTTTCAGAACACAAGCTCAAATGTATTAAAACAGATATTGTAAAATTACTGTTGAATAAGCTTGTCCCCTATTCTCTTTCCGTGCTACTGGATTTCATGTTAAATCTGTATTTTTGTGATTGGATGTTGAATGTTACTGTTATTCTGGCATATTATATGGCATCAACATGACTAGATACATTTTTGTCATTGTATATGTTTTAATTATATCAGGCATCAGCCACTTTTATATATAATTATACGGCAATTAGTTTTATGCAATTTTCCAATATCGTGAAATCGAAATATATCTTACTGCATGTTACATTTTTGTTATACCGATTTCAACAATATGTCCTAGTATAAGCCCTGTGGGATGTCCTAGGGATCCCCCGAGTATTCTTTGTAATATAATTATTAATGAAATGGATTCATAAGTAAAATGATTGCGACTGAATAAACTTATTAGAATTGTTATTATTACTGTTGTTGTTGTTGTTGTTACTATTATTATTATTGCTGTTGTTATTATAAACCTTCGGCTATGGGCCTGTTCGGTTCTACATCGGTTTCTATAATGGCAGTTCCTTTTATCTTTATCAAATAGCTTCGGCGTTTACACTTCTTGTCGTGAAGTAATGCAGTTGTTCCTACATCTCGCTCTTCAGTGGAAAATGTATCACTAAATTACATTTTGAAGATATAGTTTCCCAGGCACCTTAAATAATTATTGACAATCAGGTAAACATTCATACAGTGCCGGATACCTTGTTAGACTACATAACTGGCGAAGCATGATATATATTTGTGGTTCCTGCGACAATAAATAATTCACCGAATTGGCAGTTTAGTCCTAACATGAGAAGTGGTTTGACAATCGTAACGCCAGACTTACAAAGAATCAGGTGACGTTTCAGCATTGTGGATATCTTTCTATCTGGATATTTCTTCTTCATATGAGCCACAGCTCGTGGCGACCGTTCATACCCTCATGTCACGGCGCGTCCTCGTCATCTCCCGTGCAATGAACCAGCCTCCGGTTATCCACTGCCCCAAGGTGTCGATCTAGGCATGTTTCAATACTTTAATTTGGTACAAGCAGCGACAAGTATTATCTAACAAAGATTTACGTCGGAACACCAAGGAGAACTTTCGGAACATCAAGAAGAGCTTTCGGAACATCAGTGAGAACTTTCGTTTGCCTGTCTATTCTTTGGATAGACAGCACGCCTGTTGCATGATGATGTATTTTATTTTTAACCACAACGGAAGAGCGCTTACGTTCGATATTGACAGACAAAATAATATCGTATGCCCTGCATAGGGACAATCACGATAAATCACGATAAATCACGATAAATCACGATAAATCACGATAAATCACGATAAATCTTGCTGCACTTAAGTAAAATAGAAACGTAGTCAAATAAGTTAATTTTGCAACCGAAAGCAGTTTAATTCTTCCACCCCCTTGCTGCGTCAAGGGTGTCGAGTACGGCGAAAATCAACACAAGTCACCTTCATCTGTCCTGAACCACAGCAGCTAACTTATCTAGTGTCTTGAGTTTTAAAACCTTTCCCTTTCTTAATGATATTCTTTTCTGGGTTGCTCTAAGTCGTCACTCATAATTTTTAATTAAAACACATAATTATGCCTCGCACTGGACCATGATTTCAAACAGCCAATATATACTATAGCCCGCAAACATTGCGGCTTGAATATACTTTTTAGGCGGAAACGGAAGTGGCAGTGGAATTGCGGGCTTATGTGAATGTGTGAACAAAAGCCCGCCGATACGAGGACCCGTAACAATATTATCGACGCATTGGACACTCATTCGATTATCGTCCTTGAACATACGACATGCTACGCTCCAGCGCCGCTGAAATAACATTTACCTATCGTTCGCCGCATTTTCTGCGCGAATCTAATTCAGGCGGTTTCGCAAATGTCACTAACGCATTTTGTCCCAAATTACCTTCAACCATTCATCCATGAATCGGGCCGGACACATTTAAGCACGTATGACATCTGTATGCTGCAGATTCATGACAGCGTGGACAGTAGACGAGAATGATGGTGACATGTTGCGCTCTAGATTACTGATTACGGGGACAACACAGTGGCAGTCAACATGGCGACCTCAATTATGACATTACGATTTAGTGTGCACACATTTTTTTATGTGTGACGATTATTAATGGCAACTCGATTTTATTTGCTGCAGTGACGGCGCATTTACACACTCGCACCACGCACACGCACCACGCACCACGCACCATGCACCACGTACACAAATACACAGGATGTATGTCTAATTTATGACTAATGTCACAAAAAAAGCCACAGAGAAATGTATGGGATATGACAACAACATACACGTCGTAGAATTGACTCTAATCCATCTAGAATTTACTCTAGTCCATTAATGAAGAGCCGTAGTTTACTTATCGGCTTTGAGCCGGTTTCACTTACCCGAGTACACGGCACATTATAAATGTTCAACAACAACAACGACAACAAACAACAACATCATCATCAACAACAACAACAACAACAATAGCAACAACAGTTTAATAGATATAGCTCAGACACCTGCCATAGGAGATTAGAAACAATTTATTGTTATTTAAAATTCGCGGACAGCCAGCTTACGCGAGCAACTGGCTCTTACGACCGCTTACACCGCCTCTCTTGTATTGTTTTGTGTTGTTTTAGTTTATGGCGATCCGACGCAGTTGCTCCAGGTTCGCCCTTGGTTTTCAGTCGCATGCCGACCTGCTGCAGGTCGGCCCTGGTCTTCAGTCGCATGCCGACCTGCTCCAGGTCGGTGTCGAGGGTGTTAGGGAGGCTGGTTCAATTCATGTACCAGAGAGATTTATATTAGCCGTAGATCGCCATGTTATTTGAAGTCACCAGTTATGCCGAATACAATCAAACACTCAGTTGATGATATGCGTTTGACGAACATTTTTTTATCATTTTATAACACAAAATCATTGAATGAAAATTCATTGTAAAACTTAATTCCTAGAGAATTCCGAGAGAAGAGAATGACCCACGTCTCGGTGACCTACATCACTTCCGGACGCTCATTTTGTGCGTTCACGGCTGCCCTAATGTGTGTTCAGCGGTAGAGCCGTATGTCTGGAATCAGCATCATTGATTCTTCCACACAGCACTGCAGGCATTATTGAGTTTTGTTCGAATTGCGCACCAATTGGTTTACGTCAATTGTGCTAACTAATCTAGTAAATGAAATACAGTCGCGGAGGATTGAATTTATTTAATCATTATAGCGACCGACACCAAAGCCGTGGACGTTATGCACTGCACGCCTAACGATACGTGACAAGTCGTAAATTGACTCTAAAACAGGATGCACATCAAATGTAATGCAACTCATCTCGGAGAGAATTTTGCATAAAAACCGGAAAACTCGGTCGTCTGTCATTGATGAATATAGATCACGGCGCGATTCATCTGCCTTTGCCCATTTAAGTGGTGCCAAGTAAAATCTAGATTATGTGTTCCATATGATTTTGAGAGAATTATATTGAGTAAAAAGTGCTAGTAAGGAAACTGTAATGTTGTTTTCTGTCGTGCGTCATTAGAACTGTCCTGTGATTACCTTGCTTATATCGGCAATACTATGTCGTATTCATAGAAAGTATTTGATATTCTGTCGCTGCACTGTATACTGAAATCTGGCGGTGATTCAATAGTGTTTTTGTAATATTATATTAGAAAATTATTCGCATAAACCGAGGAGCAAAATAAAGTTATAACGATCATCAATAGTCGTTACTAGGAATGTCATGTTTCTGATCGCTGGACGGCGGGCGTGTATAAACGCAATGCATCGCGGGATCGATTTTCGACGGAAGTACAACTTGCACTTCAAATTGGAGAGACGGAAAGAGTTAGTTTCAGCAACGAATACAGCGTACCAACGATACCGCTTGCTGATATTAAACAGAACTCACAACGCTAGAATCAAAACGCAAAACAAATCGGCTGACCTGACGTTTGAATAATTCGCGCGGATTACGTGCTGTACTTCCGTCGAAAATTTCACTCGTCACACACCTTATGTTAGTGTTATATTATGCACCAGGGGCGCCACGGGTTATTCTGGATAGGCTCTAATGTATAAAAAGTGTGTGTCTTCTGCTTGATCGTTACGACTCCGCGGTAGTGCGAAATGCCATCGAAGTCTAAAATCGTAAATCACGTGGTCGCAACATGACTCTTTTCGCGTGATCAACAATCATCGGCTCACCGAGGTGGCGTAGCACGACACTAATTGCGTTTTGATATTACCTGCAGGCAAGTTTTCACGATACGCCGGGGAAATCACCCGGCGTATGTTCGTCTCATGCTTAGGAGAATAACAAAGTAATTTCGCACAAAAATTGACAAAACGAAAAGGTCACCAATCGGTAGTCTGTTTTTCTTTCGCGAAATAAAGTTGTTCGCTGTGCCGCATACTATGTGATGTCTGCAAGTTGAACAGTGGTTTTCAGTGGCAGCGAGACAGCGTAGTTGAAGTCCGACTACAGGGGAAATATGTGTGTAGGAACAAACGCGAACAGTTTGTGTGTACTTGTTTGCAAAAAAGCTCTTCGTGTTGACGGCAAATTTTAAGATAGGCCTATTTCCCGCACGGTGTTACGACGCAAGAGCTCGGGTAGGACGCAGCTGAACAAACCTGTTAAGTGTGCCGAGGAATGAAATCAAATAAGTAGGACCGTGTAAAGGTAAAATGTAAAGTTATGTTCTTAGCGCGGTCCTTAGGACTGCTCAAAACGCTTTACACTTCACCCCTGGCAGACCTGTTGATTCCAACGCCATCTCGATTTCTATGGGAAGCATTCAGCCACGCTGCAATCACTGCGCGAAGACTATTCAATCAAATATCCACCTCTGTCTGTAATCAGGTGCTCGTTTATACAGCTGGATGAACTGTGGCAACGTGGGGTGAACGAAATTGCCAAAGTCTCGAAACGGCAGGAAAAGGACTCGACCCAACACGCCCCACACCATGTGCGCTCAGATCGATGAAAAATCTGGGAGATCTAAGGACCTTGGTTGAGGATAAGGCACAATGTGGTCCAAGGTGAAGAAGGACTAATTACGTATGTAAGATGCATGCGAACCACTACAACCACATATTACCCCAGATGGTAGAGATTACAATAACAAACAAGACCACTCTTATTTCAAAGAACCCCTTCATAATAATGACGACTTCATTGCGAAGGCACGATGGGTTCATATAGGTGTCAACGTTACTGCTTTCGAGCGGGAAATACCGAAATGTTTCTATGGTCGCGCTTTACCTCTTTTTGGACGAAATGTCCTGCTTTTTTATTTTCAGAACTAAAAACAAAATCACGGTAAAATCTATAAATTTGTTGCACACGAGGCCGTTCTAGGCATATTTCATTTCTTTGGTCACGGATGATTTCACCTTGTCTCGTGCGCGCGTTCACCGCGAACGAGAACGGCTCATCAAAATGGCGACCCATCAAACAACACCTTAAAAACGACGAAAAAAACGTTAATTACCTTAACTGACAATTATATCAGTAGATCGCAGCAACCTTCAAACAGCACGAGATGCCGTCTTTGAAGCGATCTTGCCAGCCGTGAAACAGCGTCAACATTACTGCGCACTCATCGACCTGTGGTTGGCGGAAGACACTTTGATTAGTTGTTTTTTCAACAGCGCGTTTCTTTTATAGACGCCATTTGTGCATTTGTTCTATTAACTGATATAACGGATGCAAGAATCAATATATGGATGTAAAAGAGTGCTCGAAGTATCAGTTGAAAGTAGTTACGTAGAACGTCAGGAAGTCCATAATAATTAGACTGTATGTCGTGTGTTCATGGTAGGATGGGTATCTACATGACCCCGCTTTGCACCGACTAACAAACGTGGCCACAGCACACGTCTAAAGATCTCTATGCCTAGGTTAGGTCCATCCTGTAATTCCTATGCCACTGGTTGTACTTATCGTATATATTATTCCTTTCTCCGTATGACATATACCCCTTAGACATTCGAACACTTCAAGGATCAACAATATAAATATTGTTACACAATAGTTCACCATGTGCAGGCCTAGGCCTTGTGCATCCACAGCAGGATGTACCATGTGCAGGCCTAGGCCTTGTGCATCTACTGCAGGATGTACCATGTGCAGGCCTAGGCCTTGTGCATCTACTGCAGGATGTACCATGTGCAGGCCTAGGCCTTGTGCATCTACTGCAGGGTGTACCATGTGCAGGTCTAGGACTTGTGCACCCACTGCATGATGTACCATGTGCAGGCCTAGGCCTTGTGCATCTACTGCAGGATGTACCATGTGCAGGTCTGGGATTTGTGCACCCACTGCATGATGTACCATGTGCAGGCCTAGGCCTTGTGCATCCACAGCAGGATGTACCATGTGCAGGCCTAGGCCTTGTGCATCTACTGCAGGGTGTACCATGTGCAGGTCTAGGACTTGTGCACCCACTGCATGATGTACCATGTGCAGGCCTAGGCCTTGTGCATCTACTGCAGGATGTACCATGTGCAGGTCTGGGATTTGTGCACCCACTGCATGATGTACCATGTGCAGGCCTATGCCTTGTGCACCCACTGCAGGATGTACCATGTGCAGGCCTAGGCCTTGTGCATCTACTGCAGGATGTACCATGTGCAGGCCTAGGCCTTGTGCATCCACTGCAAGATGTACCATGTGCAGGCCTAGGCCTTGTGCAGGATGTACCTCTCCTTTAGACTTTTCCGTCTGTGTCTGTCTTTGGTTGTTCTTGCTCAAAGTGTCCCTGCCATTGTTGATGATGTCATCGCTCCATCCGTCTGCCTCTCATCCTTTTCTCTTTTCCGAGTTGTTCGACTGTCCTCGTTGTTCATCTGTCTTTCATGTTCGCTGCGTGACCGGTCCATCTAAACTTTGTTTTCATGATATATGTATTATATATCTTGCTTTTGTTCTTGTTCTAACGACGTCACGTCGATTTTTTTCTTTTCATATCCCAATAGGTTGACCTTAACTAATTGTTCAGCTGCATCGTCATTGGTGATAATGCATAACACTGACTTCATTACTAACTCTTTTAAAATATTAAATGCTATTTTGCACACACTGATTTAGAAACTGCATTGTGTGCCATTTTTCACATTTCCGAAGTTTAATTGTTAGCATTATATTTGTGTTACGGGAGAAAGACGTGTGAAAATAACCTACAGGGTATTCAATGAAGAATTGCAACACATTTTAAACAACATTGTAACACATTTTAAAGCGAATTTGACGATCGCTAAGATGTCCAATAACGCCGAAGTGCGAATATCCTGGACTGGGTAGGACTAAATCGGGCATACTTCGACAGTAGTGGGGCAAATAGGCGAGTGGGCGTGATCATATCTAGCTACACGGTGTGAACTATCTGTCTGCATAGATGACGCTTACAGTGTAAAAAGGCGCCAGAAGACGTCCTGCGTGATGAATTCACTGTAGAAAGTCAGCGTGAATCCCTTGGGCTAAGTCCCGGATCCGCCTCTGGGCACAGTTAATGAGTTCTGCCAGTTTGTGAAGCTTGTCTGGGACTAACGTGTTCACGTCATTTGTGTTGGCGGACATGCCCCGGTGATTCAGTAGACCGACCGACCGACCGACCGACCGACCGACCGACCGACCGACCGACCGACCGACCGACCGACCGACCGACCGACCGACCGACCGACCGACCGACCGACCGACCGACCGACCGACCGACCGACCGACCGACCGACCGACCGACCGACCGACCGACCGACCGACCGACCGACCGACCGACCGACCGACCGACCGACCGACCGACCGACCGACCGACCGACCGACCGACCGACCGACCGACCGACCGACCGACCGACCGACCGACCGACCGACCGACCGACCGACCGACCGACCGACCGACCGACCGACCGACCGACCGACCGACCGACCGACCGACCGACCGACCGACCGACCGACCGACCGACCGACCGACCGACCGACCGACCGACCGACCGACCGACCGACCGACCGACCGACCGACCGACCGACCGACCGACCGACCGACCGACCGACCGACCGACCGACCGACCGACCGACCGACCGACCGACCGACCGACCGACCGACCGACCGACCGACCGACCGACCGACCGACCGACCGACCGACCGACCGACCGACCGACCGACCGACCGACCGACCGACCGACCGACCGACCGACCGACCGACCGACCGACCGACCGACCGACCGACCGACCGACCGACCGACCGACCGACCGAATATGTTTTGGAGAGTGGTGCTGCTTTCCAGGGTGAATCAGTTTCTCGAATCCCAAGTCTTCCGCATATTTCTGTCTTATTTCTAATTTGCATAAGTATCTGCCTCTGGACACATTGTTCTCACGAGAAGGTGGTCAATGCTTGATCTCAAACAACAAAAACCTAACACATCTACAGGGCGCCGATAATGCCAGTTGCGTCGATCACAGCACCAGTCATCACGTAAAAGAGTGCATGAAGTATCAGTTGAAAGTAGTTACGCAGAATGTCAGTAAGTACATAATAATTAGACAGTATGTCGTGTGTTCATGGTAGGATGGTATACATGACCCCGCATTGCACCGACTAACAAACGTAGCCACAGCACACGTCTAAAGATCTCTAAACCTAGGTTAGGTCCATCCTGTAATTCCTATGCCACTGGTTGTATTTATCATATATATTATTCCTTTCCCCATATGACATATACCCCTGACATGATTCATCATGTTAGCTAAGACGAGCAACAAACCAACTAGATATGGATTGAAGTTTAATGTGAGCATGCCAAAGACCAACTTGATGAAGGTAACAAGGAAAGGTATGGATGAAGGAGAAGACCGGAAGTCTGCACACTGGAAGCGGAGCTTGGCTGCATTTAATTAATTTAACAAACAGCTTCTGGGAAAACCTAGACTTAGATCTTCATAACTATTTAATAATAATTATAATAACAATAATAGTAATAATAATAATAATAACAATAATAATAATAATAACACTAATAATACTACTAATAATAATAATAACGCTAATAATAATAATAATAATAATAGTAATAATAATAATAATAACACTAATAGTAATAACAATAATGATATAATAGCAACACTCATAGTAATAGTAATACTACTAATAATAGTAATAGTAACTATAAATATCTACGTTGAAGGAATGCAGTTCGGCAATTGTTTATGTTGCGTGGTTTACATTGGAAAAGTGGACACGTTTAAGAAAACAAGATAACACGAGAAGTACATTTGACGAGGGATGCGAGCGAGGCGTAGATGGACTCCGATGAAAGTACCATGTAAGGCTGTGTGAGCTCGACAGAAGTGAGAAAACGAATGTGAAATAAACATCAAGACGAGAGATGTCGAAAAAGCGTATGAGAACGTGAACCCGTAACACCCGGACGACAATAAATTAGAGCCGAGTTAGCCGTGTTGATTTACAGCTTGAACCTTAATGAAAAACGCACACAATGATTAAAGTCAATCGAGTGCAACACGCTCTGAACATTGAATAATCTCCACCGACACTCATTTTTTATTTAACTCAATCCGATATAATAGTGTGTTTGAAAAAATTCACTGTATTTACAGGATAGGAATAGCGTGCTTGCGCCATGGCGTCGTAATCACATATTTCCCAAAAGATCTATAATTGGAAAATATTCGTTTTGATCGATGACACTTCAAAATTTCTCGCGTGATTGCGTGTGAACAATTGAAGCTGCCAATCGACTTCAAACGATTTTTGCCCCTTTACCTTCTGGAGGTCTGGATGTGCACTGATTGCAACGGCCGTTGACGCAATGGTGCAGGCAGACGGGGATGGATGAAACGGACACGGGAAATGGGAGTATGGCTGTGATATTAATTACATTTAAAGGCAGATTGTAGGGCGAGTGAACGCTCGAGCTCGGGAATCTCAGTCTAGATTAAAGAAATTAGTCGCAGTGGTTCTGTGCAGTGATGGATTTATGTTTATAGAAATTAAACTGCAAACAACGGACCTGGCCAACAACAGACCAGGCCTCTTACTTTTGTTAAACACTTCGTTATTTTCTGTAGCGCCCTATGCAACAAACCGATATATTTGATAACGTTCAAAGCGCTTTACACTTCACCACAGACCAGTACATTCCAACGCCAACTCGGCTTCTTTGTGAAGCATCCAGACAAGCTCCAATTACTGAGCGCAGACTATTCGTTCACGTATAACCATCGATATCTATAGCAAAGTGTCAAATGTCACGCTTTGGCGGGAGAACTCACGTTTTCTTTTCAATTTGGAATAATCTCACGGTCTACCGCCATGCTTTGGTGCCGAAATCTACCGCCAGACCGATATTTCACGGTATATATATTTTAACCGATTTTAAATCTTCATAAACCGGGTGAATCTGATTGGTCGATTTTTCAACATTTTGAGAGGCTATCTTTTTTCCGACCTCGTAAGCGAGCGGCCATTGTACAGTATTTTAAATCACGAGCATGTCTCAGTCTGGTGGCTCGAGTGCGAAGAAAACGCAGTACGATTAGAAATGTAATTCTAAATGGGTAACCGATTTTCCCGGGATTGTGAGCTGCAAAACGGACGCCGAAAAAGACCGGTGTACCTAATGTAACACAGAGTTTGGGGTCAGGCACGCTGGGCGAAACGATGTGAAGTGACACGTAGAACGAGAGGGATTGACGCCAAAACCGTGGTAGGCATGCAAGACTGTTTGAAACGCGGTGTCCAGCGAGGGCGTGGACTACACTAGACGACCGGGTAGCAAAGGAGGAGGCATTATGGTGCAAGTTCGCACCGAGCACAACTTGCCCTTTTCTGTATCGGACTGCTTCAGCGACTTCGTGCACTGATGTTTACGGAGGGTACCATTGCAAGCAAATTCGCTTGTCGACGAACGAAGACTGCAGCGGTAGTGAAGGAGGCACTGGCGCCAGACGAAATAGACCGTCAAGTACGCTAACGAGAGCCGGTGACTTTGATGTTGGACGAATCCAACAAACGGGACAGTGATGAAGGCTAGTGCAGTGTTACTTCGCCTGGTGAACCCTGGGTACTCTCTATTTCAGAATAGATTTCTGGACATGCCGATCTGCAACAAGGCCATTGGCGCAAATTTGTTTGCAACCGTCAACGAATTCATGCAGGAAGTACACGTATAATCTCATAGGTGATAATATACACATTTTATTTATTATTTTTTTTGGCTGTCTCTACCAGGGGCAGGCTCCATATTAGGCAGTGATGCATAGACTAGTTGTTCATTCCTTTCAGCTGTGTCGATATGTGAAGCTGTCAAGTATCAACTGTTCCCTTACCATAGTGTGGAAAAAATTACGACCAATTTTTATTGTCATGACCTTTACGAATATTCAAGCTGATAGCGTTGAACTGAATTTTGATACTGACAAGATAAAACGTGTGTCCTTTCAAATTTGTTTTTCGCTTACAGGAAAATCGACATTCGTCGGAACAACGGGTGTCTCCTGTAGGACATTCAAAACACTCACCTTTAGGACATTCAAAACACTCACCTGTAGGACATTCAAAACACTCACCTGTAGGACATTCAAAACATACACCTGTAGGACATTCAAAACACTCACCTGTAGGGCATTCAAAACACTCACCTTTAGGACATTCAAAACACTCACCTGTAGGACATTCAAAACATACACCTGTAGGACATTCAAAACACTCACCTGTAGGGCATTCAAAACACTCACCTGTAGGACATTCAAAACACTCACCTGTAGGACATTTAAAACACTCACCTGTAGGACATTCAAAACACTCACCATTTAACAACACTCTACAGTGTTTTCAGCTTAAGTTCAACACACTCACCCGTAAGCGCGCCACATGCAATATATTTTACTTTCACAAGGGAAATTAGTTCGATACTGCTTCGAGACATAGAATTGTAGTTAGAAACAACAACAAAACAAAACCTGCTGTCACATTACTGCAACTAGACTAATTGATTGTTGACATATCACAGGCTAAACATATTTATTTACGTAATGCAAATGCATAACTGGCTACGGTGCGTGATATCCTTATCATTACTTTAATAATACTTGTATTGTGATATTGAACTGGTATATTGTTGTTGTACCACTAGGATATGCTGGCATACGGTGTTCTGATAACCGATCATTAGGCTATACACAATCATCAAACTACAGCTGTATGTGGTCTTATTGTGTGTTTTGTGCCTGTTGGTGCGCATTAACCTAATATACAAGATCACTTTAACATTTCTCTGAAAAGTTACCCTATACAATTTATAATTGTTTTATTCTTAATAATTCGTCCATTGATTAATGCAACAATTAACTGTTCAGCTTATTGCGGTTGTGCACTCTAATGTAGTTTCTGAATTATTGTATACATTTTATATTGTCAACATTACCAATGTCCGTACAAAAGGCCTTATAAATGTTATATGTCATATCACCCTTAATACGCGATGTATACATAATTATACAACACAAATGTATTCAATAACAGTTGCTCTGTAATATAGGTGTTTTACATTATTTTAGGGATGTATAATATCTTATTTGTTATCTAATCTTAAGAAATACAGCTGTTTGTATATCATTTATCACACTTATTTTATGTTATTTTGTTGCATATAATTTTTATATATCGTATCACGTTGTTTCCACCAAGGTGTCATAATCATGACATAGTGTTATGCCTATTTTCGTTGTTGAAGAATCTCCAAAGTCAAATAAATATATTTAATTAATATGCTATTGTATTATGCAGGTGTGTTCCTGTTGTGACAGAATAAAGTTCAAACATTCAAGTCCCAATGAGAACGATCTGCTCTACGATCTGTGTTAATCTCGCCGGGCAGAGTGACCCAGATTTTGGGGCCATTTTTGTGTATTTGTTCTCTGGGAAAAATCCAGATTCAATTACTAATGACTGCGGGTGGAAAACGAATTTCCGACGTAAAACAGCCATTTACTGTATCCAACAAAACCAGCTTTTCTACAAGCACAAGACACACAGGTGTGTAGTATTGTTTATGCAAACTCTATTATCTAGCTTGTAGCTTTACCTTGGTATGTGTGCGTGCGTGCGTGCGTGCGTGCGTGCGTGCGAGCGTGCGTACGTACGTGCGTGCGTGTACATATACACATACTCAAAGGCAGATCCAGAGATTCACAACACGGTCAAAAGTCTTAGTTAAATGTTAACAAATGCACTATATATATGACATTACTGGGCCTCGGCACGAGAAACAGTCTAGACAGCTTCCTTGTTTGAGTTTTGAATTGACTTGCACGAGTGTTGTCAATTTCGCAGTTTCTTTTGTTTGATGGTGCAATAAGAAAGGCTGTCTCTTAACGCTGATTAAAATCACAACAAACATGATAAAATGTTAACAATCTCTAGAAAATCGACACATCAGTAGACATATATTGTTTCATCGGTGCAACCTAACGGCTCAGTTTATCTACACGTGTGTCCTATAAATAGAGTAAGAAATAAAAGCTCACGCCAAGTCAATCACCATCAACATATTAACGTATTTCATATTTATAAACAACTGTCATTACACAGAGGTAACGCGATAATATAACTTACATTAACGTTTAAGATATATACAAGATACATCGATATACTACTATCATAGATATATACAAGATACATCGATATACTACTATCATAGATATATACAAGATACATCGATATACTACTATCATAGTTTAATTACCGCCATTATTAATATTCATTATTCAGTCCGGAATTCAGTTCCCGTTATTTTATTCAATGTTGAAAATGTCGTTGTTGGAGAGGACTGGCACGTTCAACAATACCAGGTCCGGTATAGTTGTCTCGTGTTCCACCCATATTGGTCATCGGCGGCCTGTAGTCGTGAGGAGGTCCGGTATAGTTGTCTCGTGTTCCACCCATATTGGTCATCGGCGGTCGTGAGGTCCGGTGTTGTTGTATCGTGGCCTACCTATGTCGCTCACCGGTGGCACGTATTCGTGTGGTCGAACGTATCTACCTGTGGACGACATCTGCCGCTCAACGACGCCATGTACTTGCCAGACATTGTGGTACCCCGATTCCCCGTGTCGCGGGTGTAGGTCGCCATTGGGATACGTCAATGGCACGCGGCCACTTCCACTTCCACGGTCGCCGTTTCGAGGATTATTCTGGATGCTGGTGTATCTTACTGGACTGCCCTCTCTCTCGGGCGTCCGGGACTTGTTGGTTGGAAATCGTCAGCGTATCCCAGTGGCGCACCGAAACCACGATCAGGTTCTATGCGTCCCATGTCGCGATGGCTCCGGCCGTCCACACCACCCACCGCCGAGGGAAGTTTGGGACACACAGAATTACGTTTTTTCGTTATTTTCGGAGGCCCCATTATCGATAACAGCGCGGGGATAATAAGCAGCCCATGAAATGCACCCAGCAGCATGACTAAGAAAATCGTCTTGAAGAAGGTACGATATATGTAAGCGGTGGCGAAAGCTAACACGGACACCCCCAGGATTGTCGACAGCGCCCCCTGCACTATGGGGTACCCAATAGCGTGAAGAGCATTGCGCATGCGCTGGTTACCAGTCTTGCCCTCTGCCAACACGAAGGCGTAGGTAATGTGTGCCGAGAAGTCAACAGAGAAACCGATGCATATGATAATGCTGATCATGGAGATCATATCGAGGTTAATGCCCCACCACGACATATAACCTATGACCCCTGTACAGATGGACACGATGCTGGAAGTCACCCACAAACTACATACCGGATGTGGTATGAGCAACAGCGATACAACAAACATGGCGGCCGTCGCAATAAGCAGATTCTGTCGCGTGTTCGGCCAAATGGCGAGGTACTGGTCGTAGAATATGAACGCGGGGTGAAACACCGTCACGTTCAGATCTTGGTGGTTATCGGCGATTTCACGAGCTGTGGACATCATTCTGCCTTCGCGTATCGGCGTGTTCATATCTTTGGAATACACAAAGAATCGTGAGTATTTGACTTTATTATCATATGTTTTAATGTCCATATTGTAATTCAGGTGGCTGTAGTTTGAAAAAAAGTCGACTAGCAGTGACGAGAAGTTTCCAGAGTCTACACCATCGCTTCCGATGAACATCGTGAAATCGCGAGTCCATGCTGATGTGACGTCTTTGCCGTGGACATATTCGGAGACTTCGAATTTCTGTATCAACTTTTCGATGTTGTCTCGTTCGGTCTTGTCCCATAGTAGAAGCTCCTTGCCAACATTGACGTTGATAACAGGTCCGTATTTACGGAAGTATTTCATGTCTTGTTTGTAGTAATCAGCAACGTAAGAATCATAGCCTGCCAGTCTATCTAAGGTGATGCCCTCCTTGACGTTCACGCAACCCCATATAGCAAAAGCTAGGTACGCCAGATAGACGTGTAGGAGAAATACCTTGAAGGGACGAGTTGACAGTAAACCTCCCCACGAGTCCCTGAAGAAGACCATGGCCCTAACATCGCCCATGTTTTTGTTATGTTTCGTTTCGTCCTCCGTGTAGCCGCCTGTGCAGAAAAGCCGGAAGATGGCACTGCGGTGTCCTGCAATAAGTAATCGTAGACGCGATTGGCGAAGGCATATGAGAAGTGATTGACACGTCTTAACATATTGTGATAGTTACTCCATTTCGCTAGCCTGCCTCGATGTTTTTAGATTAAACGGTCTAATATAGTTGCATCTTAAAGTCCATAATATCAAAATTGTCACGCGACTCTTTGGAAAGTTGTAGCGGAGAAATCTAGAGATGATAGATCGTAGGCTTGCATCACTGTTACACCTGTGACTTGAAATAACCTCCCTGCTTATTACGTGACTTTGGTTTGGGCATGACCGCCCTGCTATATGCTTCACAAATAAAGACTTGGGCACATCTTTCCTGATATGTGATTATCTGCTTGTGACTTCGGGCTGACCTCTCCCTGCAATATATCTACCTGCTTGTGACTTGGGCACGGCCTTCATACAAGTGGCTGGATGCCGGTGGCTTGCCTCTCGTCGTCCCGTCAGCACCATGCAGGCGGCGAAGAAGGTGATCTGGTAGAAATAGTCGAACAAGACAGCGATCACCGTGTACGTGCAGAAGATGCGCACCGACCGGAACTTCGTGATTGCGCCGATGCCAATCGACAGAGCGTCCGTAACACTTATGATTGTAATCGACACAGCCGCTTCCGAGAACGCCCTGCCCATGCGCTCTTCTACCGTCAACCGGAAGTCAGTCCGACGCCATGCCGCCAACATGACAAACATGTCGTCAACGCCAATTCCTGTCATGTAAAGTACACGTTGTCAAAACAGACAACAATTATAATAAACAATGTAAAACAATGCAGCAAAAATGTTTCGTACAAAGCATACAAACATAAAAAATAAAAAACTTCAAAAACCTGACAAAACTTGCCAACGCCAATTTTTGTGATATAAATGTTAGTAAAACGATTATGGTGAAAGCAATGAACGCAAACAGCAAAAAAGAAAATTGTATACAAATTATTACAACACGCATATGCATAGGTGAAACAGCAAACATAAACCGTAAAATATACTAAACAAATTACGAATGAAGGAGTTTAGCTACATTTTCATGAAATACTAAATATATTTAACATTGGTAAACACGACGACTTACCAAGAACGAGAAATGGACTCGACGCGACGATATTAATAAAGGGAATGCCAGCGTGAAGCACGAGACCGAACGCCGAGACTACAGCGAGAACGACCGAGATTACGCCGAGAATTCCGAGCCACGGTTTGCTGCGCACCCAGTCGGCGCTTATGCACGACATGACGGAGAAGTTGAATAGAACCGTGAACAAGACAGGTAATAGCGGAAAGACCGCGTCAGCGTTCCGCTTCAGTTCGTCTTCGAGGGAGTGAGCGGTGAAACGCGTCACGGTGATGTGTTCGTAACTTTTTTTGTCAGCGAGGGTTGTCAGGAATTTGACTCGCCACTTTCCCACAGCTCCATAATTTTCGTCAGACCGTAGGTAATAGAATAGCGTCCACGCTTCCGCTTTGGTGTCGCCCCCTGCCGTCTTGCTCACTCCACCAATTGTGCTTCCTAGAAAGAATGTCATATTACATCCGGGACCTTGCCCAATCGTATGAACAGGGTACGATAACTCATTTAGAGGAACTTTCATATGATTATGCAATATAAACAACACGTTTGTCGCTTTCTCGAAGGAGCCTGCACACAGGTCGCTGTAGTTGTATGTCTTCCCATCATTCTCAACTGTGATATTCTGAATGGCCTTGTCGAGTTGTTCCACTTCGTCGAAAATGTCTTTTGTCAACACGTTTCCGTCCATCTTCTTCGGTGTCACGATCACTCGACCATATTCTCCGAGAGTTGACATTCTGATGGGGGTAATGTTGTTAGATATTTCGTACTCGTGGAATAGACGTTGCATGGTGGAGCGTTCATCCTTCGACCGGGCACCTTCAGGGATAAACAACTTCTCTATGTCGTATTCTTCGTGGAAGTTGTAGAAGCCCGACCCAAGCGCCGCGGTCAACAATAGCGGACAAACGAGGAACCATATCGGATGGCAGGCGATGAAGCGACCGTAAACGTAGAAGGCTCTTCTCAGCGGTTTCTCAATACAATCGAACTGTACCATTGTCTTGTTTGTCTTGTCTTTGTTACTTCACGTTGTCTGTGGCACGCGCTTCAATACTTCGCCCAACTGAAACAAACGCACATAATATAAACAAATTATTCATACACTTGCACACGCACACCTTACAGAAATTGATGCAGACATGTAAATAGATGGTAAGAAAATTAATTTAAACATGCAAGGTAAAGCCAACTGCTGGTGGCGAAGAATGTGTGGAAGTGACACCCGTACGACCATCCTGATGAACGGGTGAAGATGACAACCAACATCAGAAGAAATCACAGACACGTCGTCAAAATCCTGAATATATATCATTTAAAACACTGACAGTGACCGTTTGACTCCGTAGGAGTTTTGGCCGGTACCACTACAAGACAAGACGAGACGAGACGAGACGAGACGAGACGAGACGAGACGAGACAAGACAAGACAGTTTGTTATTAATTCTAAGGCCGACCAAAATGTACGCAATATGTAGCAAAGTCGTCTGTCGAGCTGTTGTGTATAACGTTAAAGATATAGGAATAATTTTAAAAGTAACAAGTCTGGCTAAATCAGTATTATTACTTAATACAACCATTATTTAGTAAGCTAAACGTACAGTTTTCACGCAAGTAGGCCTAATCGTATATTTGTTGAGAGATAGCGTAACACAACTCGCAGGGGGTCAATGTTTTGCGCAATCTGTCCTCACGTATCTTTTTTCATTGTAATTCATATGCTGGAACCTTATAAAACAGCAACAATGTTTTTTTTGGTCAGACTTGTGGTGCAGACCTGTTTTTTCAACTCTTTCTTTATTGTACCTTTATCCTATCAGCTTGTGAATGTACATTTTCTGTTATTATCCTGATGTACGTCCTTTCAGCTGTGCGCACTATGCTGATGTACGTCCTTTCAGCTGTGCGCACTATGCTGATGTACGTCCTTTCAGCTGTGCGCACTATGCTGATGTACGTCATTTCAGCTGTGCGCACTATGCTGATGTACGTCCTTTCAGCTGTGCGCACTATGCTGATGTACGTCCTTTCAGCTGTGCGCATTATGCTGATGTACGTCCTTTCAGCTGTGCGCACTATGCTGATGTACGTCCTTTCAGCTGTGCGCACTGTGCTGCAGGCATTGCATATTCAAGTCAGTGTGCACAGTGGCAATTCTAGTTCTGCCATTTGAATGTTAATAAGCTGGGCGAATTGCCCATTTCCAACCTACGCAGTAGTTTGGTTTTTCACACAAACGGAGAAAGGGTTGTACGTCCTCATAATTTCAACCGAATACATCGGGGGGGGGTCACGGGTAAATCAGCTGCATAGGCACACGAAATACAAAACTGTGAGTGGCTGTGTGCAAAACAGGAAGACTTCCTTTTCTTACTGTTATTAGGACGTCCGGAAACTTATGAGATGTGTTCTTTGTTATGACGTTAAAAGAATGTCCCTTAAAAATCTATATCATTTTTATAAAATAGTCCATAGAATTTTTGCGGACACAATTTTGTAGAATAAAAAATATCTATAGAATATTCTGTATAATTTCTTTTTAAAAATAATTTATAGGATTTTTGCGTACACAGCTATATAATTTGTAGTTTCTATTGTTTTCGATAAAATATTATGCTATGCTCTGTAGAATTCTTTACAAATCTATAGAAAATTGAAGTAGACGTAAACTATTTCTATAAAATCAGTAGCATTCTTGTTTTCTACGCAAGATTATACTAAACTCTGTAGAATTCTACAGATTTATAAAATTGTTATAGAATTCTACAGATTTTGTTATTAAGGGGTGGCCAGCTTTAAAACGTTAGTTTCTTTAAAAATTTTCAATAACAGCTTGTGGGCTTTTTATAAGTTTACATTGCGGTAGAATACATTTGAAAGATTATTGTAGCAAGTATTTTATGCAAAGCAGAGGAGTGCCGTTTTTCACATATAAAAGGTGTAACGAACTTCGCTGGTTTCATAACAACTTTTATTCAGCCCCCCCCCCAGACGTATGTAGATGTGCCGTGAACAATACTACGGTGGCCCGTAGGCGCTATGCACTTTGTCCAACCATGACATCTTCCCCTTAAGTGTTACAAGTCCATTTGTCCATATATGACATATCTCACTTAAATGTCATAAGTCTAGTTTGTCTGGTTTTCTGACTACACGTCCAGACTTAGTTATGTTGATGTAGTTATCACAACTTGAAGCATCGACAATTTCAGCATGACTTGACGGATTCTGCTGGTTGATGGTTGTTGGGAGTTCACCAGAGTCATCACGCGTCTTGGGACCGTTTCGACTCGCATCACCATCGGGCACCTTCGTGCGAACCATATTGTGGTCTGTTGTCTGTATAGACCTCTTCTGGAATTCCCCCACTTGAGAACATGTTGTTTAGTCTTCCCACTACTTCTGTCGTTCCCGTCTGAGTTAGGTGTGCGATTTCAATGTATCGGCTACAATAGTTCAAGACCACGAGGGATGTTTTGCCTCTATGCTCGCAGAGATCACTCGCTATCTTCTGCCAAGTGCGTTGTGGCAGTGGTGTGCTCAGCAACGGTTCGGCTTGTTCTGTGCTGTTGGCAATGAATACAGTTATTGACGATTCTGTAGATGTCATTCGACATTCTTTGCCACCACACCGTTTGGTTTGCACGTTCGCGACACTTCACTAGTCCTTGGTGTCCGTGATGTATCTTTTGGAAGATCTCCTTTCTCATCCCAGGAGGAATCATTACACGCGTTGCACACACAAGGAGTCAATTTACCACACTCAGTTCATTCCTCACATGAAACAAATATGTCACTGTTTCATAAGTGATGTGTATATGTCTCGGCCAACCTTCGAGCGTGTACTGCACGGCTTGATACATTGATTCATATTTGGCTGTTTCGTCTTGTATGCGTTTTAGCATGGGGTCTGTGGTGGAAAAGTCACCTATCATTTCGTCCACATATGTTTTGACTTCTTCGACTGTGTCCGATGTCGTTTCGTTTTTCAACGGATTAAGAGACAATGTGTCTGCGATGATCTGATCTTTTCCAGGCATATATTCTGCTTTCGCATTGGATCGCATCAGACGAAGTAGCAGTCTTTGGCATCTTGCTGGTGCTCGATCAATGTATTTACTATTGATAAGTGGGATCAGCGGTTTGTGATCTGTGAGTATTGTGAAGTTTTCTAGGCCAGTCAGGTACATGGAACACTTCTCATATGCCCAAGTGTTGGCAAAGCGCTCTTTCTCGATGGATGTAGAGACAACCAGCTCGACGTTTGATAGGGTCCGAGATGCATATGCTATGGGCTTCATCACGCCTTCTTGCTGCTGCCACAATGCTGCATCAGGCCTTCTTGCTGCTGCCACAATGCTGCATCAGGCCTTCTTGCTGCTGCCACAATGCTGCGTCAGATACCAACTCGTTCAGCTTCTTGAAGGCTTCTGTCTGTTGTGGCTAATGCCAGACTCTGTCTTTACACAACAGTTCATTCAGAGGTCTTGCGTGAATACTCATGCCCTTGACATATTTTCCCAGGTAATTTATCATCCATAGGACGCGTCGCAGTTCTGGAATGTTGGGAGGCTCATTCATGTTACTGATTGCTTCCACTTTGTCAGGGTGTAGGCGCAATCCATCTTTGCTGATTTCGTGTCCCAGGTATTCGAGTCGGTTCTTCCGAATTTTTTACTTCTTTCTGTTGAGTTTGAGTCCAGATTCCGCAATCGCTTCGAGAACACCGTTCAAACGAGGGTCACGCTCGTCAACGCACGAACCATAGACTGTGATGTCGTTCTGGTACACCTCTACACCAGGAAGACCTTCCAACACACTGGTCATCTCGCGTTGAAAGATTTCACTTGCGCTACATATGCCAAATGGTAAACTCCGAAAGCGATATCATCCAGATGGCGTTATGAACGTGGTCAGCTTGCTGCAGTCCTCGTCGAGCACTAACTGCCAATTATGGTCAACACAGATGCGTATCTTGTGGTTGGACTTCGGTACAACAACCATAGGGCTGCAAAAGTCAGTTGGTTCGGTGACTTGTGTTGTGACTTCGAGTCGCTGTCTCGCTCTATGTACTCTGTCCAATTATCGAGACGTCTGCTCCACAGTCAGTATTGAAGTTGGTGTTTGCCCAGTTTACTTCCAAGTCAATTCCCCATAGTGGTTAACTTTTGTCTGCAGTTTCCAGGGATCCCAAATAGAATGAGTTGTCATCCAAACATCCGCTGTTTGCTTGCGTTATCTCGTGCACTTCAGTTTTCTTATTTCTGCACATGTTCGCACAATGTCCCTTTTGCTTTCAAGTATGGCAGATGTCTTCAGCTGCAGGACATTTGTTCCTAGGATGATTTACATACCCGCATCGACCACATGTCCACGACTTCTTGAGTGGTTTCATGGGAAGTTTCTCCTTCATTGATATTAGCTGTTCTGATGATATGTCATGTGACCTGCACAGCTGTATAGCTTTGTCCATGGTCAGGGAGGGAGGGAGGAAGGGAGGGAGGGAGGGAGGGAGGAAGGAAGGGAGGGAGGGAGGGAGGAAGGAAGGAAAGAAGGAAGGAAGGGAGGGAGGGAGGGAGGGAGGGAGGGAGGAAGGGAGGGAGGGAGGAAGGAAGTGAGGGAGGGAGGGAGGAAGGAAGGAAGGGAGGAAAGAAGGAAGGGGAGGGAGGGTGGAAGTGAGGAAGAAAGGAAGGAAGGAAGAGAGGAAGGGAGGAAGGAAGGAAGGGAGGAAGTAAAGAAGGGAGGGAGGAAGGGAGGAAGGAAAGAAGGGAAGGAAGGAAGACAGGAAGGAAGGGAGGGAGGGAGGAAGGAAGGAAGGAATGGAAGGAGGGAGGGAGGGAGGGAGGGAGGGAGGGAGGAAGTAGGGAAGGAGGGAGGAAGGAAGGAAGGAAGTGAGGGATGGAGAGAGGAAGGACAGAAGGAAAGAAGGGAGGAATGAAGGGAGGAATGAAGGAATGAAGGAAGGAAGGAATGAAGGAAGGAAGGAATGAAGGAAGGAAGGAAGGAATGAAGAAAGGACGGAAGGAAAGAAAGGAGGAAGGAAGGAATGAATGAAGGAAGGAAGGAATGAAGGAAGGAAGGAAGGAATGAAGGAATGAATGAAGGAAGGAATGAATGAAGGAATGAAGGAATAAATGAAGGAAGGAAGGAAGGAAAGAAGGAAGGAAGGAAGGAAGGAATGAAGGAAGTAAGAAAGGAAGGAAGGAAGGAAGGAAGGAAGGAAGGAAGGAAGGAATGAATGAATGAATGAATGAAGGAAGGAAGGAAGGAAGGAAGGAAGGAAGGAAGCTTTCTTCGTCTATAGCATTGAGCAAAATGGCGCACTGCACGTCTTGTGTTTTCTCGTTGGCGCCAGATGCCGTGACGTATGACTGGCGACGTTGTTTCCACCTTTTGCAGGTTTTCGACAAACCTCCACCCGAACAGTTCATAGGACTCGGTGGTTTAATCGAGTCCACACTGGAAGTGTTTCTACTAGTGCCACGCTGTCACCATGTACCGAACGAACTTCGCTGGTTTCGTAACAACTTGTATTCAGGCCCTCTTTACAGCCACGTCACCGAGGCATGTGTAGATGTACCGTAAACAACACTACGGCGACCCGTAGGCGCTGTGCACTTTGTCCAATCACGACAAAGGGAAAGGTGAGCTGACATGTAGGCGGTTCCAAGTACACAGGGGTCATTGATTTGTGACCGCGGAAGGCCAGTCTTATTGTATTATTATAAACGATCGTGCCTTACCTTTGGACAGCAAACACTGACCACGGATCTGTATTGTACTTGCATTATAAAACTAGCTGTTTCCTGGTGACTTCAAAGAAGTAGTCATCATTCGATCTTATATAAAGCGCTACACCAATATATTTTTACACCGTAAATTGTTTGATTCGGGGTTCGCTACTATTAGGTAAGCGGAGTGACAAATTACTTCACCAACTATAATATTATAATGGTGACGGTGACGATGTGTCTACACTACACTGTAATGTTATGTACTTAGCTGTTCGTTAGTCTCTAACCTGCAGCTGACGACGATTGTTGTTTCGGCGACAGAGTCGAGCGCGACACACGGGACAGCTGACGGTGGATGTGGCTGACTGGCAACCGACCACCAAAAACAGCTCGGCTATGACCTGACAGGGCGCTACGGGTCATTCACCTGTTGCAAAATTGTGGCGAACATGATAGTTGGAATCTACTAATGTATTGTCTCGTGTATTTGGAACTGTGTGGATTAAAAAAATTGTGTAGGGGAGGCGGGGCAGAACCGCATACCGGGGAATTTTGGGGAATTTTGTTCTACGCTTGCTCCGGGTAATTTACATAAATGGGAGGAGCGACGACCAACGATGACTGCGACACCTAACGGCGACTATGCTAATGGCGGCCGAAGCGTGTTCGTGCGAAGCAGAAGGAAGATCTTTTGATTCATGTGTTATACGTTTGAATGTAAATATTATTCGAAATATTAATGATACCACACCGACAATAATTAATAAAGTTGCCGTATGCACCGAAGAGGATAGTTAGTAATAGATAATAATTAAGACAGTTACGCCATACGTGTAGTATCAATTTAACAAACGTACATCAACAAATAATTTTTGACAGCGGCAAATGGATATTTTGACAGCGGCAAATATATATATATATATATATATATATATATATATATATACTTGCCGCTGCCAATATATATATATATATATATACATATAATAGGCCTTCGTTTTTTATAGGTCAACCTAAGGCTAACATACATATACGCACATAAGTGTGGACACTAGTATAGTTCACATAATTAATGGGCGATCATTTACTTTCTTTAATTATATTAAGTATTATAATAAAATATTATATAATCTACCATACGCATATGTATAAGAAGCCCATATTAATTATGCACGTATGATCAAACATTTACTGTTGTCATCTCCTATGCTAGGTCCTTGCCTAACTTTGCAAAATTGTTTATTTTCAGTTTATTTATAAAATACGATAAAAACTTATTTTGTTAAACAATTATCACATAGTATCAGTGGTGGTCACTCCGCCATTGTGTCACCTAAATCCCAGTGTGGCCAACACCTCTGTATTTCTGGAAATATTACCAGATGCAGATTCTGATGAATTCCACAGGATTTGTGAGTATGCATGCATGTATGTCTGTATGTATGTATGTATGTATGTATGTATGTATGTATGCATAATGCACCCATCTAAGATGATATATAGAAGAGTCTACAATCTTTAGGGCTGTGTTTATTTTAATTTTGTTAAATAATTACAATGAAGATATCATGTATCATATACATCATATATATATATATATATATATATATATATATATATATATATATATATATATATATATATATATATATATATATATATATATATATATATATATATATATATATATATATATATATATATATATATATATATATATATATATATATATATATATATATATATATATATATATATATATATATATATATAATTAAAGTAGACATACCATGCACCCATCTAAGATGATGGAACTATTGGTGGGTTTTATATGTATGCAAGCCTAAATGCACAATTAAATCTTAGATGGGTCTACAGGTGACGCCTACAGGACTGTGCTTATTTTTTAATAAGTAAATGCATATTACACTGTAAATATTACTGTCATTTTCTTATTAAAATAGGTTGATCTGCGCCAACACAACACTGTGCCAAGAACAACTACAGCGAACCAGAGGAAAGAGTCCAAAACAAGCACGATGAATGTACCTGGAAAGAGATTGTCACACAGCCGTGGAATGAATATGTAAAATTAATATTTAATATGCAATGCGCCACTTAATGAAGTCTGTTATGTCAGTAACAATTTTAAAATGAATAACTCACTGGTAAACAAACACACACACACACACAAACACACACACACACGCACGCACGCACGCACGCACACACACACACACACACACTCATGTTTATTCTCAAACATGGCGGAGCCCCGTCGAACTCTGAAACCGAGGCTTGTGACGTCGTTTCTCAATCAATGATTATAGCAAACGCAACATATTCCCCCGTCCTCCCTAAGGGATTTTCATTTTGCGTCCAGTTATGAGGTTTCGCATAATCAGCACGGAATTAAAAATCATATAATCAGTTTCATTTTCATTTCAACAGCGAATTAATGTCTACGAACGCGTTCTTTTAAAATTGCGATCAAAGTAACAACTGAATATTACTTTTTAAATCACCGATAATTGAAGTGTCAACACGTGATCACTTAAGATATCTGGTAATCTTCCAGATATCTAGATGGGCGCCTCTTTCGCCTGGCTCGTTGACGCAAGTAAGGCGGGTCACCTAGTTGTCGAACAAGTAGACCTTCAACGTCGACATCGTGTAAGGTTTCTTCCGCAAGCAGATGTGGAGGACCCACTTGGCATGACCGGATACATCGATCCATGTGCGGTACCTTCTGTTCGAATGCCACGCGACACACAGACGTCATCGAACACAGAAAGTTCGTCTCTCAGCCGGAAGTATGTTTCCAATCCAACAGGTGGGTGTCGGGGCAAACCATTATGGATGAAGTGACGGACTTGCGTCAATGTGACATCACTGGAAGAAGCAGCCTTCAACTCGAGTGGTGTAACGAGGTTGTCCAACTCAACTTCCGTTACTCAGTCATCTGTCATCGGCTTAGTCTTAGACGCACTGTTCACCGAGTTCACCAAGAATACAAACAGCGCAGATTCATTTGGCTGTTCTATTTATCCGACCGCACTCCCCTTTCAGGAAGATCTGCAACACTACGCAAAGTAATTCGTTTTTGAACATAGTCGGCAAGTTTTCGCCCTGGCAGGACATTGTTTATGTCAGTAACATTATAAAACTGAATAACTCGCTGGTAAACAAACACACACTCTCATGTTTATTCTCAAACATGGCGGAGCCCCGTCGAACATTGAAACCGAGGCTGGTGACGTCGCTTGTCAACCAATGATCATAACAAACACAACATAGTCAAATTGTTCTGCCGCGAAGTGATTCTGTTAAGCGGTCTATTTTTCTTTTCATTTAACAATGGTTGCTGTCCCGTTGTTACTTTTAATTATAAATAACAAAGCAATCATCAAAGAATTTACTGATTATTCTAACTTTAGGGGATTCAGTAGCAGGGGCTGCGTAGAAAACAAATTAGATGTTGTTATTGGTAAAACAAATAGAGTGATGTTGTTATTGGTAAAACAAATAGAGTGATGTTGTTATTGGTAAAACAAATAGAGTGATGTTGTTATTAGTAAAACAAATAGAGTGATATTGTTATTGGCAAAACAAATAGAGTGATGTTGTTATTGGCAAAACAAATAGAGTGATGTTGTTATTGGTAAAACAAATAGAGTGATGTTGCTAGTGGTAAAACAAATAGAGTGATGTTACTAGTAGTAAAACAAATAGAGTGATGTTGCTATTGGTAAAACAACTGAATGCAACGTGAAGACATCGTTACATTTGTATGCACAGTCATCAACACTGTTCGATTGTCAGAGGATACACATATCACAGCTGAGTATGCAACAACAGTAACCAAGAGTTGGGAGCACAATCACGAGATTGCAAGCGACTTGCTGTTGGCAGGCCACGGAAGGCGTCATTCACTGATCACCCTGTGTGCGGAAAGAGGAAGCAAAGTTCAGCTCAGAATGTTCCACCTCCGAAGAACAGAGCTGCTCCTCACAATGTGGAGTACTGTGTGACAAAAACAAACATTTCTCTCGGCTAAAACACTAGTGTCTTGCGTCACAAGACTGCTGTACTGTGAAAGTACATTACTACTGACATAACGAACAAGAGGTTGTTTACCCTACCAAGTGATAATGTTGTGGTTTCCTAAAACGAGTAGCTAAGCCACCATGCAGGACGTCATTACAAGTTAATTATATATGTGTGCAATATAATGTGCTGCAAACAAGAATGAGTCGGATGTGTAGTAACGAAACAGTATTGCTGGGTACTTGGCAGTGCTAGTAGTAAATATCATGTTACACACTTCATTTGTATGAATTAACACAAGATCAGTGTACGTTTACAACTGAATTTTCAGCATATCTCTTAAAATAGCAACAACTAGGTGTATGTGTTCACAAGATCAATGTATATGTTTACAAGATCAGTATATGTGTTTACAAGATCAGTGTATGTGTTCCCTGTCTTAGAGCGCACTGCGGCCTTGTGTATTGCAAACATACTGAGATCTCAATTCGCTTTCAACTTAGGCAGTTTTGCACACTGCGTAGTGTCATTCACGTTACCCGAGCGTCAAACCTCCGTCCAATTATGTCAATTACCCGGAGCAAGCGTAGAAAAGAAACATACGCATGCCGGGGCGCGATCGCCCACCGACCCTACAGCCGTTGTCGTGGGTCAGCACTCAGTAATTAGTATTTCAGAAGAACACACATTTCGTGAGATACAGTTTTATACGGTAAATGTGAAAGCTATGACGAAAAATGTGCTTTTGTCGTACTCTGATATCATTTTTACGCTTAGCTATAATGTACGGTATACAATAACTATCTTAATATTTAGTATGCTTTATTGTAAAAGGTGTAGTTTACAGTGTGTTTTCATAAACACGATTACAAAAATCACGTTTGCTGAAGAAATATATACGGTTATGTCCCGTATGTCGTGTATTTTATATTAATTAATTGATGCACTCCTTACATTACTAAACTTGTACTATATTTATTCGTTGATACATTTATGTTGCATAACATATATTAAAGCAATATGTTCCTGTTTTGCGTGGTAGTAGTGTTTCCAATTCAAAAGGTATGAGAGACCGGGGCTAGTTGTATACAGGGGGCAAGTCGTTTTACGGAAACATAGTACACACATGGATATACCATCGACAGTAGTTGGTTGGACGTCCACCAGCAGACACACTGTCCAAACATCGGGATCTGTGGAGCGCATTGGACACTATATGAATTCGCATCCAGCATCTTCGTGGAGTGGTTGGGCGATCTATTAGATGTCTGTACTATTCGGCACATCCTACGTGAAGGCGGCATCGGCTCGCACAACTGCAAATGGCTTCGCAACCACCGGAATTGTGCCATACAATCATGGAGTGTTCTCTGTGACTGATTTTGCGGGGACTGAACCGACTGATTTGCCGATTGCAATTTAATAAAAGAAGACTTGATATGTCACGATCGCTCTGACATAATGCGCAGATGGCGGATACCTTCTCATGCTGGGGGAAATAAAAGGGACGATACGAGACACATGTGTCGTTCTACTTACAGAAGAGTTAATATTATCCGGCTGCTAATACTTCAATCTTACACTGACACTAGTTCCGATGTATGCCTATATACGTTGTCCTTTGCCGTAATATTTGTCACGGACACGGAGAGGGTTCCACTTGCTGACACTGAAACTGAAGATGAGAGCCAGACAACACAAAAGCACACTGGATCAGCCGTCGTCAACCAAAATGATCAAAGGTGACGGCAACTGCTTCTTCCGAGCCATCAGCGTTGAACTGACGGAGTCAGAAAGCAGTCGTTTGGAGATCAGGGTCCAGACGGTGCAGTTTATGAATATGTCGAGGGCAACCAGGTATTGTTCAAGAACTATTATGGGCATGAACTGTCTGATTATGTCCAGGATAGCAACATGAGACACAATGGCACGTGGGCCACTGATGTGGAAATAGTGGCAAGTTATACACGGCATACGTTGTTCACAACAACTCCGTATTAATCTGTTGATGGAGACAAGCGCAGTGGGGAAGTTTGGTAAAGGCTATAAATACATCGCCAACCTCTGTGCCACTTTGAGCGAGTACTGCACTGTTTGCCCGTGGATTAATCTAAATTAATCGTGATTTCATTTGAGCTCTGTTTGGTTTTGCTTTGGTAATGTGCGTATTTTCATACTGTGCTTCAGTTGTTCAATTATAACGTAATTCAAAGGTTTGAGCTTGAAAGGGAAGTTCAAAACACTACTGTAGTCTGCAGTCTACACAGTTTTACTCCAGTGCATTGCAAATATTCCTCACATGTGGTGTTATAAGTGTTGATTGTATATATTTTGACAGTATATTTATTTAATTGTACGTCGTTGTGGTGAAGAAGAAGAAGCTGTTGGAAAGGTGTCCCTTCGACAACGCTGTCCTGAAGTCTGATGGCATGCTCAGCCCCAACAAGTGAAGTCTGATGGCATGCTCAGCCCCAACAAGCGAAGTCTGATGGCATGCTCAGCCCCAACAAGTGAAGTCTGATGTCATGCTCGGCCCCAACAAGCGAAGTCTGATGTCATGCTCAGCCCCAACAAGTGAAGTCTAATGGCATGCTCAGCCCCAACAAGCGAAGTCTGATGGCATGCTCAGCCCCAACAAGTGAAGTCTGATGGCATGCTCAGCCCCAACAAGTGAAGTCTGATGGCATGCTCAGCCCCAACAAGTGAAGTCTGATGTCATGCTCAGCCCCAACAAGTGAAGTCTGATGGCATGCTCGGCCCCAACAAGCGAAGTCTGATGACATGCTCAGCGCCAACAAGCGAAGTCTGATGGCATTCTCAGCCCCAACAAGCGTCTTCAATATGAAGACTGTGCTGTTAAGTGAAACTGCCAATCTGACAGGTTGTTGCATTATTGTGTTGTTGCATTGTATTTCAGTGGTCAAGCTGATGGTCAAATGGTGCCTGATTTGCCTCTGTTCAGGGATGTTCCAGCAGAGTTCGAGCAGAAACCCGTGGACAAGATAGAAGTCTGGTGGTTTGAGTTGCTGAAGATGAAGGGGTCATCCGGCTAGATCAAGTATAGCAAGCTTCAGAACCAGATACACGTGCTACTCACCTTGCCCTATGACCAGCTCCCATTTGAGAGAGTGTTCTCAATTGTCAACAAAATTGACACAACATTCAGGCCATCAACAGACAATGACACTACGCGTGCCCTACTCACATGCAAAACAAAAAGTGTGGTTCCATGTCACAAAATGAATGTGTCTGAAAAACTGATTCGAAATGGCAGCTGCAAGTAAGCTAAATGATGACGCGTGGGAGGAGGCAGCTGCAATCAGAGCTGCCTGTGGTTGTGACACAGATGAGTTATCTGGCATGTAGAATCGACATATTTTGGTAATTGTATATAGCTTTGTTTTCCGACATAAACCTGTGTTCTACATTCTTTGTTTCTCGTCTTCCTTGGTATTGAGGAGTCAGACCACAGTTGAGAATTGCATTGGTGGCCATGTTAACGTTTTGACTGATTATAAGAAAACGTGACCATCAAAAATTCTGAAAATTGTACACAGCAATTGCCATCATCTCATTGATATACTGACCAAATTTTATCAAAATCACATACCTCCAGCTCTTTGAAATCGCCCCGACGTGCGATGCCTATCAATTTTGACAAAAATAGCCATGTATTCATGCGCCCACGTGGCCCATAGCAGAAAAATTCCCATAAATCCCTCCGCCAGTTAAACTCTTTAAAAAATGCACTGTTTCACAGCCAATAGCTTCTACAAACAAACCTGTGAATATTCCTGCTCAAAGGCACTCATGTCACATAATATTAATTTATTAAGTTACCATTTTACAATTTCATACGCCCTACATTCGTGTGAAACAATAAACAGGAAGGTCAACTGTGGTCTTACCCCTTGAACGCCTGTAATGTCCGTGGTTGCATGCCGGCATAGTATGTGACACGCCTATGTTGATTAATGAACTCCATACCATGTGACCTTTGTACAAATGTATTATTCTGCATGTCGAGGCGACACGATTTTATGGCGGCGCGAAGCGAACAGCGGCATGTGGTCATCTACCCCCTCACACATCTACCCCACTCACAAAACTACCCCACTCACACATCTACACCCACTCACACATCTACACCCACTCACACATCTACCCCACTCACACATCTACCCCACTCACACATCTACCCCACTCACCCATCTACCCCACTGACCCATCTACCCCACTCACACATCTACTCCGATGTGAAAGGTGGTAGATCTACCACTGTTGGTGTATTTCTACTTGGCACCTCTGTATAGCCAGGTACTCTGTATAGCCAGGTACTCTGTGTAGCCAGGTACTCTGTATAGCCAGGTACTCTGTATAGCCAGGTACTTTGTGTATCCAGGCACTTTGTATAGCCAGGTACTCTGTATAGACAGGTACTCTGTGTAGCCAGGTACTCTGTATAGCCAGGTACTATGCATAGACAGGTACTCTGTGTAGCCAGGTACTCTGTGTAGCCAGGTACTTTGTATAGACAGGTACTCTGTGTAGCCAGGTCTGTGTAGCCAGGTACTCTGTGTAGCCAGGTACTATGTATAGCCAGGTACTCTGTGTAGCCAGATACTCTGCATAGCCATGTACTCTGTATAGCCAGGTACTCTGTGTAGCCAGGTACTCTGTATAGCTAGGTACTCGTTTATACAGCTGAGTGAACTGAAGCAATTTGACTCACCAGAACATCGAAATGGCAGTAAGGGGATTCAAACCCCAGTCCTCTCGATTGACAGTGTGAGCCACTGCAAGTCGACAACAGAATGACTGGCGTGACCTGACCAATAAACTTACAGATGGCGCGGTAGAATTGAAGCCAAAGTGACATATAGCAATATAGATTTAACAAGATTTAACAAGATTTGCCATCCAAGCCAAAGGCCCAGATGGCAAGTGGACAAGGAAGCCATTGGCTTATCGAGAGTCCAACAATGTTCACCTACTTATAACCCGCCCTCCTGATATATGTGTCAACCTTGTTTTTAAACATATTCACGCTGCTAGCAGTTACACAATCTGTAGACAGTTTGTTCCATTCATTTATTGTCCTCTGTGAGAACGAGTGCTTCCTGATGTCCAATCTACATTGATCCTTTACTAATTTTACCTCATGTCCTCTAGTTCTGCTATCCTTCTTGAGTGAGAAAAACATATTTCTATCAATATTTTCATACCCATTCAATATCTTAAAAACTTCAATCTGATCTCCTCTTAACCTCCTTGTCTCTAGAGTTGTTAAACCACATTCTTTCAGACGTTCTTCATAACTAAGGTCTCTAAGTTCTGGAATCATTTTAGTTGCTCTCCTTTGTATGCGTTCAAGCGTATCTATATCCTTCTTACGATATGGTCTCCATGCTTGTATACAGTATTCTAAATGAGGTCTAACTATTGCTTTATAAAGAGGTATAATTAACTTTTTCCCTTGTATGTTATGTTTCTTCTAATCAATCCAAGAATTTGATTACCCTTTGAAGCTGCAATACCACACTGCTCTGAAACTTTCATATCAGCGCTTATTGTAACTCCTAAGTCCTTTTCTTTTACAGTAGTACCAAGAACAGTAGCTCCCATTTTATAGTTTACATTCAAGTTCCCATGTCCTATATGTAGGCATTTACATTTCCCAAAATTGAACAGCATCTGCCATTTCTCAGACCATTTCACTAATCTGTCTAGATCGTTTTGTAAATGTTGTTTATCACCATCAGTATTTACCTTTCTAAACAGTTTTGTGTCGTCCGCAAATTTCAGTACGTTACTTGTTATACTCTCGTCCAAGTCATTGATATAAATTAAGAATAATATAGGTCCTAATACTGATCCTTGAGGTACCCCACTCAAAACCGATTTCCAATTTGAAACTTCTCCATCTACTACAACTCGTTGTCTTCTGTCAGTCAGCCATTGTTCTATCCAGTCAGTTATGCTATCCCCGATACCATGGGCTTTTAATTTAAGTAGCAATCTTTGATGTGGCACTTTGTCAAAAGCTTTCTGAAAATCTAAGTAGATAATATCTACTGGCGATCCCACGTCTATCCACTTAGTGATTTCTTCCAAAAAACATAACATATTTGTTAAGCATGACCTCGCTTTAAGGAATCCATGTTGAGATGAATTTAATAAGTTATGCTTAACGAGGAAGTCCACCATATGGTCTTTAATTAACTTTTCTAATAATTTACAAATCACTGACGTTAAACTCACTGGTCTGTAATTCTCTGACTTATTTCTCGAACCCTTTTTAAATAATGGTATGATGTTTGCTTCTTTCCATTCAAACGGTACAACTCCCTCTTTTAATGACAAGTTGAATACTCTTGCAAGTGGTATACTGATTTGATCTACTGTTTCCATTAGTAATTTTGGAGGAATCCCATCCACTCCCGGTGATTTGTTATCCTTCATTGCCTTTATTTTCCTAGCTACCAATTCTGGAGTTACATCTAATGGTCCTAAATAGTCAGATTTAGCCCCCTGAAATTTAGCATCAGCAACTGGTAATGAACTAATATCTTCTTTTGTAAACACTGAACTGAAGTAACCATTTAGGTCTTCCGCCATTAAAAACCCCTGTGATATTATATTTCCAGCACTGTCTTCTAGAGGTCCAACCTTGTCTTGTACGTTTTGTTTACTCCTGACATATGCATAAAAACTCTTGCTGTCAGTTTTTATGTTACATGCCAGTTTTTGCTCATAGCTTCTTTTAGATTGTCTGATTTCAGTTGTAGCTGCATTAAGTGCCTCTTTGTATTTTGCATAGTCTTCTTCCTTTCTGGTACGCCTATAAACTCTCCACATAGTTTGTTTTAGCATTATTTTTCTAATTGCCTCTTTTGACAAGTGTTTCTTTCTACACCGTTTTCCTTGTTTTCGGAAGGGAACAAATTTATCAATGATACTCTCAATTTCATATTTTAGAATATTCCAACATTCAATTGCAGTCTTATTCATCAGCATGTTATTCCAATCTAGCTGTGCTAAGTATTTTCTCATATCTTTGTAGTTACCTTTGTGGAAGTTTCTCTTGTACGTTTTCTTATTTTTACTTTCTGATTTTACATTGATGTCAAAATGTATTTGATTATGGTCACTATTACCCAATGGTTCAAATATTTTTACATTGTCCACTAATTCTTTTTGTGATGACAAAACTATATCTAATACATTTTCTCCCATGGTTGGTTCTAGTACGTGCTGAGTAAGACAGCTATCCTGGATTAAACAAAATTAAAGAAATTGTTGATCCTCAATCCCTGTGCTCTGTAGAGAATTCCATTGTATGTGTCCATGGCTAAAATCTCCCATTATGATACATTTCCCTTTACTAACTTCCTTTATAGCGTTTTTTATTGTTGTGTTGTCCTCTTCGTTTATGTTTGGACTTCGGTAAACTAATCCAATAGTTAATTTTGAATTTCCTGAAACAATTTTGCACCAAACAGCTTCATCGCAATCTGCTTCCCTTTCTAGTTTTATTTCATAAGCCTGAATAGATTCTTTAACATATAAAATAACTCCCCGCCCCTTCTTCCTATTCGATCTTTCCTAAACATTACGTATCCTGTCAGTCCTAATTCAGCATCTGTTATATCTATGTTGGCCCATGATTCAGTTATACCAATTATGTGAGGGTCAATATCTTCTACCATAATGTTTAATTCGTTTTTCTTATTTACTATGCTCCTTGCATTTAAACATACGCATCTATAACCTTTTTCAGAGATGTTTTTCGGATGATTTGATATTGGTTTATCTGTGCTAGTGGCCTCTTGTTCTGCTTGAGACACCTCTAAGTAACCCCCCTGCACTTCTAGTTTAAAGAATGTTTACTTCCAAAAATATTTGTCATTGTACCCAAGTCGCTATCTACTGCTGCTGAAAGTTTGTCCGCGAATACTGCCGCCCCCTTTCCACTTAAATGAAGCCCATCCTTCATGTACATATCAGCCCTCCCAACAAAACTTCCCCATAAATCCACAAATCCAACTTCCTCTTCCCTACACAGCCTCTGGACTAACATGTTAATTGCCATCCCCCGACAATTTCGATATTTATGACCCCTCCTGCCCATTACAGGTAAAATCCCTGACAGTATTACCTGCTCAACCCGCGTCTGTTTTAGTGTTCTGACCAACTGCCTATATTTCCTAACTATGGCAGTTGTACCCTCCCTCTCTACGTTATTTGTCCCTACATGTACTAAAACAGATCCACCCTTACCCGAGCCTACGATGTTTTTTACCCTCTCAGTTATCGCCTCTATTTTGGCTCCAGGCAAGCATACCACCACATCATCTCCCTTGTTTAAGACTCTGTCGGTCTTCCTAACTATCGAATCCCCCACAAACACCCTCGCTCTCTATAGGAAATACAGGCATCCTGGAGACCAACTGGAGAATCAAAGATTCTGCCATCAATCATGCCATTTATTGACTTCCGGAATACATTCATCCAGGGAAATGTTTAATACTGTAGGACACCGTGGAATTCCCAAAGTGATCGAGAATGTGATTGGCAAAATGTATGAACGTACGAAGGACAAAGCGTTTTCACTCTATAACGACAAAGGACTATTCGATGATCCGTTGAAATCCTACAAGGCTATACACTAGCATGACAGTGTCATCTTCGTTTCTTTTTAATGTAATCATACTAGACTATGACATATACGTAATACTGAAAAATAAAAGAAATGACGGCGTGTGCACGTGTGATGCACGTGCAATGTTGTAGGTGAACATTGCTCATTCAGTCAACAGGAATAACAAGTAGTCTCATTGTTATCATTGTCACAGCAGACACATGAATCACACATGTTCGGGCATCGGACCGGTCGACCTCGGATGATCAGTGCAATACAAGACCGCCACATTCATCCCATTTGTCTGATAGTAGGTTGCATAACGCCAATGAAACCACACCCAACATCACCGAGAACCCTTACTCAATAGCCGTGCATAGCAATGGAAAATCTCAGGGCGCGTATGCTATGCACGGTCTTTGTGAAGACAAAAAGGTGGAGTTGGCCTTCCAGCTGAGGAGAATGAATGCTGGGGTGTAGAATTAGAAGTCGTCACCAACTTGACTTTGCTGAAGACATTACGTATGAGTCAGACATTTTGAGTTAACTAAAGGGCTATGGCCAAACGTTGCTACCCGCTAAGGTGGAGAACTGTGTTAAAATGATCGCATTGATAAAACGAAGATCAAAGTGTTTTAATTTTTTTTCCAAAAATATGTATTTGGAAGAGTGAACCATAATTAAACAAGTACATACACAATTTTTACCATCAATGGTAATTAATCTTTTAAATAGTATGAGAAAAAAATTAATATTAAATATTTTCAACCACATCGGTACTAAACAGGCCTACTAATAAAGACGTTAGCAATTTAATGCCTTCAGGTGTCAGCACTCTTTCTACGCTGTTGGAAATAGTGCTGCCATCTTTAGTGTTACGCCGATACTGCAGCGCTCACTGGGTGCTGCCACCTGTTCTGTTGACGCTTATCAGGACGTCGCGTGCATCCTAGGATTGAGTTGATACGCACGCACGCACGCACGCACGCACGCACGCACGCACATTCTTGAATTTGTTTTCAAGATTGTAAGCCTCCATATTACTAATGAGGTAATTTAAATATGGGGTAATGCTTTTATTACTTGCACACAATAAGTGGTGTGCATCCACCAAATGTCTTAGAAAATGACTAGCGCTCATTCTACGGTTTCATAAAAAATGACTAGCACTCATTCTACGGTTTCATACAAAATTGTGTTGAAGATATAAATACGAATTCTGAACATTTAATGTTTAGAAAAAACAAATTGAAAACAACAACAGGTTTGTATTCACAACTTTATTAACACTGGTTAAGCTGACCTAACATTTTGTCTCACACTATAACTGCCCTGATTAGTAAACTGTTTATTATTTTATCTGAATAAGCACATGTAACCAACATGCTATACCATACTCCATATCTGAATATTACCCTTATACATGCAACGATAGAATTATTGCTATTAATAATACACTGTCAATATGTCTGCTTGTAAAACAGGTCCTCCACCAGCATAACATGTTCACTAATGCCAAATTCTTGGTGTCAATCTTGTGAAATGTTCTTAAATCAGTCACAACAATAGTATCATGACACACCAGCAAGTCCAGCGTCTGATGAGAAATGTACGACTTGTCAGTATTTCGACCGTAGTGGACTCCCCTGAGAACCAACTGTAATAATGAACTATAAATGTGTTGGTGCAAATAAGTAAAAAAGAAACATAAAACAGCTTGGTGAAAACAAAAAAGAGCTTGGAATATTATTTCACCATGCTTGAATATTATCCTGCTAGGCAAAACAAGATAAGCGGCAATACAAAATCATATCATCAAAACTAAAAAAAAGAATTAGATATCTCAAAAGCGAGAGGAACTAACAGAGCATTTAATGGACTTGATCCATTTTTAAAAGTAAAATGTGCAGTGCAAATATCAATACCTTAAAAGTAAACTAATCGAACTATGACCCAAAAACTTAACACAATGACAAAGGTACAAGATTTGAAATCCACATTAAAAACAGCTGTGTCACACACATATCCTTCAAAAGGCATTTCATTATTGTAAACACAATTTGCCCTTGGGAATGTTACAGAAATAAACAATAACTGAGAAACTGTCAGTCTATTTGGCATCATTTTAACAAATACAGCTTGATACCAGTAGCATAATACTGCCCAATTCACACACGAGATTCCTTGTCTCAAATTGCGTATAAGTTGTAAGTTGGAATGAAAATCACAATTTATACAATCCCAAGAATGTGAACAGATAACCTTGGCCCCAGGATATATACATTATCACTAGACAGTACAGACGCCATCTCTTAAAAATAGTAAAGTTTCTGTTTTGAGGCTCTAAAATAACATAATAGATTTAGTTAATGTACTTTCTTACCTATGATCATGTAATACCAACCATAATATATAATTATATATAATATATAACTATTATATATCAGACATTATACAAAGTCTGTGTAAGGCCACCTGGTGTACACTTGAATAGTATGTGAACGCGGAAGACAAACCACTGTGCGAGCTGAACACCAAACTTCTGTGGAAGACAAACCACTGTGCGAGCTGAACACCAAACTTCTGTGGAAGACAAACCACTGTGCGAGCTGAACACCAAACTTCTGTGGAAGACAAACCACTGTGCGAGCTGAACACCAAACTTCTGTGGAAGACAAACCACTGTTCGAGCTGAACACCAAACTTCTGTGGAAGACAAACCACTGTGCGAGCTGAACACCAAACTTCTGTGGAAGACAAACCACTGTGCGAGCTGAACACCAAACTTCTGTGGAAGACAAACCACTGTGCGAGCTGAACACCAAACTTCTGTGGAAGACAAACCACTGTGCGAGCTGAACACCAAACTTCTGTGGAAGACAAACCACTGTGCGAGCTGAACACCAAACTTCTGTGGAAGACATTTGTACCATAGGAAGGCACCTCTGGTTTCATTAACCTTGATGGAATGCATGATAATTAAATGCAAACCATGCAGGCTATTTTGACAGTTCTACAAATAATGACTTCTAATATTACGTCATCATAAGATAACTTGGCCAGAATTAGACAAAACATACATAAAGAAATGATGTTCTTTTAATCACAACTATTAAGGTTTACTTCGGCTAAGGTCAGTAACCTTCGCCAGGAACTGAATTCTGCTACAGTTGTGAGACCATATATAAGCATCAGGATAATTCAGGTGCATCCAAAGTGGAAGACAGCAGAGAGACAGACTGTGTATACCAGGTCCCTTGTAAGTGCTGCAGCCACACATACATTGGCAAAACAGGGAGAACATTCGGAACGAAACTCAAGGAACACAAGACAGAGGTTTAGGCCATCGCAACCAGATTGTCTACAAGAAAGACAACTCCAATCATGAATCGAGACGATGCCATATCGACTGCTTGCCATGCCAAATGGCGAGCAGAAGAACTAGTCATCCCAGAATTCAGTTCCTGATGAAGGCTACCGACATTAGCCAAAACGTTGAGTAAGTAAATTTCAATAGTTGTGATAAAAAAATTCATTATTTGACCTGACAGACATTTTCACAAGTACATAAACATGCAGCCATGTCTAATTTATGACATTGTCAAGACCTTTGTTGCAGACACAAAACATTGACAGGCGCATTATGTCTGATTTCTTTTACAAAGCATTGTTACGTGGTTCACTGCATAACTCATAACCAACCAGGTAGACAATCTGTCACTCAAGACTGGTCTAATCAAATACATACAACAGTAGACCCATCTATTATAGGAAGAACTTGTTTTAACTAAATGTAAATGTTAAATGAATATTAACAACTTAATTAATACTAATTAATTAAACAGTGGCTTACTCCAAGCTCACAACACAATCAGGAGGCACTGTGTACTATGAAATACTAAAATATCTAAACAGAAACTGAATATATATATACATATATATATATACAAATATAAACTGTAAAATACTGAAATACATTCTATGCAATGAGATTCACATATTAATCATGAGGTTCGGTGAAATAACTGATGCTATGCACACATTTTACATAAGTCTCCACTCATACCATATACGTTTACACACAGTGACTGCACAGAGAGATAGACACAAAATAGGTCATATAAACAACCAAATACCAAGTTACTCAGTTCCTAAGGGGCCTCAAAAACATCACAAAAGTGATGTCATTCAACCTCAGTTCCTAAGGGGCCTCAAAACATCATAAAAATGATGTCATTCAACCTCAGTCCCCCCACATGAAACTTTGAATGACATTGACCTGCAAGGATACATGTGAATATTGCCTTATTAATTATGCGCTAACTATCACATACCACACGGACACATTATAATGACTGTAGCTGAATGTGATTTACCGTATTCGACCTATTAAGCGTACACGCCCTAATTAGTCTACACCCCCTTTTTTAATCAGCAGGATCCATAATTATTGTAATTTGACTGGTGTGGAACAACTGAACAGTGGTACCATCTGGTGTTAAACAGTTGGCACCACTTTTCAGTTGTTCACCACTAGTCACCAAATGACACCACTAGTGTTAAAACATTTTCTAGAGAAAAATTCTTAGTATACAATTTTTAAGAACAGATTCCTTGACTTTCTTCATGGCCCAATTTTGTTCCAAGCGTACTGTGCGCTTGTTAGGTCGAATACGGTATTTCTTCCTCTTTCAAGTTGCATCTGTACCTTAGTGAGCTAAGATCGAAAAATAAGCAGTGGTTTTGGGGGAAAATACATGACATCTTGATGTGGCCCCTGGTTCAAGTCATGCAAAAAAGTGTGTTCCTTTCGCATCCTTCATGGCAGTAAATTTATAGCGCTGACATTTAGTTTGGCAAGTGAACAAGACATGCATCACAACTTGTCTATTTATTCACTGCTTAAAATAAACTTAAACAGGCAGTTAAAAGCCCACTTGGCAACCTCTCTATACATAGACAGTGACCCTGCAGCATTTATTACGCTGTATCGCACTTAGTGCAGGCAAAAAGTGCCCGAGGAATAGATCCGTAAAGCATAAGAGAACAAAACAGATCACAGTGTGTATATACCACCTGGTGGAAACCAGTGCGTTTTGCAAGAGAACTTTTTAGCACCCTAATAGAACGTACCAATTTAAAGTCATAAAAACACTTTCCAAGACCCAACACACGTCAGACGTAGGCACAGACCTTCATGCCTGATCTGATGCCATATAAAAATTTAAGATAATAAAAGTCTGAAACTTACTGCTTTTGTGTGATTACATTGGATGATTCTACCAGTCAGTGTCTCACAGCACACGCTATTGTGCATTTGTCAGCCAGAGTTGATATGCCCCATGAAAACGAATTGTCTGCAACCTTGTGAAGGGGGGATGCTATGTCTAACTGCACATGGCGAGGGAAACACACAAGTTTTCAATACAGTCAAAGAGCATTATTCATAAAAAATCCCTACCACCAATGCGTGCCAAATATGCACTTGTACATAAACCCCGACTCATGCTGTTTCATTCCCACCAGTTACTGGGTCTAGCACCAGATACCCTCACTAGCCAAGGGTGATAGTAGTACTACACTACCCCTGGCAGATCGACCTGTTGAAACGTGGATTTGTCAGTTTGTCCCACGCCATGTGCGGACGTACGCTGAATCATTTGTACTTTGTCCCACTTGGCCGCATGCTTCTGGAAACTAGATGCACCCAAACTTTATAAAGAATATTCCCATCGAATGCTCATCATTACCCGCTGACCAGCAATGACTGGTCCACAGCCAATTAAAGTTAAGTTCCCGTACATGAGCCCTGTAAGTCTGAGTGACCGATATTACTGGTTAACACAGTAACTGAAAGTTCCACTTTTCAACAGGTCGTTCCTCCAGGGGTACTGATGTAGTCAGAAGCCCCTGGTGGCGAGGATGAAACCAGAAGGATAAGATGAGATCAGACCTCATCCTTCATTGCACTCTCCAGCCAGTCGTCATCCTCCCATGCCAGAGATTCATCATTCTTCTCCTCGTCCGCCTGCAACAGTCGCTCGTACCGCACGGCCTCAACCTTCTTCACAAACCTGTTGATCGTCATGAAGATGAGCAGCCAGACGAATGCGATACCCGCAGCTCCCTGGAAGACCAACGCGAAACCGAAGCTCTCATAGAGGTATCCAGCAACCACGCTTCCGGCAGCAAATCCGACGCCATGGTGGAAACTAGTGAGCACCCAATGGGCGCTGCGATCCATGATGGATGGGTTCAGCTTGAAGTCGGGGTAGGTGCATACTGCACCCCACAGTAGAGCGTGCGTAAAGGCCTGCAACAGCGCCAGTGGGATCACCATCCATGGCATCCAGATGAACGAATACAGCAGCAGTCGAATTGCCAGAACCAACATGGCAAGACTCATGGCCGCAACATGTCCAAGTCGGCTCAAGAACCAGTTCATCGACAGGTACATTATGTATTCGGCTGCGGCTGCAAACGAAACGGCACCACCCATGATGACCTCTGACCCGCCGATGTCTTGCACGTGCCAGAAGAGGAAATTGTCGACACCGGCAAATAACAGACCACTGAGCAAGACGCTGAAGGCGAAACTGAAGCAGTGCATGTCACCGACAAGGATCCTGCAACCCTTCATGAAACGGTTCTTCCGAAAGATCGACTTGAGGCTACTGACGGCTCGGATAGGATACCAGTAGCTGCAGATAAACGTGATACCAAGAAGCCCCGCAAACATGTAGAAGTGTATCATGAAGTGGTTGATCCCGTAAGATAGCAGGCACGGTGTATAGTCGACCAGAGTTGTCACGACGAGCGGAAACACAGTGAAGCTGACCAGTGACCAAAGTCCATATTGGCCGTACCTCTCCAGATCGTCAATGCCATCAAGAAAATCAAACCACATCTTGTCGGTGAATCGGTCGATGTGCACTGATAACAGTTCTCCAATGACAATCAACACCAGCACGATGTAGAACGGGTTGGTTATGCCAAGTTCAGTAATATGTGTATGAAACTGCGAGAGCTTGGTATGCACCGCTTCCAGGATGCTTCGTCGCGTCCTCGTGCCACTTCCCCAGTACTGGTGTTTTCTATGGTTCTCATGTGTTCTTAGACTGTTGATCAGATAGTTCAACTGTTTAGGGTTTAATCCTTGCAAACGCTCTAATGGTATCTTATGTTTTTTCAGCAGTGCCACGTCACTCGAGGATAATCTGCTAAGAATTGGCTGACTCTGATGAATTCCTTTGTTATTCGACTTATGACTTGGTTTTCTCGCTTGCGATGGGTAGGCACTGTCTGGCAATGCACCCCAATTCGGTAAATGTCCATTGTTTTTAGGAGCAATAGGTACAAAATTGGTGGTCGTTGCTGCTGTGGTGGTCGTGGTAGTGACTACAGTACTGGTGGTGGCAGCACTTGACGTGCTACTTCTGGTACTGGTTGCCTTTTCAGTAGCATTCATCAAGCCTACGTCGTGCGAATAAGATACGGCAGTCACGTTACCACTGGTGCCATTTGCGAATGGAATGGCACCAACGAGCTGGAGCTCGGAGGAGAAATTTGTCGAAAGATGCGGGATGCTCTCGCCGTTCCGGCAGTACTTCAACGAGGCTTGCAGATCCACAGGCGGGATAAGCGTCATGAACAACGATGAAGCCATCATGATGAAAATCGAGAACATCAGTACAAAATGCTTCTTGTTGAACCTCACGGCACATCTCATCCACATTGGCGACACCCAGATTCTCAACCACAGCTGGACACCGATGACAATGCCAGTCTGTGTGGCGGTCAATCCCAGCTGACGAAAATAGAGCGTAATGAACGGAAGCAGGCATGCTTTTGCTGCGGCAAAGAACAAGTGGAATATGTTGCGCAGGCTATGCGATCGGTACACGTCGATGCCACTCATGTTGGCTGTTCTTCAGTGGTAGAACAACGCCGTCCGAGCATACATGGCTCTGCAATAAAGACAATGTACTTGTTAATTTTTACCACCAGGATCTACATGCAACTGCTGCTTTACGGATCATGGATGGATACATGTATTGGTGATTGGCCGAGATATACAGAAGCAAGTAGAAAACACCAAATTGTTGCAATATCTAACATTCTACTTAAATGGTTAACACATTTAGACAACTTAATATTTAAAAAGTATGTCATTTTCACGGGTCACTTGTGTGTGGCATTAATACTCTCTGTTTCTTTAAGTTCTTAGGTAATTTGACTGGGATAGGTGCTAACATCTACAAATTTTATGCTAGTGCGTGTTTTGTGCAAGACCGAGCATAATTAAAAATTAACACATGCAAATGTTGTGTGTAATTAAAGTATTTCTTTTTTTACAGACGGGTGAAATGTGCAGGACACGCGGGTCGCATTCGCAGCCAGCATGAATATGTTTGTGGATGGGGGAAATACAACATTTGATGGGAGCAGGGCCATCTCTACTCTACGCATTTTGCACGCACGTAATAAAGTAAAAATTAATGTAACACAGCCACAAGTTAGTCATTGGTCAAATAAACTTCACTGAATTCCATTCCATATGTTACAATCAAATGTGGGATGCGATAGCTCAGCAGTTAGACTAATGCTGCACTGTCGATCGAGAGGATGGGCGTTCAAGTCCACCTTCTGTCATTTTGAAACATGGGCAATTTCGTTCTCCCCACTTTGTATGTCTCTTTCAGATGAGACCCTAAAAGTAGGTCCCTACTACCTGACACGTATCTATGCCATAGGAAATAAAACGCCTCACACAGGAAAATAGAACAATATATAAAATCACCTTCCCGGTTTAGCTGCGATCAGCCGTTTAGCCAAAGTTTAGGAAGCATCGCATCAATAACTTGTTTATAAACAGCAAACCTTAAACAATTAAAGGTGCTTCCTCAATTCGTTTTTTTGCTAGTCTCATTTCAAAATAATTTTGTGATAAACCAAACCTACCTAGTATCCACTGCAGCACACTACCTTGTTTGTGCAATCTTTGTACGGTGTTTTTGTGAAATCATCAGACAAACTATTAAATTACTTAATGCTTGTTCAATGAAGTGAAAATCGATATGTTGAAAAATTACGATTATCCTCCTTGGTGAAATTTTTTTTATTTATTATGTGATTGGCGAGAGGATGGAAGTCATGTCCATGATCAGCCTTGACCCACACAGTGTTTGCTATTGGATATCCACTATTTCGATCCTTACCAGATCTAACGACTGAAGTAAATTCTTTCGATGATTTGAACAAACATAGTATTACATGGGCATTTTTTATTAAACCGACTAGGATGTTACATAAACTAGATATTTGGACACCAATGAACTGGAATTGCGATAGGCTAAATCAGTTGAGGAAGCAGTTTAAAAAAAGGAACTTCTTTTAAAAAATTTTAAAGTATTAAAAATAGTAAAATGATACACATTATTATATTACATCATACGTGCATCTTACCGATTGCTCAGCCAGCTAGTTGTGTGCTGATAATGACTGAAAGAACTAAATTTATTTAACCACAATGTGTAAACACTTTATTTCACTTGTGATAACTTATAACCTGTACTGTAAATGCTAGCACTGTCAAACAAATAGCAAATATCTCAGAAGGGCGGATTACACATAGATGCCAAATTTTTTTACTCTCAATAAGCCAATTGTTTCCTTGTCCAGTTGCCATAAATCTTAGTGTTTTGCCTTGGATGGCAATCAAGATAAATCTTGTTAATTTCTTAATGGCACAACCATGTTTAAACAATTAATAAGTATTGCACGAAACCTTGAAATGTGGAGTGTGTACCATTCAATCAAGTAGAAGTCATATTACATTATTATATTTATATTGTCATTCACTATTTCATTCTCCATTCAATAATTATATTCCATTCACACTTGATTGTTAATGTTATGTAAGAATCCGGGGAATGAGTGCCCTTGGTAACTAAAAATCAAAAGCTTAATATATGAAGCTGAAGCTGTGAACATATACATTGTTATGCACACTGTGTATACGATATGTGCATATAAAAACTATAATCCAATTAATGTAATAACAGTAACATGTATGAAATCTATAAAAACTATAATCCAATTAATGTAATAACAGTAACATGTATGAGTGACGCTTGCATAGCGATCCACATGTTCTTTGCTGTAACAACGTGCCCCGTATCTTCAGTCTTCTTACTCCAAACAGCCCCTTCTGGGGTTAGCTAACATAGGAGTGTGATGATTTGTGATGTAACTTGCCCTACTTACGGGGCTAGTTGTTACAGTTGACTGCGCGTGGGAAACTTCACATATCTACCATAGAACTACAATATGGAATATCAATGGTGTGGTACATTTCATTAACACAAACAATAAATTTAATGTATACATTGACAGAAATAATGCATATAACATGCTTTTCACAAAAAGTGACTGGCTGAAAAAAACAACTAGCCCCGGTGTCCCCTACTCCATGAAATATACGGTATGTACCATACGGCACACAACACTAATGGTGATACCTGTCCTGTATTGTGTGGAAGCCAGCATGTGGGCCCACACAAATGACAGACAGCGCCAGCGGCGTCACAAAAATCGACATGTCGATCGCGGTGTGAGTGTTGACTGTTGTTCACTTGTCGATGAAGTGACGCGATTTTTTTTACTTGCATTAAAATGCATGCAACTCCAAAACTTTTATTAAAGTGCATGCACTTGATTCAAACAAACGTACCACATCCCCACCGAGTAGTTGTATAAATGTCCTAATTAAAAACAAAAGTTAGTTAAATGTTATTACCGTTAGAAACTGTTTCGATTTCCTTGCTTGAACTTCCGGTTCCAGGACCACGTAGTGTTGTCGAAAGTCGGCGCCATCATAGTCCATCATAACACTGCATTTTACGACATATATCATTTAATTTTGCTAAACTATTAGTGCATACAATGTAACTGTTGTTTTAAACATGTTGAGTATTTCTTAATTGTACACTTAAATAAAATAGCATCTCTTTAAAAACATTCATGATCGGAAACAGAACTACTTTGTGGTGGGCGGTTGCCAGCGTGTAAACATGGCGTCGGAAAAGAAGGCTGTTAACGGGGACGCTTCATTTAGCCCAAAATCCGAAATGACTACAGCTTCAGACGAAACTGCAACTGATTCTGTATCCGACCAAGTTGGCGATGATGTTCGGCTTGATGCAAATCCAAGAGTTGGACTACCTGGTGGCCCCAAAACGACATTAGAAGAGTGTTTTTACAAGGTGTGGAAACGCGAAATGTTTCATGTCAAGAGTTGATAAAATATACCGTCAATGATTTAGATTACTGGTCCAAGTAGTCAGACAGCTTCGTAACATGCAAATCCACGCAACATGTTGAATGAATGGTGTAAGCCAACTGTTTATCACGTTTGTAAACTTGTCGGTGGGTGGCAGTGACTGGTCACTCTGACCGTTTCTGACTCTGACTGCCCATCCCACCCAGGTTAGGGTCCCGGTTACTACTAGTACAGTAACTGAGTAGGTCAGTCAGAGTAATAACCTCACTGAATCATTACTTAATCCTCTTCGCTCGAGGTAGAGCAAATGCTCGAAACAATACTTCTCCAACGCACTCTATTTGCAGCTTTGTTAATTTTTTCCAGGTGTATCCATGCTTCTTTCATCGGCTACTGACCTCCTCCAACTATTTTTTTGGTTTTCTTTTTTCCTTGGGGGTTCCAGTCAAGGGCCTGTCTTGTGACATTTGTGGTTGATTTTCAGAGGGTGTGCCTGCCCTATCCAAATCCATTTTCTTTTTTTATTTCTTGCCTGATGCATTCCTGGTCTGTCCTCCTCATAAGTTCTTTGTTTGTGATCATGTCTTGCCATTTATTTTTGAGAATGTATCTCAGACATTTGTTTATGAATGTTTTGAATTGTCTAGTTGTTGCCTTGGTTACTCTCCGTGTCTCAGAGCCATAGAGCAACACGCTTTTGACATTGGTGTTGAAGTTTCAGGTTTTATTTCTTGTTGAGAAGGGTGGTGTATTCCACATTGTCTTTAAGGTGACGAATGCATGCCTGGTTTTTCTAATCCTGCTTTTGACATCTTCATCTGTTCCTCCTTTCTTTATCACTACACTGCCTAGACACATATATTTCTTGTCCTCTGCATATTTTCCTTTGATCCACTTTACACTGTTCTCAAGCCTATCTTCTCTGCTTCCTGTGTCTATTGCATCTGTTTGTGTGAAGGTCATAGTAGGCAGATGTCATCTGCAAAGTCTAGGTCATCCAATTGTTTAGTGAATGTCCACTGGATGCCATCTTGGCCCTGCTTAATAGTTTCTCTCATTATCCAGTCTATCACCATGATAAAAAATAATGGTGATAGAATGCACCCCCGTCTTATACCAGTCTTTACTTCAAACGTCTCAAACAGTTTTCCATTATGTATAACTTCGCAAGTTGAGTTTTTGTACATTTACTAAATTAGTGTTAGAAACGTTGCTGGTATTCCGTAATGATACGTCTGCATCCAGATAACGTCTCTGTCTACACAATCAAAAGCTTTCTTGAAATCTATGAAATTAATATATAGAGAGATGACTGCCACTCGATTGACTGTTCTATTGTTATTCTCAGTGTGGCCATGTGATCAGTGCAGTCTTTTTTTGAAAACCCTCTTTTTCTTCATGTAGCTTTTCATCCAGTGCTTATTTCAGTCTGTCCAAAATTATGTGTGTGAAGATTTAGCAAAATTAACCAAATTGCCATCCAACGCAAAGGCCCAGATGGCAAGTGGACAAGGAAGCCACTGGTTTATTGAGAGTCCAACAATTTTTCATTTATGTGTAACCCGCCCTTCTGAAATATTTGTCAAGTTTGTTTTTAAACATATTCACGCTGCTAGCATTTACACAGTCTGCAAATAATCTATTCCATTAATTTACTGTCCTCAATGAGAATGAGTACTTTTTGAAATGCAATCTACACTGATCCTTCACTAATGACACCTTGTGTTCTCTGGTTCTACTATCTTTTGTAAGTGAGAACCAATATTTCTATAAATATTTTCGTACCCATTTAACATGTGAAAAGCTTAAATTGAATCTCCTCTTAACCTCCTTGTCTCTAGGGTTGTTAAACAACATTCTTTATTAAGGCGTTCTTCATAACTAAGGTCTCTCAGTTCTGGAATCATGTTAACTTGTGCCTCCTGTTTCAGCACCTCGTCAGCCGCATGGCACACATGCAAGCCAGCGTAGACCCAAATGGCTCTCCCACGTATGTCTTAAATCTTTGCTACTTCAGTGAATCTAGTCTTTTTACATTTGTTGATTACAATAACTTGGCTGATTGCTTTTTTACTTAACGGTCATTCCTCAAGTTGTTGTTTTACTCGTCTTGTTTTAGAGTAATTTCTTGACAAATTAAACCTATTCACTATGATATGCTAGCTGTGCTACGTTCGTTTGTAAACAAATTTTATTTAGTTTTGGTAAAACCGTCAAGCAAACTATTAAATTATTTTTGGCCAGATGCGGTCAATTTTCTACATAAAATTGCAAAACCAGTAAAACTCTGTATTGTTTACATTTCATACTTACTTTAAAGTAATGTGCCTTTTTACTTAATTTCTTCACAGGATGTAAACAGAATTAATCTTCTTCGAAATGGAGTGACATGCCTTGCATGGAGAAAGTCTAACAAGGGTGACCACGGATATTTGTTCAACAAAGAAGAATATTTAGTTTTGTTTTGTAGCAGTGTCTTGTGCATCTAATAAATCAGTCGCTGAGTCACGAACACCACTGTGATTTTGCAACACTATCTTGATGTTTACCAACTTTGATCATCAATCGATGACGATGATGATAGTTATTATTATTTTTCCTAGGAGCACATCTGGTGAGGGAGATGAACGGAAGAGGAACAGAATGGACAAACATGTCCCAGAAACACTGCCTGCGATGTAAGCCTGACCTATGTAGCGTGTTGATTTATGGCGTAAATAGACTCAGCCATGAATGCACATGTCACTGTCAAGCCATCTCACCGTAGTTGGTCGTAGCGCCTTATGTTTACAATGTTGTGTTGTTGAGAGAGCATCTACATTTAATATGGCATGTTGTGGAAACCAGGAAAACAATATAATTTCTGGTTGATAATGATAAGTAACATAATTGTTAATATATGAATTGCTAATAGGACAAAAAAGGAATGGAATAAATAATCCACTGATTGTGTAAATGCTAGCAGCATGAACAAAATTGATGAGTACCGGTATATCAGAAGGGCGGGTTACACATAGATGAATAATTGTTAGACTCTTGATAAGCCAACAGCTTCCTTGTCTACTTGCCATATTGGGTTTTTGCTTTCGATGGTAATCTTGTTAAATAACATGTTGCATTGTAGGGGGCAGGACATACGGTCGATCATAAAGCAGGTGGAGGCGCTGATTGTGAGCGAGAACCATGAAGCACAGGTGGATTCAGCCAAGTTCATGTAAGTGTGGGCTAGCAAGCCGAGTTGATGTGAAGGGAGACTGTATAGATGATGATTATTTGTGAAAATGCTCATCAGGCTGGTAGAGAATAACAAAGTAACAATTTTGTTCTAATCATAACTATCGAGATTTATTTACTCAGTGTATCGGCTGCCTTCATGGAAGACAGCAGGACGACAGTCTGGGTATGCTAGATCCCTCGTAAGAGTTGCAGCCACTCAATGTATCAACTACCTTCATGGAAGACAGCAGGAAGACAGGCTGGGTATGCTTGATCCCTCGTAAGAGTTGCAGCCACTCAATGTATCGGCTGCCTTCATGGAAGACATCAGGAAGGCAGGCTGGGTATGCCAGATCCCTCGTAAGAGTTGCAGCCACTCAATGTATCAACTACCTTCATGGAAGACAGCAGGAAGACAGTCTGGGTATGCCAGATCCCTCGTAAGAGTTGCAGCCACTCAATGTATCAACTACCTTCATGGAAGACAGCAGGAAGACAGGCTGGGTATGCCAGATCCCTCGTAAGAGTTGCAGCCACTCAATGTATCGGCTACCTTCATGGAAGACAGCAGGAAGACAGTCTGGGTATGCCAGATCCCTCGTAAGAGTTGCAGCCACTCAATGTATCAACTACCTTCATGGAAGACAGCAGGAAGACAGGCTGGGTATGCCAGATCCCTCGTAAGAGTTGCAGCCACTCAATGTATCAACTACCTTCATGGAAGACAGCAGGAAGACAGGCTGGGTATGCCAGATCCCTCGTAAGAGTTGCAGCCACTCAATGTATCAACTACCTTCATGGAAGACAGCAGGAAGACAGGCTGGGTATGCCAGATCCCTCGTAAGAGTTGCAGCCACTCAATGTATCAACTACCTTCATGGAAGACAGCAGGAAGACAGTCTAGGTATGCCAGATCCCTCGTAAGAGTTGCAGCCACTCAATGTATCAACTACCTTCATGGAAGACAGCAGGAAGACAGTCTAGGTATGCCAGATCCCTCGTAAGAGTTGCAGCCAATCAATGTATCAACTACCTTCATGGAAGACAGCAGGAAGGCAGGCTGGGTATGCCAGATCCCTCGTAAGAGTTGCAGCCAATCAATGTATCAACTACCTTCATGAAAGACATCAGGAAGGCAGGCTGGGTATGCCAGATCCCTCGTAAGAGTTGCAGCCACTCAATGTATCAACTACCTTCATGGAAGACAGCAGGAAGGCAGGCTGGGTATGCCAGATCCCTCGTAAGAGTTGCAGCCAATCAATGTATCAACTACCTTCATGGAAGACAGCAGGAAGACAGTCTGGGTATGCCAGATCCCTCGTAAGAGTTGCAGCCACTTAATGTATTGGCTGCCTTCATGGAAGACAGCAGGAAGACAGTCTGGGTATGCCAGATCCCTTGTAAGAGTTGCAGCCAATCAATGTATCAACTACCTTCATGGAAGACAGCAGGAAGACAGGCTGGGTATGCCAGATCCCTCGTAAGAGTTGCAGCCAATCAATGTATCAACTACCTTCATGGAAGACAGCAGGAAGACAGGCTGGGTATGCCAGATCCCCTGTAAGAGTTGCAGCCACTCAATGTATCAACTACCTTCATGGAAGACAGCAGGAAGACAGGCTGGGTATGCCAGATCCCTCGTAAGAGTTGCAGCCACTCAATGTATCAACTACCTTCATGGAAGACAGCAGGAAGACAGGCTGGGTATGCCAGATCCCTCGTAAGAGTTGCAGCCACTCAATGTATCAACTACCTTCATGGAAGACAGCAGGAAGACAGTCTGGGTATGCCAGATCCCTCGTAAGAGTTGCAGCCACTCAATGTATCAACTACCTTCATGGAATGCAGCAGGAAGACAGGCTGGGTATGCCATATCCCCTGTAAGAGTTGCAGCCACTCAATGTATCAACTACCTTCATGGAATACAGCAGGAAGACAGGCTGGGTATGCCAGATCCCTCGTAAGACTTGCAGCCGCATGTACATTGGCGAAACAGGGAGAACGTCTGGAACAAGACTCGTGTTGCACAAGAAGGAAGTTGAGACCATCACAACCAGATGGTTTACCAGGGAACAAAGGAGAGAGTCTGCTACAGTAGAGTATAAGGCTGCAGTCACCGACGATGCAGACAGAAACAGTTGCAATACTGACTGGCAGAGAACAAAGGTTATAGGCAGAGACACCAACAGAAACGAGAGATGGATTAAAGAGGCCATATAGACCAGAAAGACGACTCCAATCATGAGTGATGTACGGGGCGACCTGCTTGCTTTGCTAACTGGCGAGCAGAAGAACTAGTTGTCCCAGAATTCAGTTCCTCATGAAGGCTTGAAATGTTGAGGAAGTATAACTCAATACTAATGATTAGAAGGCAATCGTTACTGCATGATGATGATGGACTGCTGGAATAAGAGAACTTAATGATGTGTCACATGTGCTGATAGCCTGGTACAACTGCAATAATATAATAATAAAGCAGGAAAGGAGTTGGTAGCTCTGCTGGTTTGTTATTAATTAATAACAATTATGCTAAAACCTGATTATTTTTTAGAAAAACGTGTAAACTAAAGCTGATTTATGTCGGAGAAATCGGTTTAATTTAACCAAAGCATTTATTTAAATAAAAAATCTATTAAATTATTTTAATTTTTTTTAAACATCGTTCCTGGTATTAAGTTCTCAGTGCTGAGTCGCTATTCGGTGGCATTTCTAATTCGGTATAAGTCTCTCTTGTTAGCTGTATAAATGTATGCATGCCGTTTAATGCTAGGACAGTTAGCCTGTGATACGGTGATGTTGTTAATTCTCCTTTGCTTGTGCCATGAAAGCTGTGATAAAACATTGGCTGTAATGGGTTACTTAACTTTAATAGTGCATTTGGTCTTTATCAGAACAAAATGCATAAATTGGCCTGCTGTTAGATTAATATATGTGACAATGCACGAGATAACCCGGATTAAGTAGGAAAGTCACAAACTGAGATATCAGCATTTTCCGTAACTTCAGTTTGCTTTAATTCCTACCAATGTGGAATGTATTTCAAACAAACGTAAAATCAAAACTGTTTCAGTTAATTCATCTCTGTTTTTGTATGTTATACAGAAATTAATACACTAACTTACTGAAAAATGCTGAAATCTCTCCCCGGGGTCCACTTTAAAGTCGTACAAATTAGACTAGTAATGCCTGCATTTTCTTTGCAGGAAGGATCACCTGCGAGAGTTGCAGCACTTTGAAGAAGTGGCAGTTCTCAGTCACAGTTTGGGGGCTTATATATCCACCCTAGAGCTGCAACACTTGAAGAAGTTTGCTGAGGACATAGTCGCAGACATGACCCACTGGATCAGAAAGGTCTTCAGGTCAGTTGTAAGCGAAGTACAATTGGTGGTTATTCTGGCTTACGTCTTCTGTAAAGCAGTGTGTCTGAAAAAGTGTACAAGTGATAAAACTCTTGACTTTTGTCTCTCAAGACAAGAATTTTTAAGTTAGGTTTAAATAAATGCAACCATTAGATCGTCCACGCCAAGAGCTGTCAGTACGTATATATTGTTTGTTCAGTTTATTAATGCATGAAATGGTTCAAACTTGGTACAAGTAGCTAAAACAAAATGACTACAAATATTGTGTGCAATACACTTTTTCAAATTTTTAATCACTACCACACAAAAGTAGCATTGTATTTTTTATCTCTGAATATATATACAATGCAATTTAGGTATATGTTGAGGTGTACTGTATCAAAAGGCTGTTTAAAAAGTGAGACAAAAAACACTTTGCATGTCCATTGTCAACAATTTATATGGTGTGCATATTCATTTGAGTGTTATTAACATATATTTAGACACAATCTATTCACACTGAGTTAAGCAAGACATAAAAAGTGGTAGGGCTAAAACTAAATGCAAGGAAGATATGGTACATTAAAGTTCAAAATTATGGAGTGGTGCTTTAACTTAGCACCCAGCTTTACAGATGGTGAGCATATATTGGCTAAATGTGGCATTCTGAGTATTATAGTGGCATCAACATTTCGGCCTGCTTTGAATAATTTTAAAGCAAAACAATCTGTTTGTAATCATCTAGTCCTCTGCTTGCCAATAGGTTATGGCCATGCTGTTTGTGTCTAAACTCAACTTATACAATATAATTTTGCCTTTGTTTATTAAACTTTTCTGACTTTGCAGCTCTCTTGATTGAGAGTTTGCGTTGCTTCGGTGTATACCCACCGGCCCTTCGTTCTTGGATGAAGGCACTTAACGTATCGCCGCAGAAATCTAGCTGCATCATTCTCCACGAAATGCCAAGGCCTTATTGGTCGCCCTAGTGAACATGTCAGACTCCAGGTCCAGAAAAACTGAGATTTGACCAGAATCTCCTACTTTTACAAAAAATGTTGACTAAACCACTGGCATGATTGTGTATTGTAGGATACGGTGGCGTAGTGGTTAGACCTGACTTGCACTTGAATGAACGGGTCTGTCGGGGGTGAAGTGTAAATCGCTTTGAGCAGTCCCAAGGACTGGATACCGCACTGTATAAGAACATTCCTTTACATTTATATCCATTGGTTGCTCCAGATTCCCCGACAGTCTTGCGTCCTTCCACGAAGACGACAGGGAGGGCATTGTCAAGATGTGTCGCTTCGCCCTGCACCGGAAGTACCCCAGGTTTGCGACTGATGGCTACGGTGCGCTGTACACACGCCCTCCGGTTATCTACATGAGTAGCGCTGCCAGGCCTGGTGTCGCCCAGTTCCTCTGTTCACAGGTCGGTCAGCTGTGGTCAAGTGGTCAGTTGCATTTGTTCCAAGTCTTATGCCATGTCCTAGTGTCCGGTGACAACTAGTCTGCCTGGCCTTCTGCCATTCTGTTCATCTGTTGTTATATATATATATATATATATATATATATACATATCCCATGGAGGCCAGAAGAAGCGCTTCAAAGACACTTTAAAAACATCCCTGAAAGCGTTTGCCATCACCCCCGACTCCTGGGAACAAACCGCCATGGACCGGGCCAAGTGCCGTTCCTCCGTGCACAAAGGCTCCAAGATATGCGAGGCCAACAGGACCGCTGCAGCAGAGCAAAGGAGGCAAGCCAGGAAAGCCCGAGCCAGTAATCCTCAAGATGACGTCACCCTCATTCCCTGTCCCAACTGCCAACGTACCTTCCGTGCACGGATTGGCCTTGTCAGCCATCTGCGCACTCACCAGATCCAGCCCCAACTACCCCCAGATGACTAGAGTGGTCCTCGTCGACTCGACGGACGAACATGATATATATATATATATATATATATATATATATATATATATATATATATATATATATATACATATATATGTATTACTGTATATATTAAATAGTTTGTGACTGTGTATGTTTGTCTGTATGTATGTCTATGTATGTACATATGTATGTCTGTATGTTCCCTCGTATCTCCGTCAGTTTCACGTGTGTGGGGCTGACATTAGATAGGCATGCCTGGGGGCCCAGGGGGGATGGTTTCTTTCAAGATTCTCCGATGGTGGGGATATTATGAAGGAACCTACGTGGACGTTTGACATAGATTAGGGAACTCAGAACAATAGTATTTCGTAGTTAGTACTAGTAACGTTGCCTAGCTGTTTTCTACGATTGTCCTGAGTTACGCGATCTACGTCAAACTTCCGCGTAAATTCCTTCGTACAGTACGAACGCTTTATGAAACTGGCAGTGGTACGTGATTTTGTTTTGGGGCATGAGGTTCTCATTGCCATTGGAATTGCCCTACCAAACCTTGACTGGGCAGTCATAAGCGCTTGTAGTGGCTGCCTTTTTTCACACACAATGCTGGGCAACTCGACTAGTTTCTTCATATTTTCATCCATGTATTAGCCTGTGCAATAAGCCCGTCCACTTAATCACCCTGCGTATTTTTTTCTGTAGCCTTTCCTGCATTTCAAACTTATTCTCGCTCTGATTCTGTGAAACCATGAACACAGTCACTGTCTGCTTCAGTGTTTTTTATTTAACATATTTAAACATATTTTAACTGTTTAAAACTTATTTAAACAGATTTTAAGCTGATTTGACTTATTTTAACATTGTTAGTACCGTTGTTGAGCTGTGTTTTACCAGGATATACGGCACATTTAAGATGTCTGATTGATTTATTTATCATTGCTGCTGTTCCAGCTGGGTCTGCCTTTGTCCAGCATCCACACGGTCGGCTGCAGCAGTGACACTGGCTCCATACACAGAATGGACGTGGACGCACTGGTCAAGTGTATAGACGAGGACATTGTCTCTGGAAAGACTCCCGTCATGCTGCTAGCGCATGCCGGTCAGTGTTGGGGTTGGACTGTTTCATTTTGGACGGTGACGCACCTCGTCAAAGACCACCTCGATGTGATGGGCACGTTCGTAAAAGAGGGGGTTGTTCACAATCGGTGGCTCAGGTTCTTTTGTGTCATGATTTCCACTCACTTTTAATTATGATTCCATCTTTAGGATATGTATGTATGTGTGAATGTATGCATGCGTACATATATGCTTACACCTGCTGTATTATAGGAAGATGTTTTGTGTAATTTCAGGAACCCAACTGCTGGGTCAGGTTGATAGGCTGGACCTTCTGGACAAACTCTGTAGGGAGAAGGAGATCTGGCTGCACGTGGAAGGGTAAGTCCTCCTAAACCTCCCACGCTCCTAGGGTTGTTAAACCACATTCTTTTAGGTGTTCTTCATAACTAGTAACAGGTCTGGAATCATCTTAGTTGCCTTTATCCTTATATATTATTTTTCTCCTAATCAACCAAAGAATTTTATTATCCTTTGTAGCTGCAATACCACACTGCTCTGAAACTTGCACATTAGCACCAATTGTTACTTGTAAGTCCTTTTCTTTTATGGTAGGGCCTAGAACAGTATCTCCCATTTTGTATTTTACATTCAAGTTCCCATGCATTCGCATTTCTCCAAATTGAATAACATCTACCATTTTTTACACCATTTCGCTAATTTGTTTAGATCGCCTTGTAAATGTTGTTTATCCTCATTCTTCACAGAACACTGTCTTTATCGTGTATGTTATCTTTCTCCAATCAATTTCTTCTACCCAAGAACTTAATTACCCTTTGTAACTGCAATACCACGACGCCCTGAAACTTTCACTAAAGTAATAGCGGTTTACAAGGTTTTTGCTGAAGTCTGAACACTACTATGAATGTATAAACAAGACATAGACAAGATGTATGGTAGTCTTGTCAAATCTTGTCTAGGTTATTAAAGTTAAGTTAATTCGAAAAGGTTATGTATTTAATATATCCTTAATTCGTAAACATAACAGCATCATGTTGTGCCTCACCTCTTGTCTTGGATCGCCACTCCTGCCTGCGTTGTGCCATTCTGACCAGATCTTCAGAAATATAATATAAACAACATATAGTGAGACGTCTGGCAGTCATGTTATATCCTGTCTAGATTAGTGTTGAATTAAGTGAAAAAGGTGTCGAGTATTTGCACGTTCTGTAGGAACAACTTGGCGACCCTGGCCTTGAGCAACTTGTCTGCCAAGATCCAGCAAGCCAGGAGGGCAGACAGCCTCAGTCTGGACCTCGGAGGCTGGACGGGCCTGCCCTTCATGCCTCACATTGTATCCTTCACTAGGTAGTAGTACATTCTGCACATACTCTACGTCACTGACATCGGTGGCAACATCTGTTCGTGGAAAAGCGGGAACCCCCACTCAATTTTCTTTGTTTTTAGCATTTTTCATTGGTGTTGTTTTTTATGGGTCACGATTAGGTTGTGCTGTTTTCGTTGTTCCATCTGATTTTGCATTTTGTCTCCGTATCATACTACTAATAATACAATAAATATAGCATAGAACCAACATGTCTATGCTTCACTCCTGATGTTATGTCAATAAATGTTAAAAGAAAATCCATCACCATGTCACATATATATATATATATATATATATATTTTATATATATATATATATATATATATATATATATATATATATATATATATATATATATATATATATATACAACGGGTATATCCTATCAAATCAAATTTATTTTGACACCGCACATGTCTAAAAATAGAATCAGGGATGTTTACAATAAAAATTAAAATACATTACAATAGTGAATATAATTATTACAATACATGCATTACATAAGATAACACAATAAAAGTAAGCATTAGGATTTATATATATATATTTATCTGACAAACTAACTTATGTTTCTTATTTTGTGTTTCAATGTCATAAAAATATATTGTGACTCAATGCACTTTATAAATCTATAAATTTGTGTTGCTTATTCTACAATACTTTATATGTACCATGATACAGTCAGTCACTTGTAATTTTATAGCAAAGATTTGATGCATTGCTGATATGATCCATCACCATCAACACTGTTGCATGATTTTTGTATAATTAGACAACTGTCATATAAACATCGCTTGTCGTGAGACGGGTATATATCATATCTTAGAAACTACTCATCCTAATATGACCAAATTTATATCTATATGAAAAGACGATCGCATAAGACATCATTTACAATTTGACTGTAGCTGTGGTAATCAGATTACAAATCTTACAAGTCAAGAGGGCTGGTTTTGCAGGAAGTCCCATGGAAAATCAAATTCATGTATGTCTAATTTTTTTCTTTTAACAAATGTATATAATTATTTAGTAAAATAAGTTTTAAACGAGGCGGGCAGAAAATTGTAGTGCAAAAACAGCCAGAGTTTGAGTTTTCTATTTTCTCATGCGTTTCATAAATTTGTTTTGCTATTAGTAAACCATGTTAACCCATTCACACACAATGATTACACTCCACCATTTATCACTTAACTCGGGGTCATAGACACTGTACAAAACTGCACTGGATGCCAACATGGCTAAGACTGTTGGAACGACAGAGTTTGGTGCACGTGACTGCTTGCGCAGCTTGCCTCTTTGGATCTGCCTGCAGCATCTTGGCTCTGAAGGCATCGTTCAACAGATTGCTTCATCTGTGGAACTGGTATGTGGAAATAATTTACTAGACGTAGGAAAATAGAAAACGTATTAAAATTGTTTTGTTGATGTTGGATTAAAAAACGTATATCACTGTGTTATAATTATCGTTCTTGTAGCTCTAACTTCCATTTGGAAGGCTTTTTGTCAGCAAAAGTTTGTGCTGTTATGATAGCAGACACTCAGACAAATAACTTTTCTAATAACAAAAATTAAAATGTTTAGCTCACATTTTAGTTTATTTGTTTCTTTCTAATTTAATGTTTGCATTGCAGGCAAAAATGATGAATACAAAGACAGAAATGTTGACTAATATACAGAATGTTGTAAGTATAAAATATATATTTCATTAAGTCACTGGTCTTCCTGGCATATTGTCAAATTGACCAGATGTATTCGCAATGGAAGATATTGCGATATTTGGTCTTCCTATAAAATTGTTTCTTTTTGATGTAGTTCTGAGTATTTTGACTGAGGAGAGCAGATGTGTAGAGCATCTGCTGCTTTCATAATACACACATGCATGTATGCACACAGCTACTGCATGCACGCACGCACATACGCACACAAATAGATCTTTGTTCCCCGTAATGCCTTATTCTTTTCCGCCCTCTCAATCACTTGTTTCCATCTTTCCCAATCTTCCACCATTTTCTCCCATTCTCTGCTCTTCACACCTGCCTTTTTCAGATCTCTCTTTGTACTATCCCTCCCACTTAACTTTGTACTATCCCTCCCACTTAACTTTGTACTATCCCTCCCACTTAACCTTGTACTATCCCTCTCACTTAACTTTGTACTATCCCTCCCACTTAACTTTGTACTATCCCTCCCACTTAACCTTGTACTATCCCTCCCACTTAACCTTGTACTATCCCTCCCACTTAACCTTGTACTATCCCTCCCACTTAACTTTGTACTATCCCTCCCACTTAACTTTGTACTATCCCTCCCACTTAACTTTGTACTATCCCTCCCCCTTAACTTTGTACTATCCCTCCCACTTAACTTTGTACTATCCATCCCACTTAACTTTGTACTACCCCCTCCCACTTAACTTTGTACTATCCCTCCCACTTAACTTTGTACTATCCCTCCCACTTAACTTTGTACTATTCCTCCCACTTAACTTTGTACTATCCTGCCCACTTAACTTTGTATTATCCCTCCCACTTAACTTTGTACTATCCCTCCCACTTCACTTTGTACTATCCCTCCCACTTAACTTTGTACTATCCCACCCACTTAACTTTGTACTATCCTGCCCACTTAACTTTGTATTATCCCTCCCACTTAACTTTGTACTATCCCTCCCACTTCACTTTGTACTATCCCTCCCACTTAACTTTGTACTATCCCACCCACTTAACTTTGTACTATCCCGCCCACTTAACTTTGTACTATCCCTCCCACTTAACTTTGTACTATCCCTCCCACTTAACTTTGTACTATCCCTCCCACTTAACTTCAGTGTTCCTCTTCTCCTGTCGCCCTCTTCTGTGCACACACACAGCTATGTTTTGTAAGCAAGCTTCATACGTACTGACGACCTGTCATGTGATGAATTACTTGTACGTAGTCTGCTGCGCTTAGACCAAGAACCAGAAGCCTTGTTCCATCTCGGTCTTTGTTATAGCATACAGCCAGCCCCCTTTTCACATCTTACAACACATCATACAGTCCAGTCACAGCCCAATCCAGGTGGTGCTCCAAGTGTCCAATCAGTAACCACTAATGGCTACTTATCTGCAGGTTACCCCTTAATCTATGCTCATATGCAGCTTTTACTTTGCCACAGTATGTAACAGAACATGTCTGTTTCTTCCATCATACATTGAGTGATAAGCCAGAGCATCCATGTATTCCCGTGCACGATGGATCCTTTTCCTGAATGTTTGTTGTGACCGCAGCATTGATTTAGTGATTTCTTTCATCAGGTGACCTATGAGATTGCAAATCCGATGGTTGTGTTCAGATACGAGCAGGTACCACAGCAAGGTATGAATCTCTTTGCCACCTGCTGCATTATCTCTGATTGGGGACCACCTCAAAACACGCAGTCAGATAGTGTCCTGTGGGAGCTGCCCGCTTGGTTGGGCGTCAAGCATCAGTGTACCTCCCAAAAGACATTTCTCAAACACAATTCATTAGGGTGGCTGACCACCTGGTGAATACGAAGTTGCCGAAGTTGCACATGGTCCGATGTAATTATATCTTCTTGTGGGGGGTCTAGTGTTAAATTATATTGGTTTCGTGCAATGTTGATCATACATTTTTTAGATCGTCCCTTAGAATAACAGGCTTCAATGAAATAATATATCCCATGATAAGTACTTCTGGCTTTGGAGACATGTTTGCTTTGTAACGTTGGTATTATTTTTATTACAAACATCATAAACTACCACGTCACACTGTGTTTAATATTCTAAGATGCATTTGTTATTCGCATTTTCAGAATCTGCCAGCGAGTCAGATGCTCAACCCCGCTTGTCTCCAAAGGACCCCTATTATGACGCCCTTAATGTTTGGGTGCGTATGAGACACTTCACCTGCGCAGAATGTACTCTGAGTGCAGTTGAACTCCCAGTCACTCGCTCGTATACTTATAATATATAAAATAAAACAGTATTTTGTTGAGGTCAGCAATATCTGTAGTATTGCAGTTAACAAGCAGTCACATTAGTGGGTTTACGTAAATGTTTTATATGTGAATTGCTGCGGTGAAGTCATGGCTGTAGGACTTGGAAGCATCATTTGAAATCTGAAGGGATTTTTAAAAAATATATATATTGGTGGAACACAGTTGAGAAACTAACAATTATATTTAAATGATAATTTAATCTGACAGCAACACCAATTCTCTAAACATTTCTGAGTGCATGTCATAGCGTTTTTTTTCCATATAGCCTATAATACATAAATTTTGTTTTAAGTATATTTTATGTTTTTAATGATGGTCGATCAGAATTATTCATGAAGTATTGAACATTGGTGATATGACAACATTTCTGCATCATTTGAAGATATCTTTTAACCAAGCATACCCTTGTTTATTCTTCCATCTGTTGGCAACGTTAACATTGTATACCGATATCAAGATTGCCGAACCCTTTGGTTTTGATGCTGCGTCTCTGATCGCATCAGAGTTTTGGCACGATTGAAGTTATTTCATTGCATTTTATAGCTATCAAGTGTATTGCATCTGCGTTTGTAGCTTGCGGAGATCCTGCGTAGAGATGTGCCGCAGGTTCACGTCGGCACAGTCGAGATTGAGAACGTTGGCCTGTGTGTTAGATTTGCCCCACTGGAAAGTGCCCATGGTGAGTGAAGAATCTTAAATGTACCTGATTACTTACTTATGTTGTACACTTACTTACTTATGTTGTACACTTACCGTGGTGACATGCTGACTTCCTTCCAGTGTTTTCAGTTATTCATTGCAGTTAGTAAGTTCCTATGACAAGTATCACTGGACTGCATTATCAATAATGTATGGACTGGATATTGTTCTATCACTTTCTCACTTTGTGGTTCTGTTGGATGCAGTACAAACATTTTCACTTTGATTTTGCATCCACTGTACATTTGTATGAACAACTTCACTTTACTTGTCAATCTACATGATGTTGTATAACCATTTTCTTTCACTTTGCTTGGTTCATTGGATTCTGTTCAACAACTTTCACTTTGCATTTACTGTACAACCATTTTCACTTCCTCTATCGGTCTGAATTGCAGTATACGCCACGACAAAGGAGGCCTTGATACAGTGGATCATGTGCCTTGACCAGCAGATCAAGATACTGGACGCGACAGTCCGGCAACGTTTAGACTTCCAGGACATCGTGGAAGCTCAAGACAATCTCAGGCTTATCACACTACGCACGTGGGCTGGACTTGGCGCCATTCAGTGAGTCGACCAGTTACACTTTTGCTATCTTAGAGACCTTTCACAGTTATCAATGTTCACCTGTTCATACAAAGCATACTAATTCTCATACCCCCCGAATTATTACTTTAAAATGTTGATAATTTTCCAGATTTCCAGATTAGACATACAATATTAACCAACAGAATATACTTACAAACATTTATCTCCAATAACTATGTTAAGAATGTGTGTTTTTCTAACAACTACATGATGATATATTGATAATCGTTTTCCCCAAAATTGTGAAAGATGTGATGTGAGATGTGTATTACAGCGTCGCGCCATGAATGGTTACGCGATTTAAAACAGTAGTTCCATAGCAGTTCACTATATGGTGATGCAATGGTGGTCATATTTCACATATGACAAACATTAAAAAAATTTGTATGCAGGCCTTGACCCCTCCAAATGGGTAAATTTTGAATGAATAGGTAGATTTCGACAATTGTGAATGGTCCCTTATATTGAAAAATGTCAGTCCCACAGAAAGATGTATAAACATTTTCCCAGTGTGAAAAAAATATATATTTTTTATGTAAACAGGTAAAAACCACATTTTTATCACAGATATTTGTAATTGTTCAGCCAAATTGCTTCATTGCACCATTTGATATATTGTTTGTTAGAATAAAAAAAATTATATAATATGAACTCAATTTCTCGCAAAATCACCCCATCAGCATTTCTAAGATCATCTGGTTATGGTCATGCAAACAGTGTATTATGAAGTGAAAATGGAAATGCTAAAATCTCATGAATTTTACCCTTGGTGAAATTTTGTAACCTGCAAAGTGTTTACCATTTTGGATATCCACTATTTTGAGCTTTTCCAGATCTAACGACTAACGCAAATTCTTTCGATGATTTGAACAAAAATAGGCACTCTTTTATTAAATTAGCTGTGGATGTTACTTAAACTATTCACATACTACATATTTGGACGTCAACGAGCCGGATTTGCGATAGGCTAAGTCATGCAGCTGAGGACGGAGTTTTAAACATTGTCCTCTGTCCAGCCCATGACCAGTTTGAATGTGTTTGTAGATACATCCCTGAGAAGTTCTTCTTGGAGCTCGATAACCTGTCAGAAGTAGCAAAGAAGGAGATCAACGCCCTCAACATTAATCTAGTGCACCAACTCAAGTCTGCTGACACCGCTTTTTCTCTGGGTAGGTGACACGGTGATGCAATTTGACACTGACAGACATCCGTCTCTTCTGATCATCATGGGATATAAGGCCTACTGAAGAGTGCGTTCTAAGAGGAGATTATATCTTTTTATGAAAAACTAGCCAGATACCCAGCATTGCACAGGAGAAGAGGCAACCACTGCGAAAGCTTATGACACCTTGCACTACCCAGTCATGTTTTGGTAGTGATGTGCTAGTGTCAGTAACAACTTATGACACCTTGCACGACCCAGTCATGTTTTGGTAGTGCCGTGCCAGTGGCAGTGACAACTTATGACTCCTTGAACTACCCAGTCAAGTTTTGGTAGTGCTGTGCCAGTGGCAGTGACAACTTGTGACTCCTTGCACTACCCAGTCATGTTTTGGTAGTGCTGTGCTAGTGGCAGTGACAACTTGTGACTCCTTGCACTACCCAGTCATGTTTTGGTAGTGCTTTGCTAGTGGCAGTGACAACTTGTGACTCCTTGCACTACCCAGTCATGTTTTGGTAGTGCTGTGCTAGTTGCAGTGACAACTTGTGACTCCTTGCACTACCCAGTCATGTTTTGGTAGTGCTGTGCTAGTTGCAGTGACAACTTGTGACTCCTTGCACTACCCAGTCATGTTTTGGTAGTGCTGTGCTAGTGGCAGTGACAACTTGTGACTCCTTGCACTACCCAGTCATGTTTTGGTAGTGCTGTGCTAGTGGCATTGACAACTTGTGACTCCTTGCACTACCCAGTCATGTTTTGGTAGTGCTGTGCTAGTGGCAGTTACAACTTGTGACTCCTTGCACTACCCAGTCATGTTTTGGTAGTGCCGTGCCAGTGTCAGTAACAATTTATGACACCTTGCACGACCCAGTCATGTTTTGGTAGTACTGTGCTAGTGGCAGTGACAACTTGTGACTCCTTGCACTACCCAGTCATGTTTTGGTAGTGCTGTGCTAGTTGCAGTGACAACTTGTGACTCCTTGCACTACCCAGTCATGTTTTGGTAGTGCTGTGCTAGTGGCAGTGACAACTTGTGACTCCTTGCACTACCCAGTCATGTTTTGGTAGTGCTGTGCTAGTTGCAGTGACAACTTGTGACTCCTTGCACTACCCAGTCATGTTTTGGTAGTGCTGTGCTAGTTGCAGTGACAACTTGTGACTCCTTGCACTACCCAGTCATGTTTTGGTAGTGCTGTGCTAGTGGCAGTGACAACTTGTGACTCCTTGCACTACCCAGTCATGTTTTGGTAGTGCTGTGCTAGTGGCAGTGACAACTTGTGACTCCTTGCACTATCCAGTCATGTTTTGATAGTGCCGTGCCAGTGGCAGTAACAACTTGTGACTCCTTGAACTACCCAGTCATGTTTTGATAGTGCTGTGCTAGTGGCAGTGACAACTTCATGCTCCAAAAATCATGTGCAACTGCCGGTTTCACAAAGTGTTCATACCGTATGAAGGAACTTATGTGTATGTTTGACATAGATCACATAACTTGGATCAATCAAGAAACACTCGTAGCAGTGCTAATACAGTGGTACGTTACTACCAACTCCTACTGTGCTGAGTTAATTAATCTACGTCAACTTCCAATTAGGTAGTATCCCCACCCCTGGGGAATTTTGTTATTTGTTTGATGTATGAACCATCCGCGTGGACCCCCGGGCACACCTACAAAATGTCAGCCCCATGCGTGTGAAAATGACGGAGATACGAGGGAACAAACAGATTCACAAACTACTTTATTATAGTATAGACATTACATATACAATAGACATTACATATACAATAGACATTACATATACAATGAGCAACATGGGTCCAGTGTAGATTTTATATTGGCTAGATTCTTATGTTTATTAATAGGAAAGTGGAATGTTAACTTTGTAGCCATTTTGAAATGATGCAATGCATGCCAAGCACTGCCCTTTCAAAGCAGGTTTCTTGGAACCCACATTCCTAGACGCATGACAGTTAAATTAATCATATACCTAAATCATTCCTGCCTAGTAACATGATTAAAACTAATATGGTCGAGCCCATTTCACCACCGTGATCACCCCACCTCAAATTGATATGTTAACTCTGAGAACAAATCAAATATTCTAGACCACGAGGAGAACTGGCACAGGAGGAAAATAAAGGAGGCGATTAACATCCACAGAAACAAACCTACGATGAACCGAGACGTCGGCCAGGAGCTCCCACCAGTCCTACTCCAGCTTGTGTCACATGACATTGGTCATGTGACACATCCGTAACTTCAGTCTGCTGAAGAAGACTGCGAGATGCAGTCGAAATATTCAAAACAAACTGCAAGTTTCTTGAGAGGTAATTATGATTAATATGAATAACCAAGAAACCGGATCATCTATCCATTCAAAAATCAATGACCCTTGTCTCCGCAGGTCATTCGGAGGAGGGTCTGGCTTGTGCGAGGTTTGGGCTGATTACCGAGGAGACAGACCTGGAGGAGCTGATTGCCCTCGTCTACACCACGGGCAAGGAGGTCGAGGAATCCTCCAAGGTAAGGCCCAGCTTTGGCTTTTTTCACTACATGTCGGCAGACTTGGAGACGATTACATTATACCAATTCCAATCACATACCAATTATAAATACTGATCCCAGTTACTCCTAAAATACCATTTACAATTACAAAATACCAATTCCCATTTTCAATTCCATATCGAAATACCAGTATGTCAACAGAGCAACTCTAAACATACTCAAAGCCAAAAAAATAACATCTGTTTTAGGTCAGCTTTATTTAATGTTGGCATATTAGATACATAATGGCTAACGAATATGAAATACGCAACATATTATATTTTATTTATTACTTGTAGCGAATAATTTTAGTTAAAAGTTACATGATGTAATTGAAGAAGTAATTGAAAAGTAACTAAAAATCCCAATTACATTTTCACCAATTAAATTATTTTGAAAAACAGAATTTTAGAAACACCAATACCAATTACAATTCTGGAATTGCAATTGGTGTTTCAATTCCAATTACAGTGTAACTGACCCCAAGGCAGTATGTCAGTGCTTCAGTTTAGAACAAACGACAAATTGCTCGCTGGCATATACCAAACTAATTTTGGTTAATTGGTTAGTTTTGTTTTACCCACCTGATGATGCCAACTTGTCTCAATCGTGAACCCAATATCACTGTCTACCATCCATTTAATGAAGGTCGAGTGAGTGCCTGCTGTTGCCTCCAAAAAATTTTGGGTGGCAATGCTAATTTACAAAACAGGAAGTGACTTTCTTTCGAATAAACTGGTGTATGTTTAGATGCTATTGGGGCCACATGCATCCAGTCAGGGGCAAACATTTCTAGCAATTAGTGCGAGCTATTGGTTACTGCCTTGATGATTGATCAGTGCGAGTGACAGGGACCAACATTGACCATTCAACTCAAATATGATTCGATCAACAGATAAGTTGCTCGTTTAATTTAATGTTCTTTGAGAATTAACACTTAAATTCTTATATCCAACCTTTCAATGTAGTGTTTTGTGGAATTGTTTGAATTTGGGTGAAGAAAAAGCAGCACAGTCCCCTCTATATGATTTTGGGAGAAATTATCACAAATTAGATATGACAAGTAATATTTAATGCATTGTAAATATTCTTGCACGGGAACGTGATTTTGGCCACTCCTCTGCACCAAACGTTTGTAAAGAGAAATGTCTTGCTCGTTGTTCTTTCAGTTTCTAGAGACGATGGCTGAAGTCGTGCGACAAGGCATTGACAAGGCAAACAAGGATCTCGAGACAGAAGAACAGAACAAACTGGCCCAGGAAGTAAGTAGAGATGACAGGGTAGGCCTCATACTAAGATATGTCACATTCGTATATAAATGTGTACATTAAAGTTACGTTCATAGGGAAAATAGTGTTATTTAGGGAATAATAGACTGTTTGTCACAAGAGTGTTGCCAGCCAGATAACATTGTTATATGGCCAGCCAGATAACATTGTTATATGGCTGGAGTCTAAGATAATGCACGTACTCGATCGCATTCGAAATGATTGAAACGTCAGATGGATTCTCAGAAAGAGCCAGCCGTGTGTTATTAGTGTTGGTATATCACTAGTCATTGTCATTTGAGTTTGACTAGGATGACATGCAAGTGATCATTCAACTGTCAATCTTACTTGACCGTGCGACTTGCAAGGGATTGTTTGACCTTAAATCTAATGTGACTTTGCCTTGCGGGGGTCATTAAATGACTGTCTGTCTTTCAGGGGGTCTTTCAACACAACTATGCATGACTGTCTGTCTTTCAGGAGTTATTCGACACAACCTTACATGACTCTCTGTCTTTCAGGGGGTCATTCGACACAACCTTACATGACTGTCTGTCTTTCAGGGGGTCATTCAACACAACCTTACATGACTATCTGTCTTTCAGGGGGTTATTCGTCAGATTCCACTGGTCAGTTCGTTGGTGAACTGGTGGTCACCGCCTGCAAAGGCTGCCATTAAAGGGCGGATGTTCAACTTGGCTTCAGGTACGGAAATGTCACACAATGTTACACAGAATTATCATTTGGCTTTGTTTATTGGTTGTTGTCACCTGTTGTTGTTTTCCTCTTTACCCCCTGAAGTCCCGGGTGAGGCTGGCATCCAATACCGGTCACAGATTTTTGTTTTCCCTTCTTCTTTGTCACGGATCCCATTTCACTGCCGTCTCCACCACCCGTCTCCATTCCACTCCCCCATCCCTTGCTCTCATTCTCCCCCCTCCACTCCCGCCAAATCTCTCTTCAATCAGACATAATGAACATCCCTCCTGTGGTTGTGTCGCAGGTAAGATCGAGAGCACAGAGAAGACGTACGAGTGTCACATGCAGGTTCAGGAGATGACCCCTGACCTGTCTCCCAACATGCGGTCGTACCCTCGCAAGGCGAGTCTGAAGCCGCGTCAACACCGCACGAGCAGCTCCTGCAGCAACCCCACCCCATCGCTCGAGTCGAGCACAGCACCACCAGATTCAAACACTGCACCGCAGGACACGAGCGGTGCAGAAGACAAAGTCACAACAGAACCACCAGCGGCTCTGACCCCAGCCGAGGAAGAGGTGTTTGAAGTGGAAGCTGGAAAGACAGCGTGAATCAATCATCAGGGATCTGGGAAGATTTAGGCTTTGTGAAGGATTAGTCGTTGGTCACATTGACTTCATTGAAATGGTCTGTGTTAGTGCATCGAGAGTATTACATGAATCACAGGCGGTCAGTTGGCTGACTGACTGGTTTGTTGCTTTGTTTGCCATGGGAGAGATTAGCTTTCTGTATACCTGTAGTCTCTGAACCGATTGCTTGGCGTGGGTCTGGTTTTATTCTTCTTGTTGGAACTTCTTCGCACTTCTTTGAAGAAACATATTTTCATATGACTGGGAATTACATCCAATGGTACACCAAAAGGGAAACAAATAACTGTGACTTCAGGATTGGAAGGGAAATAATGATATTGTGAACTTAATAAGCGGATGTGTACAGGGGGTTTGGGGGAGAAATACGGTGGGTGTTTTTTTAATAGATATTTGGGAATTTGTAATGAGACTTATTACGGTGCAGACATGATTGTGGTGCATTGTGGGTTGGCCAGATGTCTGGGTAACTGATGCAGCATGGGCATATTTGCCGTCTTAAGCAGTTTGCTAGGCCGAAACATTCCAGGTGTCTCTGGGCAGGCGAGATCTCAGTCACCCAGTTACAGGAGTTGGAATATGCAGCTTGCCTTGCTGTTCATGGTTTCAGTGGCCATGTGCAGAAGTTGCGTGGGGTAGTTAATGGGAGATAGCACAATGAAATGACGGTGTTTCATTTGGTTATGTTTTGGTGTATGTTTATGAGCGAGAATATATTGTCACCTCTGGGGACGTCAAATACGCAATTCAAGAGAATGTAGGATATTATTGAGATACGTGTTGGTTTCTTGAATGTGTTCTGGTCCGACTGTTTAGAATTTGAATTACTGGTCGATTTTCTGTGTGGCATTTAGTGGGGTTATATTGGATTGGGGGGGGGTCTTGTTTTGAATGGTGGTGGGATAAGTTCAACGAACAGTCATACTGTGTTTGGGGTGTCCCCATAGCGTTACAAATGGCATCGAGTATCATTTGTTTACACTGCCATGACATGTCCGATTTGCAAAATAATTTTGTGATCTCGACAGTCACTTACTCAAAGCTGAAACTTATCTACTCGTTGAAACGAAACGTTCTAATTCTTGTTCTTACCACGACAGACAGGTGTTGTCGTTAGCATGCAAGCTAACGCCTGCGGTGTTGTTAAAGTTTGTGCATTTCAGAATCGTGTCCAGCTATCCGCCACCTGCCACAAGAACATAAGTACACATAAAAACTAATTCATTTGTTTGCTTAATACGTGTTGCTGTCGGTCACTGCAAGAAAATCATTCTGCTGTAAAATTCCAGGAAAAAAATTCCTAAAATGTCTCAAGAATCTCACTACATGACAGATAGATTATGTCTACGAAGTGTATATTTAATGGCAAACAGTTATTGAACTAATTGTATTATTAAGGTAAGATTTTCCACATTATGCCAATTATTGCTAAGTTATTATGTTATAATAGAAATAATATGGACTTTTGTTGCTTATCCTGGTATGTTATAACAGTGCATTGTATATACCCACGTGCCAGATGATGCCATCAAGAATTGTTATCGTTATTGCCAAAGAATAACATATAGGCTGAATGCCTGGTATGCCTGAATGCCTCTATGTCATTGAATTGACATTTTGATGAATTGTCGTACTCCAAATAATTTAGTAATTGTAAATAACATGTGTGCGTCCCTGCAAAAGCATTAGTTAAGTTGCCAAGAGCTTGCTTCAATATGTTATCGTTGTTGACACCACAAGCCTTTAGTTTGTTGACGATCTGCATATTCCAGATTGGCATGTTCGTTTATGAAGCATGCATGTAGGTAGTTAAGCAGTTATGCAAGTTTGTAGCATCAAGTATGCATTTTCTTTGTTTTATTTTTATTGCATTCCATTGTTAAATTTCCATCGTCATTACTGTGATATAAAAATGGTATTAGTGAGATGCGAATTTGGATGTAAAAACACTACAACCTTTCTGGATGCTTTTAAAACTATTCTATGGAGCAAATCTTATCTGTATGAGATATATCTCTGCCAGACACATACACTGTTACTTGATTAAAGTTCAAAAACATGGTTAAAGGTATTCATTATGCTGTAGTGGCACAGATTAATTTGTCAGTAAGCAAATTCTCAACGGCTACTAGATATTGAAATGTACATAACCTTGGCGAGTTCTAGTTATGTTGCAAATAGCTTACCATACATGAAGCAAATAGCTTACCATACATGAAACAAATACAATCTGAAAGCAGATACATCAGCTCAATTTTGCTGCACAAACATGAACTGGATTGGTATAAGGAATGTGGAGTGTTAGTTTTCTATAATGTATGGTTTGCTGTGAAATTTCAGAAAATGTCCACACAATCGGATGAAGACGAAGGATAGATATTACCTGTGAATAAACCTGGTGATATACCAACGTTGTGGTCTTTGGAATGGTAGTTATGAATAATGGTGTGTATATATATATATAGTCGATTCTAATTTTTTTGGACCTATGCAATTTATGCATATAATTATACTCCCCAAAATTACATGGCGCCCATGATAGCTGAATGGTTGCACTCATTCCATTTATGGATGTATAATTAACAGGAACATTCGAGACCAAACATTTAAGGTTGACCATTATATATAAAACGTTGTTATTTACATATGCACCATTTTGCCATATAAAATTTGCACTTGTCCAGCTTATTTGATTTAGACGTTACGTGTAGGAAATAGCAGATGCACACAAATGGTCGACCAGGTTATACACCTATCTAATATACTGTTGACTCAAGTTTACTGCATATATAATATTCTACCTAACAAGTGTATAGTACGTTTGCAAAAAACTGGGCCATGGAAAGATGTCAAGGAATCTGTTTTTATAATTGTACACCAACATTTGTTTCTCTAGACAATAAAGCAACTGCTTTACACTAGTGGCGTCACTTGGTGACTAGTGTAGAACTGAAAAGTGGTGCCAACTGTTTTACCACCAGATGGCGACACTTCAATTGTTCCACTCTTGTCAAATTAAAATAATTATGAATCCTGCTGATTAAAAAAGGGGGCGTAGACTAGTCAGGGCATGTATGCTTAATACAGTATATATGTATCTTATGGGTTAATGTTATATGAGGATGAATCGTTAAGGTGCATATTATTTGGCGGATGCATTGTACAGAAGTATATATTGTCCTGCAGTCATGTTGTACGGGAAGAGCAGTACAGGTCATCTTCATTCTTGCTGTTATAACACTTGAATTATTTGTGCAATAATGTTGGATGGACAATGCAAGATGAATAAATGCACATTCAGAAGGAGCCGTCAAAACAGTGATTTATATGTGGGGGTTTCCATAATCATGCAGTGAATGATGGGCTGTTGTCTTTATTTATGACAAAGTAGTGACTATATATAACCTATAATAGTATACATAATCTTTCATAGTACATTTCTGGTGCTATTTAAAGATTGTTACAAGCTCGTAAAGGAAGAACTCCACCATAAACCACAATTTTCTCATAAACAACAGTGGAATGAGGTATGAGGAATCTACGTATGACCTCGTTATCTTACCATAAATTAATCCTAAAACCATCTCTCTACCCTGCAAACCTGTAATGAATCCTAAAATTATTGTCATATTTAGTGTAATTATCATCTCTCTCTTGACAACAATTTTCCATGGAAACGCCTGATTATAAATTACACGGATTTTGTGTCTTGAATTTTGGGAACATTGACCTCAATAAAACAGATTTACAAAAAAATATAGTCAAAACCTATGTAGAGCTGCTACAAAATATTCTGAACGATCCAAAATGCTTGACTCACTGAAACCCTTCATATTATCTCCAGTCCAGTAACACATCTGTTAAATGTACAAGTGATTTCCTATCAAACATGAGATGACGTTTTGTCATCACAGTTCTTATGGCACATTTTAAACATCATATTACGTAGAGATTATTTACATGCCTATACATAGTCTGTACAATTATTTACGAACAGACGCCACAAACTCCAGCGTTGGGCTGTTTTGAGTATAATCACTTGAGACTTGTGAGCCAACCGTGGTGTATTTTGACAAACCGAAAGCTTCGCGTAAGAATCCAACCTCGGTTCTTTGACCTAGCACAAACAAACATATGACCGCCAGAATTTAAACAACCAGTTCCGACCAATGTTTCACACCTTTGGGCCACTGCCAAATGTTACTGGTCCGGCAGCAAGGTTACTTGTCCTCATATTAGCAATGGCACGATGCGCGAGCGCAAACGGCCTGTGCAACAACAAACAGTAAAAATAATGTGCGCCCTTCTTGAGCGCCGTGTTTCGTGAAAATCATTTTCGGAAAATAACGTGGCCGTAAAAACGCATTTTTGCAAACGGTTCGCTTCTTTCGGCGGCCAGTTTCGACGATCAGCTGATGAACACTGCCGTAAAATGTTGTATTTTCTCCAGAAAAGTAGGCGGTCACATGGACCACCGGGGTCAATATATGTTTTAAACACCACTTGAGGCCCTTGTCTTGTGTAAAATTCATCAGGTGATTACACCCCAACCTGCTCAATGGTAAGTTACTTGTGTGGCTGTCCTTTACAATGCTGTGTGCCAGTAATGAAGGTAACACATCACAATTAGTTTGATGGTGGCATCTCCGAATCTGGCAGTTTTAATCTCAAGTCCATTTTTATTGCATGTGTCATGGATGAACGTAATTAAAGACCAATATACACCTGGCCTATTTTGGTCCCGTTCCTGTGTTTAGCAGCACTAACGACCATTTTGAAATGAATGTTGGTGACAGAGTGCGTGTGCGCCTACACGGCAGCACCAAAAACATTCTCGGCTTTAGTGTAATTAATGTTAAGTTTTAAGGCACTATCATATGCCAATTTTAGCAAACTGCTCTATGAACATACAGTGATCGCGGAGAAGATAAAAGTTTCCGAATTTACGAAGGAAATCGCTCAATTTCGAACACTTTGACCAAGCTACAGGTGGCACAAACAGTAGCAGACGATTCAGTCAAGCATGACGGCCGCACTGCAATATTCAGCGAAGGCTCTCTACCAGTTGGCCGGCTTTGTGTCAGGAAAACCAGTCAGCAGTTCATTGTGGAAAGCTCTGACAATGAACGGCATTTCCTGCACGCAGCCAACCAGAAGAGGTCAACGAGGGGGAACAATGCTACGCAGACCCATTCAAGTGGTATTGTCTGGCTTCAGGCCCGTTCAATGCGTTAACACCACAGCCGACAAGGTGAGACATTGCAATGACAATTGTGTCAATCTGAACAATATGACACATACACAGGCGGGCCACACACGCGCCCTAGGGAGCAACATGCAACATGACGTTCACGTTAGCAGAAATGGGGCTAATTACAACAACCTCATCAACGTACACTCGAACAAGTGGGATCTACCAACCATCATCAATACTAACATTCGGGGTGCCTTGGCAAGCAAAATCGATGAAATCAAAGTAATTAAAGATAACTACGGAGTGGACGTCGTAGCAGTCACTGAGACATGGTGTACCAGCAGAATACCAGACGGCTCGCTCAGGTTACCCGGTTTCAACCTCTACAGGAGGGACAGGCAAGATGGCCGTCAACATGGAGGGATTGTTTGCTATGTACGAGATATAATCCCGACTAAGCAATGGACAGAACTAAACCAACCAGAACTTGAAACTATGTGGATGACGATACGTCCACCAAAGATGCCTCGCAACCACCCGCAGATAACAATCTGCACAGTGTACCACCCTCCCGGGGCAGACGACTGGACATTGCTAAACCACATTGACCAATCTGTTGACTATGTACGCCGTCACCATCCATATACTGGCGTCATCATAATGGGCGACCTTAACAAGTTGAGAGATTCTCACTTGAAAAGAAATCACAACCTAAAACAAATTGTTGACATACCTACACGAGGAACTGCGACACTGGACAAAATCTATACAAACCTAACGGATTTATACCACTGTCCAGTAGTCATAGCACCGATTGGCCTATCGGATCACATGGTGGTAATATGCACTCCATCAACGTCCACGAAATATACAGAACCAGTCGTTTCAAAGACGTCTTCGCGCAGTTGCAGGCCTGATGATCGAGCCCGTTTTGCAGCAGCGCTCAACCTCATCTCGTGGGAAACCTTATTCCACCTACCAAGCTGCGAACAACAACTGCAGTTTTTCAATTCTACAATCAAAACTTTACTCGACACGCATCTCCCTGAACGAAAAATCAGAAGATGTTCCAGCGACAGACCTTGGATAGATGACAATTTCCGCTATCTAATACGTCGCCGCCAGATCGCGCTTCTTTCCGAGAACCAACCATTGTACAGGCATTACAGAAATAAAGTTAATCGTGCCAGAAAGTCTTTGCAACGAAAGTATTACCAAAGAAAAATCAAATCACTTGAGAACGAACATCCGAAACGATGGTGGAATAGCGTGAAAGAACTTGTAGGGGTAAAGGTCAACTGTGACAATCTACAAGGTCTTGCTAACACACACTGTTCAGGAAACTTCAGTATTCTAGCAAACGAAATAAGTGATTTCTTTGAGTCTGTGACCAAAGATTTCCCACCACTTTTACCCGTTGATGAGTTCTTACCTCCGGGAGCCGACACGACGGTCCCAGATGCCTACATCATCAACGTCGATGAAGTAGTCATATCACTATCACGAATTAAAACACACAAAGCAACCGGCCCTGACGAGATACCCAACTGGATCTTACATGACTACGCCGCCATCTTCGCTCCTCCCGTCTGCGCGGTATTCAACAGCAGCCTACGGGAAGGAACCGTGCCTGCCCTGTGGAAATGCGCTGACGTCCGACCAGTGCCTAAAATTCGACCACCAGCGCGAATTGAGAAAGACCTGCGCCCGATATCTCTCACGCCAGTTTTATCGAAGTGCTTGGAGAAATTCATGTGCACGTGGATAATGGACATTACCATGGACCAGATTGATCCTTAGCAGTATGGATCAATCAAAAGGAACATCAACATGCACTGGTCGAGCTTGTACACAAGTGGAAATACGCGGTCGAGACCCCTGGAACCATAGTACGAATACTTCTCGTCGATTTCAGCAAAGCGTTTGACCGAGTCGACCATCACATTTTAATGACGAAATGTGCATCTCTCGGACTTCCAACCTTTATCACCAAATGGCTGACATCCTTCCTGTGTCAACGCAAACAGAGGGTAAAGATCGGGAGTGTGAAATCGGAGTACACCAGTGTCAATGCAGGTGCCCCACAAGGCACAATATTTGGACCAATCGGCTTCCTACACCATATTAATGATCTGCAAACAGTATGCGAACATATAAAATATGTCGACGATTACACAATATGGGAAGCGTCTTCATCCTCCGCAATGGACATCTCACTCCAAGTAGCGGCAGACGAAGTCGGGCAATGGACAGCGAGTAATAAAATGGCGCTGAACTACGACAAGACGAAAGAACTGCGGATATGTTTCAAGAAATCAACTCCGGACATCGCCCTGCTAACCATCGACGGTAGACCAATCCAACAAGTTAACAGCACTCGTCTACTAGGTGTGACTCTATCTGAAGACCTGAAGTGGCAATTACACATAGACGAAATCACTACAAAAGCATCGCAACGTCTATACTTCATCATCCTTCTCAAAAGAGCCGGCATTGACCCTCACCATCTCATCAACATATACACTTCAATCGTCCGATCGGTATTGGAGTATGCATGCCAAGTGTGGCACACGAGCCTTACAAAAAAGCAAACGAGACAGATAGAATACATCCAGAAACGGGCAATGCGGATAATTTTCCAAGATAAGTCGTACACCGAAGCCATCACCGCAGCCAATCTACCAACGCTGTCAGACCGGAGGGAGAAGTTATGTAGAACACTATTCATAAGCATGCAACAATCTACACATAAATTACACCATCTTTTGCCTCCCCTCCGGGAAACTCCGTATACAACTCGAAACACGAGGACTTACTGTGTGCCGCGTTGCAGAACTGCAAGATTTCAGAACTCTTTTATACCATATGCTTTAAGACACTGGCAGTAATTATGAACTGATTTATAAATTAGTTACTTTTTACATAATAGTAGTAGGCCATATAATTTATTCTACTATAGTATTGCCTGTTTTAAGTTTTAATTTATGGTTATGTCCTTCATATTTACATTGTTAATATACAAACATTACTTTAAACATGATGTACGTGCACCTTTTAAGTTTTTATATTTAAAGTCATATTTTTGTCTTAATTAATTTATTATCATTGGTTGTTTTACTGTGCCAATTGTATAATTCAACTGCTATAGTTGCCATTTTAATAAAATTATTATTATTATTATTATTATCATGATCCAGTGAATGCGCTAAGGAGACAGGTTCTTCAAGTCTGGTGGCGTGAACTTTCATTTTCTGCCACACACAACAGCGTCTCTTCCTTGTCTTGCAGTTGTGTGTATCAACAAATTAACTGATGACTTTCTGTTTTGCGCCAACTATTGGCCGCCGTGGCTCCATGGGTAGAGCACTGGCTCACTGCAGCTGCTGCCAACTAGATGACCTAGCAGTGTGGCATTTCTTGCCAATCCATGGTCAAACTGACCTCTGTAAAAATGCACATCCGACCATGTTCATTTAACAAGGCAGTGAAAGGTCATGTACACGTTGAATGAACAAAGCAGGAAACATGGGATCAGGCAGCTGGGATGGAACTGTCTTCCCAATCTTTGTTGCTTGCTTTGTGACCCTGTTTTGTCCCAGAGACAAGACACATCAGTCACTGCCACACCTGCAAGACAGAAACAATGCAGACTTTCAGTCAGGACAATCATTCACACAACTCAAGACACAACCGTTCACCAGTCAAGACAACCATCCATCAGTGAAGACACAACCATCCACCAGTCAAGACACAACCATCCATCAGTGAAGACAGAACCATCCACCAGTCAAGACACAACCATCCATCAGTCAAGACAAAACCATCCACCAGTCAAGACACAACCATCCATCAGTCAAGACACAACCATCCACCAGTCAAGACAAAACCATCCATCAGTGAAGACACAACCATCCCCAGTCAAGACACAACCATCCATCAGTCAAGACAAAACCATCCACTAGTCAAGACACAACCATCCACCAGTGAAGACACAACCATCCACCAGTGAAGACACAACCATCCATCAGTCAAGACACAACCATCCATCAGTCAAGACACAACTATCCACCAGTCCAGACACGACCACCCACCAGTCCAGACACGACCACCCACCTGTCAAGACACAACCATCCACCAGTAAGACACAACCATCCACCAGTCAAGACACAACCATCCACCTGTCAAGACACAACCATCCATCAGTCAAGACAACCATCCACCTGTCAAGACACAACCATCCACCAGTAAGACACAACCATCCACCTGTCAAGACACAACCATCCACCAGTCAAGACACAACCATCCATCAGTCAAGACAACCATCCACCTGTCTTGACACAACCATCCACCAGTCAAGACACAACCATTCACCAGTCAAGAAACAACCATCCACCAGTCAAGACACAACCATTCACCAGTCAAGACACAACCATCCACCTGTCAAGACACAACCATCCACCAGCCAAGACACAACCATCCACCAGTCAAGACACAACCATCCACCAGTCAAGACACGATCATCCACCAGTCAAGACATGACCACCCACCTGTCAAGACACAACCACCCACTAGTAAGATACACCCATCCACCAGTCAAGACACAACCATCCACCAGTCAAGACACAACCATCCACCAGTCAAGACACGATCATCCACCAGTCAAGACATGACCACCCACCTGTCAAGACACAACCACCCACTAGTAAGATACACCCATCCACCAGTCAAGACACAACCATCCACCAGTCAAGACACAACCATCCACCAGTCAAGACACGATCATCCACCAGTCAAGACATGACCACCCACCTGTCAAGACACAACCACCCACTAGTAAGATACACCCATCCACCAGTCAAGACACGACCATCCACCAGTCAAGACACAACCATCCACCAGTCAAGACACAACCACCCACCAGTCAAGACACAACCATCCACCAGTCAAGACACAACCATCCACCAGCCAAGACACAACCATCCACCAGTCAAGACACAACCATCCACCAGTCAAGACACAACCATCCACCAGTCAAGACACAACCATCCACCAGTCAAGACACGACCATCCACCAGTCAAGACATCTATCCATTGGTCATGACACAATCATTCACCAGTCCAGACACAACCATCCACCAGTCAAGACACGACCATCCACCAATCAAGACACGACCATCCACTCGACAAAACATCAATCCATTTGTCATGACACAACCATCCACCAGTCAAGACATGACCATCCACCTGTCAAGACACAACCATCCACCAGTCAATACTTTTGATGCTAGGCAGATTTCTGACAAAATCTAACACATTTTTGGAGATGTAGACATATTTCACAGATGGTGACACTTGATTGGAATAGGAATGCCATAGGCTGATTAACAAATGAAATACATAATTTCAAGTAAAAAATTAATAACTTACTGAACACTTTATTAAAACTACTGCCACAAAGAAAACGGTGGTTACCTTGACGGTACTGTCGACAGCACCAGAGAAGACACGCCCCCTGGAGACAGCGAGACATGCCACACTGCCCTGGTGGCGGACGAGGGTCTGAGAACATATCATGTTGTCCATGCTCCAAACCTGCAGCCAGTAAGTCAAATAAAATTTTACAAGATTTAACAAGATTTGTCATCCAAGCCAAAGGCCCAGATGGCAAATGGACAAGGAAGCCATTGGCTTATCGAGAGTCCTACATTTTTTATCTATGTATAAACCGGCTTTCCTGAGATATGTGTCAAGCTTGTTTTTAAACATATTCACGCTGCTAGCAGTTACACAATCTGTAGATAATTTGTTCCATTAATTTATTGTCCTCTGTGAGAACGAGTACTTCCTGACATCCAGGAAGTACTTGTTCTCACAGAGGACAATCAATGAATGGAACACATTATCTAGAGATTGTGTAACTGCTAGCACACAACAGTCTCTGGTATGAAAGAAATCTAAACTAACAAACCCAGCAACCAAGATTATTCAAACACACAGGTTTATTTTCTTTCACATATTATGTCTCTGTACTACAAACTGCAGCATCCACAATTTTATCGATCAATACAACATTCGTGCCACTGGCTAGAATACCGAAATGTGTCAAAATGCAAAGATGCATGCACAAACACGTATATCTAGTTTTTTATCTACATAGAGGTACAGAGACGGACAGATGGATGGACGTGGACGGATGGACAAGCGGACAGGGACGGGTGGACGGGGATGGACAGACGGAAACATGGATAGACAGGGATGGACAGACAGATGTACAGGGACGGATGGATGAATGGTCGGACACATGCATGCATGAAGTATACTGCAAAATAAATGTGTTGACACACAGAGGCACGCACGCGCGCACGCACGCACGCACGCATGCGCAAGTGTTTTATTTTATATATAATCTCAGTCTTTTCTAGTTTATCCTCAGGATAGTCAACATTCAATGTTTCCCACCACCCACTACGCAAGGGAATCCGGAGTTCGTTTGGAAATAAGAGTAATTTTTTTAAGGACACCATCTGCACTTTTAGGGGGAATATATGATTAAGTTTCAGGAGTAGCCAACCAACAGTGGAGAAAACACAAGTAGTTGTGTAGTGAGATTTTGTTCACAAAATCACCGGATTGCAATAAAAACAATCAAAGACACATTAACAAATGATCTTCATTAACACAAAATAATTAGCAAAAATAAAACATTTTCAAAAATGACTGACGCATCAAAATACATGTGCTGTGATAATATCAGTGGCTGTCAATCAAGGACACCTGTGACTTGAGCAGACCCTACACAAACTCTACCTGTCATTGGCCGTCATATATAAGCAGGAGTGTGACAGACGACCAATGGCTGAGAGCCTGGTGACAGAGGGACCTGGCCGTTAGACTGCCAAGCTCACACTCCGACCGCAGCCTACACATCAACCCGACCATTGGTTATAAAAGGATCTTCACCTGACTGTCAGGATGAATTAAACTTGTCACACCACAGCTCGCCTGAGCACACATCATCCGAGGCATCGGTGGCACGAGACCAGTCATTGGGACAACTCATCTGCAGAGATGACTGCTGTACTCTCACTGTGCATGGCTGTACTGCTGATGCACACGATCACTGGTAAGGACACACTTCTCGTCGAATAAGCTACGTTGTGATAACACCTGTTTTGATCGGAATGTAACTGTATATGTGCATACCAAGTATGTATCAAACTAACAGATATACAGCTTTCAGAAGTGAATAAAATGTTACTGTTAACCAAAACATATTCTTTGCATTGTACTTTTATTCAATCTTTCAACTTCCAAAACAAATAAATGATTGTAAATTTTTATAAATGTTTAAAAAATTGTGTGTAACACTCACTTTAAGTCTAATACTTATAAAGTTTAATTGATCAAATCTGCAGAGCTTGAGCTGCGTCAACAAAGCTCATACTAAGATTACAATAGAAAACAAACTTTCATGTACTGACAACAATATCCAGGACTATTTTATGAGATTACTGTGTGAACTAAATTTGGTGTGGGAAGTAGTGCTTCTTTAGAAGTGATTGGCATCAGAAATGCTGACACAGCATTTATTTGTAAGATCTGGAAAGTTGCCTTGAATGTTAGTATCCATCACACCATAATTTTGTCTGCCCTCTGTCACTACCTTTCTTGTGTTCAACAACATGGTACGATACATTAATATTGCATTTACCCATTTACCCTGTAACTAACAAAATGGCCAAGGAGTTACTCAGACAACTGAGGTGAGACTATTTAAAATAAATTTCATTAAACAAAATTACAACTATCAAAATATTGCTTCATCAGCTATAAGCACATACGTTTATTATAACTGTGTTTCATGTTTCTTGCCATAAGTGCCTACTTTAATTAATTCCTTGTTTTTTGTTCAATCTGAATAATGTCAATATAAACTGCAATTACTAAACATAGGTATGTATGTATGTGTAACTAGGTGTTAAAACTTCATACATGTTCTAATTTCTGATTTGTAGATATGACAGTGGCAAGACCAAAGTCCACATTGTCACACAATTCCAGCAAACCTCTAAAACGTAAGTAGACAGTTTAATAAATGATATACATCATAAACAGCTTCCTGTCTTATCACCTCATGATTCATCCAATTTATTGTTCTAATAAAAGTGCTTGTGGTTTAATGTTCATGGTTTATAACAATACCTCCTAGCCAAAGGAACAGTCCTGTTATCCTAACTAGGCTCTGTGTACAAAGACATTTCTGAAATTGGGGTCTATCGAAATTCATTTGTCAATAAATCATCACTTGCGACAGACCTGGGCTATCCAGCATTTTGGTGCTCTCCTCCTTTTCCCTGTAGTTGGGTGAGGTTGGCACTGATACCGGTCGTCAATTTTTTTTATATGTTTGCTAAATATTTTGTAACTACCATGTACTGCCTACAACAAATCGATATTTTAAAAACCATGCATTATTGGAATATGTAGAAATCAACTGCCAATGTTGGAACTATTTTGTGTCGATATTCATGGACAGATTAAGTAAGAAGGCTTCGCTAATGTTCTCCAAATTGAATTATGGCTTGAAATACGAATTGAAACCACCTTCACTGTACACATGATCATCGATTTTACACAAAACAACCCTTTCTGCCCTTTAATTGCTCACATTAGTATCAATACTAACTTCTGCCGGACATTTCCAGGTTGCTTTATGGCAATTTCAGGTGTCACTTTCAAACTTAACAATGGTGCAGGAATTGTCAATGCATTTTACTGATATACACAATTGCAATCAGATATATAGATCTTCAACGTATCATGGATATGAAATATTATGTTAATTAATTACAGATATTCCATTATTATGTTAATTAATTACATATATTTGCAAGTCAAAACATCAAAGTGAGGTATTTTTCCTAAATTGAGCAAATCCATGTTACTGGTAGATGCAGTAACTAGGACAAAGTTCAATTCCACAGTTGTATGGCTGGATCCCCCAGGGATGATAGCAACATCACCACTGCCACAGTTGTAGGGCTGGATCCCCCAGGGATGATAGCAACATCACCACTGCCACAGTTGTAGGGCTAGGTCCCCCAGGGATGATAGCAACATCATCACTGCCACAGTTGTAGGGCTGGATCCCCCAGGGATGATAGCAACATCATCACTGCCACAGTTGTAGGGCTGGATCCCCCAGGGATGATGGCAACATCACCACTGCCACAGTTGTAGGGCTGGATCCCCCAGGGATGATAGCAACATCACCACTGCCACAGTTGTAGGGCTGGATCCCCCAGGGATGATAGCAACATCACCACTGCCACAGTTGTAGGGCTGGATCCCCCAGGGATGATAGCAACATCACCACTGCCACAGTTGTAGGGCTGGATCCCCCAGGGATGATAGCAACATCACCACTGCCACAGTTGTAGGGCTGGATCCCCCAGGGATGATAGCAACATCATCACTGCCACAGTTGTAGGGCTGGATCCCCCAGGGATGATAGCAACATCATCACTGCCACAGTTGTAGGGCTGGATCCCCCAGGGATGACAGCAACATCATCACTGCCACAGTTGTAGGGCTGGATCCCCCAGGGATGATAGCAACATCATCACTGCCACAGTTGTAGGGCTGGATCCCCCAGGGATGATAGCAACATCACCACTGCCACAGTTGTAGGGCTGGATCCCCCAGGGATGATAGCAACATCATCACTGCCAAAGTTGTAGGGCTTGATCCCCCAGGGATGATAGCAACATCACCACTGCCACAGTTGTAGGGCTGGATCCCCCAGGGATGATAGCAACATCACCACTGCCACAGTTGTAGGGCTGGATCCCCCAGGGATGATAGCAACATCATCACTGCCAAAGTTGTAGGGCTTGATCCCCCAGGGATGATAGCAACATCATCACTGCCACAGTTGTATGTCTGGATCCCCCAGGGATGATAGCAACATCACCATTGCTTAATGGGGGTCCAACTATTTGCCAAGATTGTCTTTGATTCAAGATTACTATGAATAGATCTGCTTTTCTCACAAAAGTACAAATCTTTGTCTATTATTTCATGTATCAACAAAGGCACTATTTACAAAGTTATGTATGATGGAACAGGCCATTTTTTACACCTCTCGAAACATAAAATGCACCTTAATCATAACGTCATTCATTATGGATGCATGCCATATTCAACCTAACAAGCACACAGTACGCTTAAAAAAACAAGTGGGCCATGGAAAAATGTCAAGGAATCTGTTCCTCTAAACGTACACCAAACTTTGCTGTTTAACACTAGTGGTGTCATTTGGTGTAGAACAACTGAAAAGTGGTGCCAACTGTTTAACACCAGATAGCGACGCTTTTCAGTTGTTCCACACTAGTCAAGGCATGTACGCTTAATAGGTCAAATACAGTATGTGTGTGTGTGTATATATATATATATATATATATACATGTGTATATATATACACATGCACACACACACCAGGTATATATAATGCCTCCAAGGGCATCAATGTGCAGTGGATGACTTCATAATGCTGACAAAAGACTGTGCGAGGTAGTTGCTCTATGTACAAGCAATGGGTCTATAGTGTCTATTAACAAGACACGTGCTGATACGAGTGTTCTCCTGTTGCAGGCCACTGGCACTGGAACTACAGGGAGGGCCGCCTTGTTCCTATCTTCCACAATCACCTCGCCACGGCGGATCTTGTCAGACTACTTGAAGACGTCGGCAGGAGATAACATGTCACAGCAAATACTGCCTCACAAATCTTGACAACCAGTTCTATTATAATAGAAATGACACCATTTTACCCTAAGGATACCAACTTACAACTTTTGTTGGAAAGCAGCATCTGAACGATCCCATCTATTTATGAATACAGTCTAAATAAAGCCACGTCGTTTGTATCGCCTTGTTTACGCTTACACAAACAAATGATTTACTACACTGTTGCAATATTTACCCTCTGTATAGTCTACTACTGTATGAATAAATCTGTAATGTCAACTCATATCTGCTGCTGTTGTTATATTTACCCTATTATTTCTCAAAAGACGGACAGACAGATGGATGGATGGAGAGACAGATGGACGGACGAGGGGGGCCTATCTTAGTTGTCCATTAGTTTACCATGCTACCATGTAGCGGCGCAGCGGAAAAACATGGACAAAAAAATCAAATAATTTAAGCCAACGGGGGGGCATGGCCCAGTGGCCCCTTAAATACGGCATGCCACTGGCAGTGACAAACCAAACTTGTCTGCGTGACTAAGGAATTCCAGTCCAGTGGCTCATGTCAGACCTTCCACCTGCTTCATTAAGCAGTCAGCCCTGACGTGATTACATTAGACAGCTGGTCTGTGAGAGTTCCACCTCTTTTTATAAGTAAACATCTGCTACAACACGGGCACTTCTTCAGATGTCAGGTTTGCTGACGTTGGCAATCACTGCCTTCCATACAATTCTGTAAATTAATTTCTAGTTCGATTAATGATACCATACCAAACAGATGCATTTCACAGTGAATATACTGGCACAAGACTAATTACCTGTCGCTTAATGGATGACCAAAAATGTCTCCATGCCTCTCCTGCCTTCTGGAGCAGCCATGTATAATGTGTCTAAATGCCAACCGAGATGACAAGCTACCATGTAGATCAAGCGTAGACAATTTAATAATAATATAATAATAATAATATAATAATATAATGATAACTTTAATTTATAAAGCGGAAATAAATCTGGAATAAAAATGATGTTCAGAGGCTCATAAGTGGGTCATTCATATCAACCAAAAAAGGCCTAAATGTTCTCGACCCCCTCTGATTTTAATTAAATCAGACTTTTGCATAAACTAGTTTTAGAGTTATTGCATATTAATACAGAGAGACGTGTACAAGCATTTGAAACGAAGTGCTTCAGGAGTCTCCTTCGCATTTCATATACTGAACACAAGACAAACAAATATGTGAGACAACAAGTGGACTCCCTTGGTGGAAAGCAAGAGCCCTTGTTGGCAACAGTGCAACGACGCAAACTCTCCTGGTTTGGCCACATCACTCGACACAACACCATTGCAAAAACCATCCTGCAAGGCACCCTGGAGGGCAAGAGACGACACCCTGGAGGGCAAGAGATGACACCCTGGAGGCAAGAGAGGACGGGGCCGCCAGAGAAAAAACTGGCTGGATAACATACAAGAATGAACACATCGAGACCTGCTGACCTTGCTATGCACAGCAGAGGACAGACAACGCTGGCGAGGACTGTTTATGAATGGCACCCCTACGACCGTCCCGGTCAAGGGTTGAAGGTGAAGGTGAAGGTGCACATTAATAATAAAAAATTTAAACAAAATTAAGTTACCTCTTAACACGTATGTAAACACAAATGGTCCTAATGGTGCTAAAATACTGATATTGGTCTTAAAATGAAACTAAGATTCAGATTCAGATATACTTTATTCAGATCCATAGCAAACAAAACATACAATACTCAACATACATTAACATAATATAACAATCTTATAACTATTTATAAAAAACATGGAATAAGATCATTAAGCAGGCGATATTATGGGCATTAAATGCACATGAGCAGGTATCAAGTTTTCAATTTCTCACTTCCTAACCATTCAGACCTCCACGTCTACATCATACAAGTCGAAACCAGTACAATGTCAGGAATCTACAAATTCTGTGGTTTATCCGACGGAACAGGTGCACTGTGACATCGACCCACAGAAAGCTTTCTCGCGCTGCCTCTCATACGGGCCTTTCTCTAAGACATTGTTCTATCCATATTCTATCCATATATATATATATATAACATTGGATAGAAAAAGAGAAAGGCCCATATGAGAGGTGGCACAAGGAAGCTTATATATATAATTAAATATATATATATATATGGATATATATATATGGATATATATATATATATATATATATATATATATATATATATATATATATATATATATATATATATATATATATATATATATATATATATATATATATATATATATATATATATACGGAACAGGTGCACCTGTTCCGTATATAAAAATATATATATGCATCACATGGCAGTTAAGTGTTGTGAAGGTCACTGCCCTTGACCTTTGACCTGACATACCCAAAATGAGTAAACCCTGATTTTGATAGTTTTATCATCAGCAAGATAATTGTATCAACAAGTTTAAAAAAATTTTAGTGGGACCTTTATAAGATCTTGAGATACAAGAAGTGAGTTTTTTGTCTTCTTCTTGCAATTTTGCATTACATCTGTATACAAAACTATGACCCTAACGGTGCTAAAGTGCTGATGTTTGTCTAGAATTTTGTTGGTTGATTTCATATGGAATGACCCAAATACAGGATTGATCAATTGTAACCAATATAATAAAACACATTGCCACTTGCACTACGGCAACACTGTGCTCTACGGACAACCCGAGACGCAGCTGCGGAAACTGCAGGTGGTTCAAAACTCCGTGGCACGGCTGATTACTGGAACCCGCAGACGAAATCACATAACACCAGTTTTATACAGTCTACATTGGTTGCCTGTTCATCAGCAAATCAAATCAGAAAGCTTCCTTTACTTGTGTGTCATGCTGTGCATCATCTCTGCCCAGTGTATCTGTCGTCGCTAGTGACTCCATACACACCCACCTGAACACTGAGACCCACCGATCAACATCTATTGACTATACTACGGTACCATCTCGAGTGGTACAGTCGTTGCGCCTTTTTGGTGGCAGGGCCAATACTGTGGAATGCCCTGCCTCTCGCAGTCAGGCAAGCCAACTCTGTTGCAGCGTGCAAGTCATTCTTGAAAACACATATCTTCTAAGCACTCTGTTGACACTTTAATGACTGGGACACTTTATTTATTTAACTTATCATTTATTTTACTTGTTCTATTTAACTTATCTGATTAACTTATATGTTTATCTAATGTGTCAAGTTAGTGTAGTTGTTTATTTTAACTTATTAATTGAATTAAATTAATTAGTTAATTTATTTTTTATTTATTCTTTATTTATTTCTTCATTTAATTCATTTAATTTCTTTATTTAACTTACCGTACCTGTCTTTTAACCACATTTTATTTTAGCTATTCAATTTATTTTAATTTATTTTGCATGTTTTATTAGCTCCTTTGAGCAGGTTTTTAACCCAGAAACATAGCGTAGTATAAATGTATAATAATATATAAATAACAATATATAATAATAATATATAACAATAAATATAAGTAATTATTCAAATAATTGGTGGATGCAGCTTTAAATAGATGTGTTTTGTGAAACACAAGATATGACAGTTGGCATCCTGGGCACGTTCAAGAATTAGCAGTGATATTACGAGTGCGTCATTACTAGTACCAGCTCTGAAAGTTTCCGGAAATTAATAACTGCTTATTAAATGTAAAAACAAACAGAGCTCATAAAACTGAGATATTGGCACTCAAATGATCACCTATAAATAAATTTATAACAAGCAAGGAATTGATGATAAATAAAATTTCTTATGCAATGGTGACATGAAGTTTCAAGCTCAGAATTGTAGTCCACTTCACACTTCCACTCCACATTGTCCACTTCACACTTCCACTCCACATTGTTCACTTCACACTTCCACTCCACATAGTCCACTTCACACTTCCACTCCACATTGTTCACTTCACACTTCCACTCCACATTGTTCGCTTCACACTTCCACTTCACATTGTTAACTTCACACTTCCACTCCACATTGTCCACTTCACACTTCCACTCCACATAGTTCACGTCACACTTCCACTTCACATTGTTAACTTCACACTTCCACTCCACATTGTTCACTTCACACTTCCACTTCACATTGTTAACTTCACACTTCCACTCCACATTGTTCACTTCACACTTCCACTCCACATAGTACACTTCACACTTCCACATAGTCCACTTCACACTTCCACTCCACATAGTACACTTCACACTTCCACTCCACATTGTTCACTTCACACTTCCACTCCACATAGTTCACTTCACACTTCCACTCCACATTGTTCACTTCACACTTCCACTTCACATAGTTCACTTCACACTTCCACTCCACATTGTTCACTTCACACTTCCACTTCACATTGTTAACTTCACACTTCCACTCCACATTGTTCACTTCACACTTCCACTCCACATAGTACACTTCACACTTCCACTCCACATAGTCCACTTCACACTTCCACTCCACATTGTTCACTTCACACTTCCACTCCACATAGTTCACTTCATTCTTCTACTCCTCATAGTTCACTTCACACTTCCACTCCAAGTAGTCCACTTCACGATTCCACTCCACATAGTCCACTTCACACTTCCACTCTACATAGTCCACTTCACACTTCCACTCTACATAGTCCACTTCACATTTCCACTCCACATAGTCCACTTTACATTTCCACCGCACATAGTCCACTTCACACTTCCACTCTACATAGTTCACTTCACATTTCCACTCCACATAGTCCACTTTACATTTCCACTCCACATAGTCCACTTCACACTTCCAATCTACATAGTCCACTTCACACTTCCAATCTACATAGTCCACTTCACACTTCCAATCTACATAGTCCACTTCACACTTCCAATCTACATAGTCCACTTCACACTTCCACTCCACATAGCCCACTTCACATTTCCACTCCACATAGTCCACTTCACACTTCCACTCCACATAATCCAACCCCTGGCTGACCTGTTCATTCCAACACCATCTCAACTTCTCTGGGAACCATTTAGCTACACTGCAATTAATGTGTGAAGACTATTTGTTCACATATTCATCACTGTCTGTGGCGAGGTACTCATGTACAGCTGAGTGAACTGAGGCTACGTGGGGTGAATGAAATCACCAAAGCTTCGAAACGGCAGCAAAAGGAACTGCACGTTTGAATGAAAGGTGGTTGATTGGGTATGTGGAAGACTCCCACATCCATATTCGAACTCAGGTTCTCTTGACTGAGAATCTGAAATGCTAACTGTGCCCCACATGTAAGATGCAGGCTGTGCCAGGATTAGCTAGAGAAGGATTAAGATAGTTGGTAACATCTTCCACAGTACGACTACATTTAGTTACAGCCAAGATATGCATCCTGAAAGATTGTGAAATTAATATGCCCAACATTATTCAGATCTGTCACAGTGATGAAAAATCATGCCTGCAATCCACCCAAGACTACAAGATCTGGTTTAAAGGATAAACCATTGCACATCTAGAAATAAAAAACATGTATCTTTCTAACAGAATCAAGCTTAGCGTTTTCTACTCTCATCCAATCTACATTTGGTCACACTATAAACTAGCTACATCAAAAACCTTTTAAGAAAGGCAGCATAAACATCAAGAAAGGCCCATTTGTACATATTTATGTGCACATACGATTGCTAATGAATGCACATGCACCACACAGAGTGCAGCTAACAGATTGATCTAGCCGAAGTCACTCGTGTGAGGCCAACAGAATCACCATGGTGCGGTCAATCATTGTACATATGCCAAAAGTTAAAAGCAAAACAGACATGTATCATATGAGCAAAACATAAATAAATCCACACCAGTCACTAAATTGTTGTGTTGCTAAATTTAACTCGAAGGATTATATGAAAATGTCGCATCCTGTGAATTACGACTTCCTCAAGAAAAACATAATTCAATCCTTTCACTTGCTTGGTGTGACAGTGTTTGTGCTATTTACAAGATAAAACTTCACAACTGAAGCATGCAAACATGGCATAATAAACTTCATCACTGTCAAGTAGATGGAACACAGACATAACAATCACACTGAACTAGATGGAACACAGACATAACAATCACACTGAACCAGATGGAACCCAAAATCAGAACACGCTGGCAGAACACTGGATGTTTTGAACACCTGAGTCTGCAACAGCATTGATCAATGCTGTCTTCGTGGAAGGTTTTAGAGACACAACAAATATTCAAATAACTCACTTGAGTACCGTTACTGTAGGCAGTCAACAGTGAAATGTCACACAAAGGTGATTTGTGTTTGCATGGAAATGACTGCTGTTTTCATAGCAGACACATAAAACATTAATAGTCGTCACTCTACCATTTGATATTATGTGGGTTGACAATTGTTTCAAGTTAACACACACAAAGCTTTTGCATTAGAGGCTATATATCCTTTCAGATTTGTTTATATTATTACAACAACTTAGCCTGCTGAAGTAAAATATTTGTTATGTCTTTTATTTTTAATTAGTTTGTTTACGCCGTATTTTAACATGAATCCTTTATTTACTGTGCTGAAAGATAGACCCGTGATTAATCAGACAGTATGTACTTTAATATGTTGGTATTCCTGTTTAGAGCTAGACTAGTTTCCAGGGGAAGCCGAATTACTGACACTGTGCTATGAAATACACTTGTGTTAGTTTAGTAAAAAAAATTATTTGCATTTACGTTGTAGATATAGAACAGCCTGTCTCACTCGGGCCGAGAGGCAACTTCGAACTGCTGTAAAATAAAAGTAAAAATTGAGTCTTGAGGGTGGCAGCGAAACTTGAAAAACTGCATAACAGCGGCCAAAACGGTGTTATCGCGAGCACTGTTTTCATGATGATAATGAAGTCAGATAATTTATTTTAAATAAAGCAGGCATTACATATTTGGGTAAAAAAATTTTTTGCCAACCTACCCATTTTGTGTTAAGGAAAATCTGTAAATCAACTAATAAAAAGTAAAAGTTTATTTAATTTATTTTTAAGTATTAGTTTATTTAATTTAACACAGCTACTTGGGTCATCATTATTTCTTTTACTCTTTATTATATATATATATATATATATATATATATATATATATATATATATATATATATATATATATATATATATATATATATAGATATGTGTGTGTATGTATGTCTTTGTGATATGTATATAGATGAATAAAGTGATATTACCTCTGACATACACCAGATTAAGTAAACAGTGATTAGCTAACATTCTGAAACACATAAAATATTTCTCAGAAAATAGTTATGTTGTAAACATGTCCACGGCTACAAACACAATTGTATTGACATTTTGATACAATTGCATAAAACCGAGACAACAGTGTTCAATACAATCACGATACACAGCTCTTGGGCTGTAATGCTGTAACACGAAAGACACAACTAATGCACTGCATCGTTGGTTCGCAATGTGATTATCAGGCTACATGGGAATAACAGTTTAACAGTTATAGTGGATGTGACACGATTCCTTCGTCACAAGATGAAATAATACTGTTTACGGAAGTCGTAGGAAGTCAGGAATGAAGATGGAAATAATAGCAATGCCAACCTTGTCACAAGTAATAACAACTTGACTTGAACAACAAACAAGATAAAGTCCGACTTTGCGAAAACAACTGGCCGAAAAGAATTGCGGGAGTGAAAAGTGTAGACAAGCAAAGAATGGAGGAGCTGAGGAAGGAGGTCGGTGAGAGAGAGTTTCAGGAGGAAGCTGATGAGGAGCTGGTTAAAGTGGGATGGACATGTGGAAAGAATGGAAATCAGATGTGCTTACACTTGAGGGTAGAAGAAGAAGAGGAAGACTGGCTGAGATGGGAGGACTGATTGAAGAGAGATTTGGCAGCAGTGGGAGGTCACTGGATATCGAAAGCGAGGGATGGGAGAGTAGAGATGGGTCGTGGAGATGCCAGTCAAAATCATCAGTGATGGAAGGAGAAGGAAAACAAGAACAGAAGACTGGCATCGATGCCAGCCTCGTCCCGGACTTCAGGGATAAAGAGGAGAGCAAGAGCATCAACATGCAAATAAAATATCAAGCAGACATCTACAGAGCCTAGCCACCCTTTGGAAACATTTTCAGAAAGAAACAAACTGTATATACTATACATACCATTAGTAATGTTTACCGTACTGGTGTTATCTAGCTCAGAGGTTAGCGCATTGGAATGTCAATCGAAAGTAGACCAGGGTCCACCAATGGAGAGAACTCTTTGAAATTAATACGGCCACAAATTGGAAACTGGTACTGATTAATTAATAAGGGAATTGCTTTATCATTTCTGCATTTTATGAAATGAATCATCTGTTGCAGTGAATCCTTTTATTAATTGACATGGTTGCCGGTACATTAACTCCAATTATAACTGATGGATCTCCATACCTTTAAGTTGGTGCCATCTACATTACTAGTATCATCTTTATGTTACATAATAAGAAAGATAGTAGAACTAGAGAACATGAGGTAACATTAGTAAAGGAATAGTGTAGATTAGATATCAGGAAGTACTCGTTCTCAGAGGACGATAAATGAATGGAATAAATTATCTACAGATTGTGTAAATGCTAGCAGCGTGAATATGTTTAAAAACAAGGTGGACATATATCTCAGGAGGGCGGGTTACACATGAATAAAAAAATCTTGCACTCTCAATAAGCCAATGGCTTCTTTATCCACTTGCCAACTGGGCCTTTGGCTTGGATGGCAATCTTGTTAAATCTTGAAGCCATGACGGAATGAAAAGTTTACGGGTGGATGTGATGTAATAATTGAATAGAAACTATTGGAACAGTAAGATCAGACCAGAACTGCAGTACCATCCTAACGTGTCTTCCCATATGACTTCAGAGGAATGAGCAACGTTTACGACTATTCAAAAGTAACAAAAAGTAGTGTCCAGAGTTACCAGTCACAAGGGTTACCACATACTTCATGGTTTTACTTCTAGGGGGTGCCGTGTAGTAAGTAATAGTTAGTAATATTTTGCACATCAGTAGGCATCACAGGAAAATGTAATACAGTTTTATATCTAATTTTGTAAATACACTGCAGATCAATGATCTGTCTACAAAGGTTTCAAACTACATGTTTGATGTAGCACCTAGTGTATGATGTCAAGCACCTATGCATACAGTCTATACATGACTTGTTTATACTCTTAGCATTGTATAGTAAAATACATGTTTTTTTTTAATTCCAATATTTAACTAATTTAATTTGCATAATATGTAAATAGCTCTATTTGCATGAGACATGCTTTATAATAATTATATCTGTATTTGTGAAATACTAAAGTTTTAAAATGTTTGCTTCACCAATCAGATTTGGCTTTTTCAGGTCAGGTCAGGATAGGTCAGATCAGACCCAATCATGTCAGGTCAGGAATAGAGTATTACAGACAGATATAAACAGATATAGACACCCAGGCACATGTGTGTGGGCGTGTGAAAATTTCAACATGGCACCAAAATTTAATCTTTATTCTAAAATGTTTAATGTAGTGCAGTGTCGTCTTAAAACTCATCAGAAGAATTTTTGAGCAAGTAGGGTAACTACTTTTTCAGATTTGTAGTGTGCGAATCATCAATCACGTAATACGCGCAGTCAGTTTAATGAAGCAGTGCATATCTTTGCTAAAATCATCAAAAGAATTGACTTTGATTGTTATATAAGGTAACTTGCAAAAGTGTGAGTAGTCTTGTTAAAGTACAGGTGGGCTGTATATCCTTTTATTGGATAGGTTGGACCAATACTGATTCAACAGTTCATGTGATGATTTCATCAACACTCAATCATCAAAACGAGCTAGCATGTCATATCTGACAGCTGATACATTGGATATTTTGTGAAATGAGTTTGAAACGAGAGTGACAAATCCAGTTGAGAATGCAGCTTTAACTAAATATTCCAACACAATCAAGAGCAAGATTAGAGTAAATTCAATGGAAATCATCCCTTACCCGGAGAGAGCGGTCATAGGAAGCACTGAAGACCTTCGTCCCCGAGGGAGTGTTCAGGGAAGTGAGGGCATACACTGTACCTGTATGTCCCATTAAGGTTGTCACTCGCTCAAACGTTCCAAGCTTCCAAACCTGTCGCAAAAACAAGTCTCGTCATAGATCATGTTTGCTGTGCAATAAAAATTTACACTGACAGAAAATCTGATTAATCTGTCATGAAATTGACTTTACATTCAAAACAGTCATAATCAAATTGTTACTGGTGTTTGATAAAATAGTTAATGGGATTGTCAATAACAGATGTTTCCTTACTAGGAAATTGTGTAAACTAGTATACTAGCAGTAGTGGGGTGCTGTGGCTCTGCAGTTAGAACACAGGACTGTCAAGCGAGATGGCCAGGGGTTGGGTTCACCTGATACCATTTTGATTGAAAGTTGGGCAATTTCGTGCACTTGAAAACTTGCCTTTAGAGTCAATCCGTGTGTGTGTGTGCACGCACGTGCATGCGTGTGTACATGAGATATGTTATTAGACATGCAGATACACTTGCTATGTTTACTTACTGAAAACCTATCTTTTTAGGTGTGTTTACTTCAACTAAAGAATGACTGTAAATGAGGACACTTTATGAACATGCATTTTAGTTATTTATTTATTACAACTATTTATTTATTTACTATAATTATTTGTTTTTTAATATTATTTATTTATGTATGTATATATATATATATATATATATATATATATATATATATATATATATATATATACATCATTAATCAAATACTGTAGTTTTTATTATATATATTTTTAACTATAATATTATATAATTATTATTTTATGATTGCATGTATGCTTTGTATGCACCTATGAACAGACTGGTCCCAGACACATGGCGTTTAAAATTTTTTTTTAATAATAACATTAATAAGATACGTACATGGATACAGTTCTCGTACGTGCCACACAGGATGTGGTGACTGGTGATAGCGAGGGAGTAGACACTGCCTCCAGATGTCTCCAGATCCCGCAGACACTCCAGCGTATCCAGACTCCAAATCTGAGTGGAAAAACACCAGCAGAACATCAGCATGTAAGTTGGTAAAAAAAGTATAAAGTTCTTATATAGAGCAGTATCCAGTCCTTGGACTTGGGACTGCTGAAGACCTAGGGCTTTACACTTCACCCCCTGGCAGACCTGTTCATTCCAACGCCATTCCCACTTTTCTGGGAAGATTTCAGCCTTGATGCAATTACTGCATGAATACTATTTCAGGGATGCGAGAGGATAATAAAAAAAGCCACACCTAAGGCATGTAGCACCAGTTGGGGGAGTCCAGAGGGGGTACACCCCCTCTATGGGGGGTCTGTGTGGATTTTTTTTAATGGATGTCTCAGGTGCTCTCTGGGAGCTTCTGTAGAACCATGTCAGACATTGACGATTTTTCAAATGAGTATGAAAACTGAAAGCAAAAAATAAACATATTTCACCCTGCTGCTAGATAATCTGAGTGGCTGAAATTCCATGTCCAGTGGGACAAATGTAGCCATATGCGTAAGCTATAAAATAAAGCAAACAAACTGAATTTGCCATACGTTGTAGTTAGCGTTGTGTTAATTAATGTTCCGTAGTCAGATGTTTTTATTTCCATAATACGGTGGCAGTTTCCGTAATGCCGTGATCTGCGTTAAATTTCCGTAATGATTACGGAAAATCAGTAATGGTAGGCAACTCGGGATATAGGTTGTGAAAGATGAAGCTTCCTATTTGACAAAATGTTCCACCTGGCTGGCAATCAACCAATCACAGCAAACGTCCTAAATCTTGATCGGAGTGACTTGTTTACAAAAAGCAAACTACATGCACGTACAACCAAATCAATATCCCCGATCTCGCCGGGAGGTTTCAGGAATAGTGGAGAGGGCTACCCCCCATTTTTAAACCGGATTCACATGAATCACAATTCCCATCCCTGCTATTCGTTCACATATCCACCTCGGTCTGTAGCCAGGTACTCATATATACAGCTGAGTGAACTGAGGCAACACGGGGTCAATGAAATGGCCGAAACTTCGAAACGGCAGCAAGAGGATTCAAACCTGGGTTCTCTCGATTGAGAGTCCAACGTTCTAACCACTGCGCCACCACGAATCAACAGACTCTGTGAGAATCACACCGAAGAAAGTTAAGTTACCTTTCAGCGTCTCTATGTATGTTCGACGGAGCTTTGTGAGCCTCTCAGTCACTTCTTTAGCATTAAACTGCACATTAAACTCATGGTCATGTTTTCGGGCATTAAAACCACGAAACAGTTTATAAATTTACACAAATGCAGTAGATTCACAAAACCGGTGAACACAACCATCTTTCTGGAGAAACCTAGAAACATGCATGTGGGGTTTTCCGTACACCCAATCACCCACCCCTTCATTCAAACAGTTCTGTCCTCTCGCTGCCGTTTCATTTTTATGTGCCGTTCTCGTTTGCTGTGAATGCCTGTGTGAGGAAAGCTGAAATCACTTCAGACCGAAGAAATAAAATGTTCCAGGATGGCCTCGTGTTCAACAAATAGATCAATTTATCATGAATTTTGTTTGCGGGACATTTCATCCAAAAAGCAGGAAAGCGGGACCAGGGAAAAGAGCCGTATTTCCCGTCCGAGACGTCCGAGTGGTTATGTGCTGCAGGAAATAAAAAACCTGTACCTTGATGGTTTGGTAGGAGCCGCCGTAGAGGTAGTTTTGGGAGGCAACCAGAGCCCGCACCCAGTGGTTCAGTCCTGTGATCTCTTTCTTAGGTGTCTGTTCCTGCTTGTCCCAGACCTACACACAACAGGCCCACTGTGAACGTCTGCTCAAAATGCATCAATCTTAATTGGGCCTTTTATATTTATTAGTTGGTTGATATTTAAAAATTTGGAAAAAACTTCTTTAGATTTTCATTGTCGTATTTTCACACTCCAAGTCATTCCACATCATTCCACATACAAAAACCATATATTCTTTCAAAATGTGGTTTTGCACAGATTTTTCAGTCCAGCTAGCAATGTGTTGTATCAGCATCGTCTGTCGTGAGCGTCGGTGGCACATATTATTGCTCACCACAGATATTTGGACCGTAAAAACAAAATATTTAAAAAGAATATATGAATTTATGCAACTTACCAGATGCATAAAATTTTTTATGACACAACCAAGGCATGTATTTATTAAACTTGCCCTGGAGGCCTGAGGCTATACAAACTCCTGAACTATTTTACCAAATTACATTACTCCACACTAGCCAGACAATCACAGTGGAAACCAGTTCAAGTTGGATCTAGCGGTTTGAATATTTCTCTCCTACTCCAGCTTTTGTTGTGTGGAATTTTCTCTTCGAAATGCGCCCTCCCCCCACCTTTCTTCCTTGCCTTGAATGTTTAGTTTAAAATGCGATTGTACATCGTTGGTAAAAAGGAAATTGAAAGATATTGAAACCACTTTGCCAACTTTCGGCATTATATTAGATGAACACAGGAGTTTGTCCCCTAGTAGTTGGTATTCATGGGGTTTTCTGTGCAGACAGGCTTCCTGTTTCTTCATCGGTATTCTTGGCCTATGTCTACACAGGTTAGTTGGCAAAATATCCCCACCTATTTCTAATTAAATTTATGTATTGGTGGTGGAATGTCTGTATTCTTTGCATATGTTCATGACTTCTTGATGTATGTTATCGTCATGTTTGTAGGAATATGGGCTCTGAGAAACTTGCCGGACGGGGCTGTACACGTGTCCAGTTCCTGCCTGGCTTGCTTTGAAGAGCTCACATTCATGTTTTGTTAATGTTCTTCCCAAAGTGGCTGCATGATAAGCAGTCCACTTTGTAATAAACATCATTATTTGGCCTATTTCAATTCTCTACTACATCGGATTTGTATTGGTTATTCCATAAATGCTTTTTGTATGGGGAATGATGTGGAGTTATTGAATGAATGCACTGGCACAGAAAAAATGAGGTAAAAATGTTGTCTAGCGGCGCATATGATTTAGGCCAGTCTAATTCATGATTACCATAAGTGCTACATACTTGGAATACTGTTTTTTTGCAGACCGACCAATTTTTGCATTAAAGAAAATCGGTAAACCAATTAATAAAATAAAAGGCCTTGATATTGAATAACTACAACTCTACATGATGTTTGATCTGGTTGTGATGGATGGATCAAGGCAGTAATGGAAATACAAACACTGTGAACATTTCAGGAAGTCTATGTTCGTAACTAATGTGAATTACATATAAGAAAACATTAAACACTAACACAGTACACAATAACTAAGCATCAAGTGTAATGTTTACAATAATGCATCAATTCTATTTTATATTTATCTTAGATATGCATATTTTAGGACTGTGTTATAATTTTACAGGCAGAAAGCAGACAAAGGGCACTTGGGCATGAATTACAACAAATATTAACACGTTTGAAAACAACAAAAACAACAACAAGAGGTATGATGACCTCACCTTGATGACCTCACCTTGATGACCTCACCTTGATGACCTCACCTTGATCGTCTTGAGTGAGCCACTGAACACCATGTTCCTGGCAGCCGCAAGGGTACACACGGGGTTGTCATGGATGGCTAGGGTCCTTTCCCTCGCGAAGTCTTGCTCTATGTCCCACACCTACAACATATACATGTCACCGTAGGATACACGCAAACATCCTCAAGGCAATATACCTACACCAGAAACACTGGGGTAGTCTCAAAGTGAAAGTGAGAGAGATCGTAATACAGAGTAGGTGAAATGGAAATATCATCAGTAGGATAAGTTGGGATATCCACCACATGTTCAACATGCAAGCATGCACGCACGCACTTGTGCGGATATACACACTCATATCATCTCAAGGTACCACATCGCACACACGCATGCATGCACACAAGATACCATATCTATATAGTATCACACTCTGCCAGGTAATCTCACATCTTCAACCACATCTTCAAGATGCACTGGCAGTCTGGCACAGTCTCAGGGTACAACATCTTAAACATACAACTTCACGGTCAGGAGATACGACACCAAACACCACATTTTCAATACCCATTGTCATGCAGTCTCAAGTTATCATATATTCAATACACAGCAACGTACCAGGACCAAGTACCAACTGGGACACAAATTGCTCATGTAAACAAGTCCTGAGAGTCACTTACTATGATGGTGTAGTCGTGAGAGTCACTTACTATGATGGTGTAGTCGTGAGAGTCATTTACTATGATGGTGTAGTCCTGAGAGTTATTTACTATGATGGGGCTGTCCTGAGAGCCACTTACTGCAATGGTGCTATCCTTAGAGTCACTTACTATGACGGTGCAGTCCTGGGAGTCATTACAATGGTGCAGTCCCGAGAGTCACTTACTATGATAGTGCAATCCCGAGAGTCACTTACTATGATAGTGCAGTCCTGAGGGTCACTTACTATGATGGTGGTATCCTGTGAGTTACTTACTATGATAGTGCTGTCCTGAGAGTCACTTACTATGACAGTGCTGTCCTGAGAGTCACTTACTATGATAGTGCTGTCCTGAGAGTCACTTACTATGGTGGTACAGTCCTGCATGATAGTCATTTACTACAATGGTGCAGTGCTGAGAGTCACTAACTATGATGGTGTTGTCCTGAGAATCACTTACTATGATGGTGCTGTTCTGAGAGTCACTTACTATAATGGTGCTGTCCTGTGAGTCACTTAATGTGATGGTGCTGTCCTGAGAGTCACTATGATGGTGCAGTCCTGAGAGTCACTTACTATGATGGTGCTGTTCTGAGAGTCACTTACTATAATGGTGCTGTCCTGTGAGTCACTTAATGTGATGGTGCAGTCCTGAGAGTCACTTAATGTGATGGTGCTGTCCTGAGAGTCACTATGATGGTGCTGTCCTGAGAGTCACTTACTATGATGGTGCTGTTCTGAGAGTCACTTACTATAATGGTGCTGCCCTGTGAGTCACTTAATGTGATGGTGCAGTCCTGAGAGTCACTTACTATGATGGTGGTGTCCTGAGAGCCACTGTAGAGTTTACTTCCAGCGACACACAGAGCCAGTACAATGCCTGTATGGCCCTCCAGCGTCAACAGACACTTGAATGTTGTACTTGTGTCCCACACCTAAACACAATAGATCACATTCACAAAAGCATTAAACTAACTTCGCAACATTCTTTAATGATTAACAACAGGTTTACACAAAGAACAGTTTAACTAATCACTAAAATATTGTTTCTGCTTTGTTAGAGATATTTCTACCCCCATTTTCTAACACAGATCATAGATTTACAAATAGACAATAATTTTATTATAATATTACGCCTAAATAAAATGTTACTAATTTCTATCTTATTTCTATCGTAATTTTTTTCTTAGTATAATATAATTAATTAATTACATTGTTCTATTAATTTAAGAGTATGCATATTATTCATGTTTCTATTTTACGGTAAGGCATAGGTTTATATCAATGTTGGGTATTCTATATTTCATTAGATTTTGTATATACTGTCGAACAGTCACCCTGGCTCAGTCACAAATGATTTCTGTAGTAAAGAATATGACATTGGTCCTGCAAATACGGTCACCTCATTATTCAGGAATATGGTCAGTAACCCAGTGCAAAACTGCCAGATTTCCCCGCCATTACGGGTAGTCACAGCCGATCAGCTAATAACAGCTTTCTCAATGTGTTTGAGAACAACGAACTGGTCAGCAGGAAATGACAAGCTATCAACTTAGCATTCGTCCATGTCAACAGCAATATGAAGTCACGGACTAGGTGTGTTTGATGCAGTGACCAGTAAACTTCGGTAAACAATAAAAGATGTGAGACTCCCAGTCATCTTCAGTAACACTTTGGCACCTGATTGGCATCCACTTGGTGCTTGATTGTTTGTTCAATGACCAATGAGATAGTAGGCAAAACGCACTAAGACAAGGCAAACAAAAGCCATTTACTTGCCAGATGATGATGTGGGTGAGCTAAATAGTGAGGTTCGACTGTATACCGTCATTTTCCGTGTATACTATGCCCCCAAGTATAATACACACCCTGAGTTTTTCCTAAAACTTGATAGAATTTCTATATTACAATGTATACTATACACCACAACTTCTTAGCATCAAACCCTGACTTCCCCAATTGCAATAGTTTGGTTGAAGCATAACTTAGAGTGTCCCTTAGCCTGTGTACCTTTTCAGTCCAAGTAGTGCCGTGTTGCATCAGCGTCTACTGCCGTGAGCAGCTTATATTATTGCGCACACTCCACGGTGCTATTTGGACCACAAAAGTGTGCAGAAATACAATATTTCTAAAGAAAGCATGCTTTTTTGTACATGGAATGATTGATTGATCACATTGATGTAGATAAAAATGTAAGAATTGTCGTTTAGTGGCATAAATAATTTAGGCCAATCTATATAGTTCCTGATTACTGCGTACACGGTCTGACCATTTTTTTTACCTTGCTACAATGTATAATACACACCTGGACTTTTAGGTAAAAACGAAGGGGAGAAATGTGTTTTATACACGGAAAATTATGGTATATTTCAGACACTTGAAAGAGAAGAGTGCTCGTACCTTGATAGTTTTGTCGGAGGACCCACTGAAGAGAAAGTCTTGCAGCACACAAAGACACCAGACAGGACCTTGGTGACCCACAAATGTCCCTTTACACTTGAAAATCTGCTGTGGATCAAAGGCTGAAACAATGGATATCAGTAATAGTTGTACTATTCCACCAGGGCCGTCTATGGTGTGCTTATGTTCCAGTCCTTTTACACAAGTGGTATAAAAATTATGGGGAGAAAAATGGCTACATCATTCACAGATGTTTTCATTTGTCACTCACTGAATATTTATTCCAAATTGCATTTCCACGTTAAATCTTTGGTAGTCTCTCGTTCTGATGATGATTTTTGTGAGTCCCTGTTCATGATTCAGCTCAGATTCCTGAGGATATAGGCGCCATAGAAGTTTATTATTATAATTATTATTAAATGTGTCAACTCTCATTAATTAGTGAGTACTGAATACATAAATACGCAGAAGGGTCTTTATGACTTCTATCGAAACGTGTCATCATGTTTGAAATTATTGAGTCAGTTCAGATGCAACGTGGCTACACGCTACTATTGAAAATTAATAATAACAAATTCATTTGGACAAGTAAAAAAAAAGTAAAATGTAATTATAGAAAACATGAGTAGGGTATAATTCTATAAAAAAAGCAAATGGTAATGCCCCTAACAGTACTGCTTTTGGCAGGATTAGTAGGGTCAGGGTGGCCAAGGCTACATCCAAAACAAACGTTATACCTAGTACACAATAATCATTAAACAGAGACCTACCCCCAACAACTTGGCCTGCCACTGTCATATTTTCATGCAGGTCCGTCATGTCTTGCTGTAACAAAGTAAGAAACTATGCAAACACTGCGCACTGAACCCCAACTATACTAATCTACCTGAAAGCTAAACCAGTAGCAGAACACTATGTAATCAAACCAGAAGTGTTTTTGAATTAACAACCTAAATATTTTGAAAGAAATTATGCTGGCACCAATCACACACGCATGTATGCACGCACATATATAAAATTACTTTTACAATTTATCTAAACTATAATACCTGTATAGTTGGCGTAATGCCAAAAACATGTATCTTTAATATACCTTCGATAAAACGAAAGTGAATCAGGTGTCATACTCACATGAAGCAGTCCAACATCACTTCTCACTTCATCGACCAGATCATTGTGTTTTGTCTCCATCAAAGCTTCAAAGGACAAAGACGTTGCAGTATAATAACCTTCAAGTCATTGATGCATTTCATGTCATATGTCATCATGAATAAAAAAAAATTTTAATTCTGCCAAAATTCACCTCTACTCTACATATTCCTATTTAAAGATTTACTGAGGACAGCCAGCCTCGCCACCAGGGGCTTCTGACTACATCAGTACCCCTGGCAGATCAACCTGCTGAAATGCTGATTTTTTTTCAGCTGCTGTGTTAACGAATGGGATAGCTTGTTGGAATTTATGGGGCTCGCATACAGGAACTTAACTTCAACTGGTAGTGGACCCGTTGTCGCTGGTCAGATGGTTATTGATGGGCATTTCCTGGAAATGCTCTTTTAAGTCTGGGTGAGGGTACATCTAGTTCCCAGACACATGTCGACCAAGACAGGAAGTGGGACGAAGTACAAATGATTCAGTGTACATATGCACATGGCGTGGGGTGAACTGATAAATCCACGTTTCAACGGGTCGATCTGCCAGGGGTAGTGTAGTACCACTACCACCCCTGGTTAGTGAGGATGTCTGCCAGGGGTAGTGTAGTACCACTACCACCCCTGGCTAGTGAGGATGTCTGCCAGGGGTAGTGTAGTACCACTACCACCCCTGGCTAGTGAGGATGTCTGCCAGGGGTGGTGTACTACCACTACCACCCCTGGCTAGTGAGGATGTCTGCCAGGGGTGGTGTAGTACCACTACCACCCCTGGCTAGTGAGGATGTCTGCCAGGGGTGGTGTAGTACCACTACCACCCCTGGCTAGTGAGGATGTCTGCCAGGGGTGGTGTAGTACCACTACCACCCCTGGCTAGTGAGGATGTCTGCCAGGGGTAGTGTAGTACCACTACCACCCCTGGCTAGTGAGGATGTCTGCCAGGGGTGGTGTAGTACCACTACCACCCCTGGCTAGTGAGGATGTCTGCCAGGGGTAGTGTAGTACCACTACCACCCCTGATTAGTGAGGATGTCTGCCAGGGGTGGTGTAGTACCACTACCACCCCTGATTAGTGAGGATGTCTGCCAGGGGTAGGGTAGTACCACTACCACCCCTGGCTAGTGAGGATGTCTGCCAGGGGTAGGGTAGTACCACTACCACCCCTGGCTAGTGAGGATGTCTGCCACGGGTGGTGTAGTACCACTACCACCCCTGGCTAGTGAGGATGAGGACAGCCACCTACGCCAGGACCATACACCAGCGTTGCGCATTACCTTGAGGTGCATCTCTGATGCTGAATTCGGGGTAATGGCATCATGAAAATGGCATGCACTGCCCATACAAGTTTGTACTTACGCTTACTAGTTTTAGGAATTCTCTAAATACTCATCTTTTCTTTAATAACTTTACATAGGACCATTTGATCAGACTTGTTGACTTCAGTCACAGAGGCTGACTCAAGTCAGCCTCTGACTTGACTTGGAATTCAGATAGATGACTCAAGATTTGACTTGGAGGTCATTGACTTGTGACTTGACTTGCCAGTTTGTGACTTGGCAACAAGTCTGATGTCCACACCGAGCTCGCATTGGAGATACGATGCTCTCGGATATGATCTCTCTGAAGTGTAATCAGTAATCACTCTGGTCTGCTGTCTGTTAGTGATTAGAGAGCGAGTGTTGCCTATCAGAAACTTAATACATGTCTTATAACTTCTTAAATAGTTTTGGTGTGCTGCAACTTACATTTACAAATTAAATGATTATTCCCATCACAATTTATTGTTTCATATGTTTGTAGATTACTATTATTATCATCACATCATCTCATGTACAATCATTGATCAATGAAGTGGGAATAACAAATGCAGCATTAACTGGCATTATTACCCAAACAGTGATTTGCCCTGGAGGATGCTGCAATGCGCCGCAGACACAACAACTTACAGAGTTTCAAATCGAAGTCTTTCTCCAACATTTCCACTTTCTCTGAGAGTTTGCCAAGCATCGACCTGAGGAAGCCGATCTCCTGGTCCTTCTGAATGACAGTCGCCTGGAGCTCACCAACGTTCTTCTCCGTCTCATGCAGGAAGCCCTTGATGGCCTCAAACTTGCACTCGCTTAGGTGCTCTGTCAACTCAGCTGCCGTACCAATAAAGTCACAACTGCAACGCATAATACATGACTATGTTATTTATCAATAAACATTCCCAACATGAACGACACCTATTGGCTAACACTACTATTGTTGGTTGTGTTTGTGACGGCATTGCAATATGTTTGTGACGTTATTGCAATATGTTTGTGACATTCTTGCAATATGTTTGTGATGTTATTGCAATATGTTTGTGACGTTATTGCTGTACGTTTATGATGTTATTGCTATATGTTTGTGACGTTACTGCAATATGTTTGTGATGTTATTTCTATATGTTTGTGACGTTATTGCTATATGTTTGTGACGTTATTGCTATATGTTTGTGACGTTATTGCTATATGTTTGTGACATTATTGCTATATGTTTGTGACGTCACTGTGATATGTTTGTCACGTCAATGCGATATGTATATGACGTCACTGCAATATGCTTATGACGTCATTGCAATATGTTTGTGACATCATTGTGATGTTTGTGACGTCAATGCGATGTTTGTGACATCATTGCGATATGCTTGTGACATGACTGAAAGAACGCCTGAAATTTGTAGATTCTGAAATTGGTCATCAAATAATTTCTATTTTTTACTATAATTTCTTAAAGCAATTGCTTTACTTGGTCAAATGCATACAGTTAGTTTTATCATCTGCTGTCGAACAAGAGACATTATTTATAAAATGTACACCTGTTGGCTAAGAATGAAACCAGGTTTCTGGAAGGGTAAAAAAATAGTGTCTAAATTATAGTAAATATGGTATGTAAATGAAATGCAAGCACGGTGCATAGAATTTTCGTAATGAAATGTAAGCATGGTGCAAAGTGAAGTGTAATAAGGGTGCAAAAAAATTCAAATATGAAGTGTAACAAGGGTGCAAAGAAATTCAAATGTGAAGCTAAAGCATGTTGCAAAGAAATTTAAATGTGAAGTGTAACCAGAGAGCAAAGCAATTTAAATGCGATGTGTAAACATGGTGCAATGTGAAGTGTAACCAGAGCGCAAAGAAACTTAAATGCGATGTGTAAACATGGTGCAATGTGAAGTGTAACCAGGGTGCAAATAAATACAAATGTGAAATGTAAGCATGGTACAAAGTGAAGTGTAGCACCAACAAGAAATTCAAATGTGAAGTTTAAGCAGGGTGCAAAGAAATAAAAAAATGAATTATATATAATGTATACGGAAGACTTACTTATATTTGTGATGTGGACATTTTGCATGTTTGCACAGTTTCATGTGTTTCTCCAGTTCCTGCCAGCAATCATTGAGATGTTGTTACAAGCCAGCACAACAGACATAGTCAACACAACATGACATACAGGTCTACTCAAATAGCACAGGAACACATATCCGAATCTATATAATGAATATGAAAAACAATTTTTTTCAACCACAACTAGTTCGATAACTTACTCATTTTTATCAGGAATTTTGGGACAGTTAGTTCTTTCTCCGCTCGCCAGTTGACTTGGCAAGCAGACCGTCCCATACATGGCTCAGTCTGTATATCCCCTAATCTCGATTCATGCCTGCTTGCTAAGTCACCTAGCAAGCAGAGGAAAAGTTATCCATCCCAGAATTCGTGATGAAGCCGAAATATTGAGAATAAGTAATCTAAATAGTTGTGGTTGAAGAATTTTTTTATTCATATGTGTGTGTGTGAGTATGTGTGTGTGTGTGTGTGTTGTGTGTGTGTGTGTGTGTGTGTGTGTGTGTGTGTGTGTGTGTGTGTGTGTATGTATATATATATATATATATATATATATATATACATATACATACATACACATATATACCAACTATAATGAAAATACAAAAAGCAGCTAACATTGGAATTTTATCTTTAAGCTTGTGACATCGACACATATGACATTACACTCTATTACATTTGAGTTATGTCCATTATCACCGAGTCTTAGTAAGTCTGTTGGTCAATTGTTTTATCACACTAGCTTCTGCTCATTCAGTCAACTCTGTCACAAATTCAGAAAAGTAATGAATAAATTGTTTCTTCAATCATTGTTTCACATCTAATACTTTAATGTAAAAGAAACAACATGCACGCATAAAGTCGTTCTTCCACCTAATCAACCATAAGATTTAGCGCCTTTGAGCAGATTTTTATCTGGATATATGGCGCGCTGTAAATGCCTAATTTATTATTTCATTTATTATTTCAACACAGAAGTTGTCATTCCGCCTTACCCGTTTCTTGAGCATGGGGCAGTCGGGGTTGTTTGGACAGCGGACGGGGGCATATTGGCAGTCTTGTTCATGGTCACTAGAACCAGTAACGTCTTGTTGTCATACAGCAATTATCATGACGATAAAACAATGTTTATACTCCATTGATGTTTCACAGACATCTGACAAATTTCAATATGTAAAATTTATCATTTAGGTCTTAGTGATATCTTGACATCTGATATTCCACGTATAACAAATAAACACTTCTAACATGTATGCTCAAACTTAACATCTCTACACATGTCTGCTGTGAATAAATAAACATGAATGAACTGAGGGAAGAGATTGGGAGTAGTTCGGCAGAAAGGATAGCAAGAAGCCGGATGTTGTGGGCAGTTCACGCAAGAAAGCAGAAGCGGTGAAACAGTCAGGCTGCAGGAAAAAAGCACACCACAGCTAAGACAGGAACAAAGAGGGATGTACGAAAGTAGAGACGGATGACGAGGGGTGGGAGAAGGCTGCCGACAGGGAGAAGGCTGCGGACTGGGAGAAGGCTGTGGACTGGGAGAAGGTGGAAGGGATAATAGCCGGGGTGGTGCAGCAGTGCTAGAACTAGCCTCATCCCTTGATAAAGTCGAAATAACATGTGAAATAACACGTGGAGCCTCTGTATGGTGTACAATACAACACTAAGGTGAAATGTGTTCTTTTTGAAATTCTGTTTCTTTGCTGAAACAGTAAATCTTTAACTATTTGCATTCTTGTCCTCGTTGTTCCGACTCTTTAATTTCAAGCACAAAATGACACGTCAACACTCTAACATGCTATTTCAGGTACCAACTTTTAAGCATGACCCTTTACCTCTTTTCACTGATGCGGATGGTGAGGGGGCACCCTGTGGGGTTCACCTCAAAGGGGAAGCCATCCCTACTAGGCTGGGTGCCATAGCGACAATACACGTACAGCTCTCGTATCTGGTCAGCCACGGCCAGATTGTCTACCACAATGTCCAGGTCTGCTTTATCCACTGGACACTTTCCTGTGGGCAGTGATCAATACATGATCAGTGTGTAGATACTACTAGATATATAGAACATATAAACATTTATTATTATAGTATCAAGAGTGAAAAACAAGTGTAAAAATTTAATTTGGAATGGAATAAAAAACTGGTTTTAATTATCTTACAATCAATCACACATTCATTCATTACAACTGTAATGGTTATTGACAATTACATTCCAACATGCAATTGTCACTTGTATTTTTTAATCATAGTAACATCACTTCATGCACAATTCTTTATTTTAAAAGTATTATTTTTCCTAGACTTCCAACATGTAGGATCTGAATGAAGTTATTAAATGTATCTCCATGATATGCAAAACAAATGTAATTGGCCACAGTGATTACTAATCTTAAATTACATCAACATTAATTACAATTGCTTAAGAAGCTGTAATTTAAAAATTAAATAAAAGTACACCCAAACATTTTAAACTTTCTTATTTGTTCAAACTCATTTTGTGCAACATAAAGTACGAAAATAGCCTTCCAATGCACTTACCATCATTATATTTTCGAGAAACACAATACCGGCAAAATGTGTGCTAAACAGAACAGCACAGAACATCACATGTTAATATGACATTTATCAGCTTTCTAAATTATTGATGTAGCAATCAGCAAATTTAAATGTTCTTTCTAAAGTGCAATTTCTAAAACACCTGTACTACATCAAAACAATAAATAACTGGTTCCCCCCAAGCTATTTGTAATAAAACATCAAACCTGACACTAACTGACAAACCACCTAGAAGATCCCAAACTATAATTGACACTGGATATAATGTTACATATTTACATATGACAATTAATTGTCTGCATTTTCTACTGCCAGTTCAATGTATAATGCATGTGTTGCATTAGTGTGACTTACTCCACACCGCATAATCATTGGCTCGCGGAATATCTTGTTACAGAGGAGACAGTAGAGTTTCTTGTTGGGCGGCTCAGTGAAGACCAGAGCATCCTGTGAACGGACAACCAAATAACTGCAAATCTTGTTTCTATGGTCAGTTGGTGATAAAGACAAAAGTACTCACTTTTTAAAAAATATGTGAAATCTTATTCATATTTTAATCAAGTGGGTTGGGTGTAACAAGAACAATGCGTAATTAATGAATAGTAGCAGTGTTTTATGTATTTATCAGAGATTAAATTAGGCATGTTTGGAAATGCACAAACCGTTACTGAATCATAATTTGTACAATTATAGTTTAAGTTACAACTAGTGACAACACTGTGTAGAAATGAACTGCATGCACTTAACCAAATAATGGAAACATAAAACACTGTTTAATTTTTTTTCACTAACAGCAATGGCATAATTTTGAGGATAATTGTTCTGATTCAATAATAATTACAGATGTTTACGAACAAATACAACAATGTTTATTAAAAGACGTAAACCGGAAATCGATTTTCCAATGTCGCACAATCTTCATCCTATTAATCTATTGAAATATAAAGATTATAGACACATTTGACAATGATACAATTTAGTCATAATGATATAACGAATAGAATTACATGGTTCAATTACAACGAAACTTTTCTAAATGCCACCTATCTTGTTATTTATTTTATTTATTGATATCTACCATTTCATACATTCCACTTGTCCAGAAACATACCCAAGATTCAGCCTCATCGTAATGATCAGTCTCTTCGTAAGTCTCAATGACTGCATCCATCGCGTGCTTGCTAGCACCAGTTGGGGATGGTGCCATTATGTTAACAACCTGTAAGAAAACTGTGAATGTACTGGTAATCCACAGCCTCCACGTGTCTAGCATTGCCTACATGGCTGGTTTTCTACACACAAGATACAATAAGGGAATACCTTAATTTCTTTTATTTATAAATTAAGGTGCTACATTTAACCAAATATTCTGAGAAACAACAACTTATCTAAGTACTGTTTTCATTTCCTAGCTGTTCACAAGTTGTACATATTCAGGGGAGTGATGAAATTACTCAGAGAATGCATTTAATGAGCTGTAGCATCTGAGATTGATCTTGAATAAAGTATACTGTACCATGTAGGCTAATGTGGAATTAATGTTAAAGTATATATTTAAAAGTTAAAATAAAAGAAAGTAAAAAAAAGAAAATTGTATGTACTTTAACTCTACATATATTATGGCATTTTATCACACCTGAATACTCACATCAGAAAAGCCACCATCAAGTGTGGAGAACACTGGGCCAGACACCTCATTGGGCATCTCGGAACCTGATGAGTCATCTTCCATCTTTCCCTGAGATGAAGCCCACATACATTACAAATGGGTGTACAGCAGGGGTCTCTCCAATTTCCCACCATCTTTGAGAGTCCACAGCCAATCCCACCTCCACCAATTTTTGAGGCCAACCTCCCACCATTTTTAGGGCCAATCTCCCATTTCCTGACATACCCTCTCATTACGTTGAGTCAGCTCTATTGTAGCAATAGTAGAACTGGGTTAACTGAAACTTGGAGGCACTCTGGGTAAGACTTATTCATGTGTTCATGTTTGTGTACACATATCTTCAGGGATAATACATGGACATATTTCAAAGTGCCACTACAACTCTCCAATACACATGCCTCTTCCAACGTGAACACATCAGTTCGAGCTATGTATAATATTTAACATTGAAACAACATGGAAATTGTTGGAGCCAGGTTCACAGTATCCACAATCAGACTTTAAATTATGATGGCTATTCATGTTACTTAATTTTTAGCTAATATGTAATTTAAAATGCAAGAGATTTTCAAATGACTAGATAACACTGTAACATGTATATCATGGATCAGTGTTTTATGATTATTAACATGGCTATGGTTAATGCTATGATACAAGTATATATATATATATATATATATATATATATATATATATATATATATATATATATATATATATATATATATATTTATATATATGTCAATTCACCTAACGGTTAAGAAATGCGTTTATCCGAGAACTTTCTCATTTATTGTGCTCCGTCAAACTCGCACTGAAGTCACGACAGTGAAGTCAAATATAGTGACTAAGTCAAAGTAAACAATCACCACACAGTCCAGGCGTGCACGAACCGGCGTGCACGCACGAACTTTCACTTTTCCACACATCACTGACACCACCACCACTACTACTGCTGCTACTACTGCTGTACAACAAGCGTCACACACCTACAACGCAAACTTGGCTGGCAGACATTAGAACAACGATTACAACACTAACTCACTTTCTTCTACAAAATTAAACATAACCTGAATATTTCTCTGACAAAACATCTTATAGTCCCATGCACACGAAACAGCGATCCCGATAAATATATACAAATACAAGAACACATCAACACATATGCATACTCTTTCTATTGTAGAGTCATAAGACTTAAAGAGCCTGGAATCTACTTCCCACTGAAATAATAAGACTCCCCTCCATTCATCTCTTCCAACTAGCTGTGAGCACTGTCTATGTTGCCCCTCCAGCTCACCTCATTCGTCTATATGACTATTATTATAAGGAGGATATCTGATTTTCATCCATTTTTTAATTGCACTATTTTTTTCAAAATTTATTATTTCCAACACTTACATGCACCTTTTTTATGCATACCAAGCACCACATACGTTAGCCCCAGAAGTGGCTGTTTGGAGTAAACATACTGACGGCTGAAGAGGACTAGTAATGTAGTAGTACTAGTACTAGTGATCAAGATGGCAAGAAGATTAAATAAAGGTGTGTCGTTGACACCTGTCACTGGCAAGTGTCGGCGATCAGAGCTTCCCTCTTAATTTGGGCAACTGAATTCGGATTAATCGATATACTGATCCAATTGCATGCTTACGTGCGAGGTGAATGTCACCTGTGCGGTCTTTACGTATGATCTGCGTACAGCATCACGTCTTCACTTTCGCCTGAAGTTTCGAGATAAATTCGTAAAAGGCGTCTGAGTTACGATTCCGTCGTTTTCCGGAAGTTAGTCCCAACTACGTCCCAACACGTCACATTAGCCGCAATAATTTGGTTTATGGATATGTAAGTTCATCATCGTTGATTGCCTCCAAGAGGATGTGACCAATCGCAGAAACGAACTATAATGCTTATTGTCGATTATAAAATGTATAACTTTATTGAAAGTTGACTAACAACAGCACCACTAGGCGTCGCCTCCAGTAGCGGCGTATGTTGGAAGTTTACAACGAAATGGCGCATTTAAACATGTCAATGGCAAGAATACGCCATGCAAATATAGGGATCATGCCTCAGTTAGGCTTCCAGTGTGTTACACACGAATGCATATGTAGGGCATAGTAAGTTTGGATATAGGACGTTTTAAAAAATTCATACGATCTGACATAAGTGCATTTGTGTACGGACATTACCAGATTTGCTGGTAGAAGCTGTTGAGAGTGAAATATATATATGGTGGATTTTTAGATGATTTTAATAGGCGGAAGGATATTTGTGATTTTTTTTGGCGATTAGACACGTGTGCGTCGTAATTCATGCCAATATTGGTAAACATTGAGGGGTATCGCACATACAGGCATATTACAAGAATTAGAAATGTCTAATTTTGACAACACTCGACCAGCATGTCAGTGGGATGATGACAGCGGCTGGTGAAAACTTTTAGAATTTTTGATGGTCACGTTTTCTTATAATTTTGCAAAACGTTAACATGGCCACCAATGGGAAATGTAACTGTAGGCTGAACCCTATAATTAACGGTTGGATCGATTCTGACAATGAGGACAAAATGTCCACCAGTGCGGCACATCATATAAATGTCACAAAACACAAAGCTAACTCGCTTAGGTAAAATATTCTATAAGGTATACGTATAGCTTTAATGTGCTTCACGGTTTTCGTGGTAATGATGAATTAGCTGAAAAAGATCTTTTCTAGTAAATACTCGATTAGCGATTGAATTAAAATCAATTCAAAGTAATCCTGAACAAGGAAGCCATTGGCTTATCGAGAGTCCAACAATTTTCTCATCTATGTGTAGCCCGCCCTTATCAAATATCTGTCAATTCTATGTTTAAACATATTCACACTACTAGCATTAACACAATCATTTGGCAGTTTGTTCCATTCATTTATCACCCTCTGTGAGAAAGAGTACTTTATCATGTCCAACCTACACTGCTCCTTAACTAATGCTGCTTTGTGTCCTCTGGTTCTGCTGTCTTCTTTAAGTTTGAAGAATATATTCCTATCAACATCCTCATTACCGTTAACTATTTTAAACAATTCTGTTTGGTCTCCTCTTAGGCTCCTGGTCTCTAGTGTTGTCAAACCACATTGTAATAAGCGACTTTCGTAACTAAGGTCTCTCAGTTCTGGAATCACTTTAGTTGCTCTTCGTTGTATTCTTTCTAGCTTGTCTATGTCCTTTTTACGATACTGCCTCCATGCTTGAATACAATATTCCAAATGTGGTCTAACTATTGCTTTGCACAGGGGTACAATTAGGTGTTTCTCCTGATACATGATAGATCTCCTGTAAGTCCTTTTCTTGTGTGGTTCTACGTAGTACAGCATCCCCCATTTTATATTCTTCGTCCATGTTTCCATGTCCTATATATGTGTATGCATTTACACTTTTGCCATTTTTCTGACCATTTAACTAATTTATCTAGATCATCCTGTAAACTTTGTTTATTTGTATCATTAGTAACCTTTCTGAATACTTTTGTGTCATCTGCAAATTTGAGTACTTTGCTAGATATGTCATCTTTCAAATCATTTATATTATATATATATATATATATATATATATATATATATATATATATATATATATATATATATATATATATATATATATATATATATATATATATATATATATATATATATATATATATATATATATATATATATATATATATATAATCAAAACCGATTTCCAGTTTGAAATCTCACCATCTACTATTACTCTCTGTCTTCTGTGTGTAAACCACTTTTCTATCCAGTTGATTACATCATTACCTTTTAGTTTAAGTAACAATCTTTGATGTGGCACTTTGTCGAAAGTTTTCTGAAAAGCTAAGTAGACAACATCTACCCACTTTGTAGTTTCTTCAAAAAAACATAAGAGATTGGTTAGACATGACCTAGCTTGCTTTTAGGAACCCATGTTGAGATGTATTTATTAATTTGTTTCACAAGGAATTCCACCATGTGGTCTCTAATTAATGTTTCGAGTAATTTACATACAACTGATGTTAAACTCAATGGTCTCTAATTTTCTGACTTGTTCTTCGATCCCTTCTTTAATAAGGTTTAATGTAGTTTCGCCACTAAACAAAACACCCTTACCTCATTTTTATATGCTAATGCGCGCGTTCATTCCACCATTCCACATCGATTTACGTACCTGCAAAAAGCATTCTATTATTTAAAATATTTTGTTTTGCGCACGTTTGCTCCGCGCACGTACCTGGTACAAAAAACACATTATTTTATTTAAAATAGTTTGTTTTGCCCAAATAAAACCCGCGTTGCATCAGCATCTACGAATCCGTCGAGCGTCAGCAGAAGGATGGATTGAACGCATTTGCAAAGAAAACATGAGGTACCGATGTTGTTTTGCCACATAAACCATTTTGCCAGTCTAGTACCTGATCGCGGCCCCTGTCTTTAACGTCAATCCTCATAAATAAATATACTTATGTTCACGTAAATAAAATAAACTACTTAATGTGATGTTCACAGAATGGAATGAAGAGTCAACTTCTGTCCAATTCTTGCCGGCCGCCATTTTTATTGTTGGCACACGAGGTTTTTTGGTAAAATGGCTCGTTTTGTTCTCCCAAGGATACCTAATAATCCTGATGGGTGGGGCCCGTCAGGGTTACCCGAACAATTTAAGGATATGCCCTATCAGCCTTTCTCAAAAGCAGATCGTTTGGGCAAGGTATGTTTGTATTGCGTGCCTTTACAAATTTCAGAATACCATACGGTGACATTGCTTGCAGCAATCGTTGCAGACCAGATTGCTTTGACAGACCGATGGCGGTGCCTAGAACTTGTACAGGCTACATGCAGTGGTGGCTACAAAACTTTTTGTGAATTAACCAACTGAATCAAAAGCAGTAATACACACGTGGACATGGCATTTAACTAGTACACTACAAGTACAAGTGGTTTCATGAGTACTACTAGTAGTAGGCAAGTTACGTTATCCATCAGGCATGTTATCAAATGCATACCGACGCATTTGAATGCAAATGCCATTTTCCAGGAACGCATGCAAATGCAAATGTGTTGGTTACACAATATTATGCAAATGCATTTAAATAAATAAAAAATGTTTTGGCTTTATATTTGTTTTATTTAGAAAAAACAATGTAATATATATTAATGATTTAACAAATGTTGTAACATGTGACATGAAGATTTTCGCAGACGATACAAAAATATATCACAAAACTTCAACGAGGCAAGATTGTATAAACCTACAGAAAGACATAGACAGATTACAAGACTGGGCTGAAAAGTGGCAGTTGAAATTTCACCCAGATAAATGCAAAGTTCTAAGAATTGGACATGGACACCCAGAATTTACTTATACTTTGACAACAGAAACAGGTGCAAATCCTCTGGAGTGTAGCCATGTAGAGAAAGACCTGGGCATCCTAGTTGATGACCAGTTAAAATTTACACAACAGGTACAGCAGGCAGTGTCAAAAACAAATAGATTGCTGGGTGTAATACGACGAACATATCAATACCTGGACAGGACAACCTTTCTACATTTATATAAGGGACTAGTCCGTCCTACTTAGGAATACGTAGTGGTAGTCTGGTCACCACAGTACCAGCATGATATTGATGCTCGTGAGGCTGTCCAGAGAAGAGCTAGTAGGATGGTCCCAGTACTGAGACATTTAGATTACGAATCTAGATTAAAGGCATTAAATTTACCAACACTGACCTATCGTCGTTTACGAGGAGATATTATTGATGTGTATAAATACTTGCATGGCATTTTTACCTTTTCGCACGATATGTTTAACAAAGACTTGTACGAAGGCACACGGGGTCATTCTCTAAAGTTGTTGAAGGACCGAAGTAAACGGGAATTAAGGAGGCATTTCTTTAGCCAGAGAGTCATTAATATTTGGAATTCACTTCCGGACACCGTCGTCACTGCACCGTCAGTAAATACGCTTAAAAATCGACTAGACAAATACTGGCGAAACCAGGCAGTCAAATATGACTACAAAGCCACACTAAGACTAACTAAGAGCGGTACATAGGCAGATTTTGCCTGAAGACCGAAGAGGATATGTATGTATGTATGTAATGTATACAAACACATTAATTTAATAAATACAGTTATTAATTTAATAAATACAGTAGTACATTATTGTAACCACTAAATACCACTACATGAACATGTATGTAGAGTGGTACGCTGAGTCGCGCAGTTCCAGGCCTGCAGAGAGTGAGAGATGGTGGAAATGGGAGGGAGGAATAGACATTTGACCTTTTACTGGGAACCATGGCAGGGAATGAAAGGCTAATCCTTCAGGTAGGCCAGAATGGACAGGGAACCCAAGACAATAGACTGGTGGAGTCTCTAGGAAGATAACCTGGTGGATAATTATAGCTACCACTAATCAATCTATGGCTGAAAATGCAGGGCTGGCATTGCTAATGTTTACTCCCCCAGTGAGCTGCCACCCCAACAGTGCCAACACAACACAAGGGAGTCATTTGTCTGCACTGTTTGATTTGTTTCAATGACCAGACAATCTCTGAAGCTATAGACCAGTTGACCTACGGAGCACTTTTCAAAGAGCTTGTGAAATTGGATTCACAGGTCAGACAATGATTTTTCGTAATCTGCTGAGAGTATTGTTCACTACAGAGCAATTTTTTCAATGGCATGTTGTGAACTTTGAAAGTGAATCTAACAATAATATTTATTAAGAATTACACATGCATTTGGTTGTGCATTTGACAAATCAAATGTTTGTGGGTCGCATTCAAATGCAAATGTTTAAGGTACACATTCACATGCATTGACGATTTTATGGAGGCATTTGAATGTGCATGCAAATGCTCAACATTCAAATGCATTTGCATTGCTCATCTGAGTCTGCACAAATTGTTTTTCTTTTTGAAGCACCCAGGGCCTAAAGTCAGTCTGAGTCACACGTGCAGCTTGCTGGCATAAGCTGTCTCTGCCATTCTGCTTGATTATTTTCCGGTTTCATGGACTAACCACCTGACATGTAAACATAAGTAGAAACACCAATCTTTGATAATTGTCACCAATGATTGGCATAATTTTTCTAGCTTGGTGTGGTGCTGTGCCCAGTTTGGGTGGTGTCTTGCTACCCACCAATCAGTATTATCCCGCTTTGCCCTTTGAGGGCATTAACTAAGGTTAATAAGCTGACAAACTAACAAAATGATATCTTCAACCAAATGAAGGTGGTCATTAAATAGAAGAAGAAGAATAGTTTTTAAAGTTAGGGACCTTCAGTTATTTTCAAGTTACAGTGCAGCTATTTGGTGACCATGTGATCCAGGGTATTGGCAATGTTTCAGGTTGCTGATTGGACTGGCACAACCTACCAGGACCGCCGATACATAAGTAAGTACTACTAATACCAAGTTGGCCATTTGGTCATTCCATGCCAACTGCTTGTGCTTGAAGTAACCCTCTCGGATGCCAATGAAAAAATCATGAAAATTTTTTATATGGTACAATGAAAAATGTGTGAACAATTTCAACCCATAACTCCACTTTCTCTTGCACAGATCTGTAAATTATACGTTATGTTTTCAGCCATTTTTTTGCAACTGGATGTAGATATAGCAATCTGAAATATGTCAGTTTTGGTAATTGGGATGCAGGCTTTTGAGAATCATTCCTGATGCCCAGTAACTCCAAATTGTATGTACAGTCCATCGTGTTTGATGCGAGTGATCGCTTTTGCTCCCTATCGCTCACGCAACTCGATAATCTAGGGAGCAATTTATCGCTCGTGCCAATTGCTAAAATCGCTCGCTGTCTGCCAAGGGTTTGTTTCGACAAGGACTGGTCTCTTGAGTATCAGATTCACTAGGAAAGTCTAGCCTCTTTATAACATAGTGTTCAGTGTCCAATATTTCGGCAAGGCACGTTAGGAGTTCCCATATCAGTCGTCACTGAGGAGCTACTAAACACATAGTGATTGCCGCCTGCTGCACCAAGAATGCCATGGAATGCACGGTCTGCATGTGGTTTATAAAACTTATCAAATGAGTGAAATGGCATCAATGTGTATTATTTTTAAATGTTACATGTTGAATGTCGAACTGAATAAAATACATATATGTACAGTTATGGAATAGATTATGGATCCGATCTGATTGACTGACTAGAGGAGTAATGGGAATTGAAAATAATAAGCTGGACCTGAGTAACCGAACACATATATGAGTTTACACATGTAGTGTGAAAGTTGACTAAACATCGAAAATGATGATAGTAATAATTGTTTTACTTCGTCTCTCAACACACGTATTCATGACACATCTTCGGTACCACTTAACATGATTCACTGTTTCATGTGCGGATGACGAATTCGTATTTTTGCGCAGAGTTTGAGTTGAGTGTTAGGCATAGGCCACAGCGATTTTCGATACTGTGGAAGCATGCCATTTCACCCTAGTATTGGTTTTACCTACTATGCTGCATTTAAGACTATCTGATTTTTATACAAGGCTTATTTGTGAATCTCAATTGCAATTTTTAAACCGCTGAAGCAAAGAGCGAAGCCAGTGGCAGTGCACTGCACATGGCGACATAACAGCAGAATGTGAAATGGTGGCGCTGGTCAATGGACCAACTAACAAATTGCTTGCCTAAATTAATTTGGCATATTTAGGTGAGCGTGATTTATCGCTCACCTGTCGTTTTCAAATGTAAAGCAATGTATGTATGTCTTTGTAACAGTTTGTGCCGAACAGCAGACAAATCAGTTCATTGTATGGCGAAGTCATCCCCAAACACGACGTACTAGTGGTTCTTGGAGATTTCAATGCAAGAGTTGGGAGCGATAACACTAACAGGGAAAGGATCATGGGCAAACACGGAACAAGTACAATGACTGATAACGGCAGCAGATTGTGTGACATATGTGGGGAGAATGACCTCGTAATTGGAGGGACACTATTCCAACATAAGACAATACATAAGCTGACATGGAGATCCCCAGACGGCAGAACTGAGAGTCAAATAGATCACATCCTTGTTAATGGAAAATGGAGACGCTCTCTACAAGACGTCAAAACAAGGAGACTAGCTGATGCTGGCAACGACCACAACCTGTTGATAGGAAAACTTGCACTGAAACTGAGAAAGACACAGGCAGGAGAGAAGAAGAAAGAGCGTTTTGATACCACCAAGCTACAACACACAGAAACCAAGCAACAGTTCACAATTGCTCTGAAGAACAGTTTTGATATTCTGCAGGAGGAAACAGAGATGACTATACACAGTTTCAACATGGCCATGGAGCTAGCAGGGAAAGCAGTGCTAGGCTACAGAAGAGCAAAGAAAGAGCAGTGGATTTCCACATCAACTTGGGACAAAATAGACCAAAGGAAAGGAATAAAGAAAAAGCTACTCACCACAAAGTCCCCAAGACTCAAAGAAAGACTTTAAAGAGAATACTCACAAAAAGACAAAGAAGTAAAACGGAGTACCAGAGTAGACAAACGAACTTACATTGAAAACCTCACAGAAGACGCAGAAGCAGCAGCAAGTAGAAAGGATATGAAGTCACTCTACCAAATAACCAAGAAGCTGAAAGGAGATACAAGTCCAAACCAGAATCTCCCACTGAAAGATGCAGATGGAAAGATAATCACAGTCGAGAAAGAGAAGATAGAGAGATGGAAGGAGCATTTCCAACAGGTTCTCAATCGTGCAGATCCACCCAGACTTGCAGACATCCCGGAGGCAGCAGATGACCTTGAAATCAACCTCGACCAAATCACTGAAGCAGAAGTCAGAGAAGCCATTAAAGCCCAGAAGAATGGAAAAGCACCAGGAAGCGACAGCATCTGCGCAGAAATGCTGAAAGCAGATGAACAAGAAACACCCAGAATCCTCTGCCAGATCTTCCAGAGAATATGGGATGAAGAAAACACACCAGATGATTGGAAGACAGGCACAATTATCAAGCTACCAAAGAAAGGCGACCTGGGGAACTGTAACAACTGGCGGGGCATAACCTTGTTATCAATGACATGCAAGCTTTTCAGCCGCATAATCCTGAAGAGAATATCAGCAGCTACAGATACAATCCTCCGCCAGGAACAAGCCGGTTTCAGAAGAGGAAAGTCATGCATCGACCACATTTTCACGCTACGGCAGATTTTGGAACAAAGCACGGAATGGAACAGTACGATCTACATTGCCTTCATTGACTTTGAAAAGGCCTTTGACAGCCTTCACAGAGAATCCCTGTGGAGAATATTACGTCACTACGGGATCCCACAGAAGATGGTAAATGTTATCAAGATACTTTACACAGACGTCCAGTGTCAAGTCGCCTGTAACAGTCACATGTCAGACAGCTTTAGCGTAAAATCTGGAGTAAAACAGGGATGCATTCTCTCACCATTTCTTTTCACCCTTGCCATCGACTGGCTGATGATAGAAACCACCAAAAATGGAAACAGAGGCATCAGATGGACACTTACCTCGATCTTGGAAGACCTGGACTATGCAGATGACATTGGACTGCTGTCTAACAGGCACAAGGACATGCAAGAAAAGATGGACAAACTCACAAGAACAGCATCACAGATTGGGTTAAAGCTCAACGCAGCAAAACCAAACTGATGAGGATCAACAACAAGACAGATAACCCCATCACCATAAACAACATAAACAACAGTGAGGCTTTGGAAGACGTTCAGGACTTTGCATACCTGGGAAGCAAAATCACAACAGATGGAGACTCTGCAAAAGATGCCACGGCTAGGATCAGAAAGGCAAGTCAGACCTTCGCTATGCTGAAGCCCATCTGGAAATCCAAGCAACTGAGATTGGAAACAAAACTGAGACTGTACAATAGTAATGTTCTCAGTGTACTTCTCTACGGCTCCGAGTGCTGGAAACTGACAGCCAAGCTAGCACACAATCTTGAGACATTCCAAAACAAGTGTCTACGGAAGATCCTAGGAGTATTTTGGCCCAACACCATCACTAATGAAGAGCTGCACCGCAAAACAGATGCAACAGCCTTGGCCACACAGGTAAAGAAGAGACGATGGAGATGGCTTGGACACGTGTGCCGAATGTCACCTGGCGCACTGCCCAAGACAGCCTTACGCTGGACAGCAGATGGAAAAAGGAGACGTGGTCGCCCAAAAGAAACATGGCGACGTACAGTGGTGAAGGAGATGAAAGAATGCGGCCTGACATGGAACAACATCACCAAATGGGCTGCAGACCGACAGCAGTGGCGCTCTCTTGTCGATGCCTTATGTGCCACCGGGCACGAAGAGGACTAAGTAAGTAAGTAAGTAAGTATGGCGAAGTCTAAGGTTTGTGAGTACTGAGAGTAGCATTGTATTGAAACTTTCCCATGAAGTATGTATATCAACCCTACACAAGCTCCAGTGTTTAGCTTTAGCTAACAATGCAACTTATCTTGAGTTGAACCAGATGTTTCTAGAAATAAACTGCTGTGTGTTCTAGACAAGTACTCGTCTCAATTTGGTGGTACAACCAACCAGTATGCGTACTACCACGATGAGGACGAGAGTAGCTTCCAGCTGGTCGATACAGCTCGTATCCAGAAGCCGCCCTACCAGCGTGGCAGAAACAGGTTCACTCAGGTTAGTTTATCCAGTCTGGAATAATGTTTTGAACTGCTGGTGGCATCTTGGATTTATTTATATAAATGGCGGCGTTTCATGTTGCCCATGGCTTGTCTGTCATGTATTGTATGTAACTGTTCCTTTGTCAGTAACTAATGTTGCCAGAGAAGCTAAAGCTAATGCATAGATGTATTAAAGCTAGATCTAGTAAGTTAACTGTTTTATGAGGCACCTACCTGCTGTTCTGTTCCGTTTGTCAGTGAACATGAACATTCACGATGGTGCTAGAGTGAATGGTGTCTGGAGCTTTTGTGTTGGACATTGTTCTGTTTTACAATGTTCTGACTTGCTCCTTAACCACACATGTGATCGCTGAACAATTTTATAGATGGCATGCAAACAGTTTTACATCATAGTAATATTACTACAATAGTAACAATACTTAATACTAATGCAGTTTATTGCACTTTAAACCAAGCTGCTTTGGACATTCAGAGGTGCTTTATAGTGGTAAGGCATTGATAAAGCAATGGTTGATCATGAAGTGATTAAAACGTAGAATTCCCCAATGACATTCCAGATAATTTACCAAAAAATATGCTGTTTACTGACAATAATTTTATGAAGCACCTACCTGCTGTTCTGTTCTGTTTGTCATTGTACATGAACATTCACGATGGTGCTAGAGTGACTGGTTTCTGGAGCTCAGCGTGTCAGACATTGTTCTAATGACATTCACTTCACTACCACACACATGATAAGTTGTTACGTGTGATACCATGTGCTTCAAATTTGAGAAAATTCATTAGGAATAATTATCTTAGCAGCATGTTAATGATAGTTGCTGTGAAATCTAGGTACGTAGTACATACAGATTGTTATTGCTCTCCTTTTTGTCCCTGAAGTCCTAGGTGACGCTGCATCGATACTGGTCCTCGATTTTTCTTTTCCAGATATGACAGTTTTAGGATGGAGGGCTGCTAGTCTGTTGATGTGCACGTTCATTGTGCTTTTGGAGTGGGTGAGGTTCAATGGCAAGTGTGTGTGTTGTAGAACAAGTTGCGACGAGAAAGAGAACGCCGTCTGCAGGCCCAGAGCAACATGCAAGTGTTGTCAAAGAACCAGAAGAGTAGAGAAAGGTCAGTATATGACACAGTCTGCAGCGAGACTGATACACTGGTGTATGAGTGTGGTGTGACAGCAAGTGGGACTGATACACCATTGTATGAGTGGGGTGTGGCAGCAAGTGAGACTGATACACCATTGTATGAGTGGGGTGTGACAGTAAGTGGGACTGATACACTGGTGTATGAGTGGGGTGTGACAGCAAGTGGGACTGATACACTGGTGTATGAGTGGGGTGTGGCAGCAAGTGGGACTGATACACCGTTGTATGAGTGGGGTGTGGCAGCAAGTGGGACTGATACACCGTTGTATGAGTGGGGTGTGGCAGCAAGTGGGACTGATACACCGTTGTATGAGTGGGGTGTGGCAGCAAGTGGGACTGATACACCGTTGTATGAGTGGGGTGTGGCAGCAAGTGGGACTGATACACCGTTGTGTGAGTGGGGTGTGGCAGCAAGTGGGACGTGGGAAGTTTGCCACAGAAAGGATGATACTTAGTATCCAACACAGGTGGGAGATGGGGGTGAGAACCCTGGCACACTCCCTGGTATGTGGCAGGTTGGCCCCAGAAAAATGGTGGGATGTTGAGACCAATATATTAAAGTACCAATGTTCCCGGAACCAGAGCTCAGAGGCACCAGCATAGAGAATTAGGCAAAATTAGCAATCTAATCATATTCCAGTCAATCCTACAGTTAGTTGGAGACACTAAGTATGTATGGCGAAAAGCAATGTTAAAAGGTAGGTCTTCATCTGATGACGGAAACTCATTATACATCCTGCTAGCTTAACACTAACAGGGAATGAATTCAATGGAGTTGATGCAGCAACAGAGAAAAGGCGGTGTAGCTCAGTGAAACTCTCACAAGGTGTTGCCACAACATAATTGTATTTTTTTATTACTGTATGGATTTCTGAGATATCGTTTTTTTCAGAGGTCTGAGATAATGACTTAAACAAAAGATAAGGTAATAGATAAAGAAAAACATAAGTTGGCAGTGCCAGTGAATGGCTAGGCATGTGTATTTGGACCAAACCTTATTGACAGGTAGTGACTACAAATGGTGGTTGACTTCCCCAATGACATGTTGCAGGGATCGCCAGAGACAGCTGCGGAAATGGCAGAAGCAGTTTGGTCGACAGCAGATGGACCGTTGGAGGGATCGTGTAAGTTCTCGCAGCACAGTTCGTTTGTTCATGAATGGAAAGATTTGCCCATGCATGTCAGATTGTTTTAGGGGGACACAAGTTTCTCTTAGTCATGTGATCATATGTGTAAAATGTAAATAAATAACATTATCATTGTTATATAATTTTGGCATGCTTGTATCTCATTCATTTTAAGATTTTTACATCATAATATTATAGTAATAATAATGCAATGTTTTTGTGCAAAATAAATCTAACTGCTTTTGATATTCAGGGATTCATTAAAGAAATAAAGCACTAATAAAGCACTAATAAAACAATTCGAAATCAAAAAGTGATTAAACAATTAAAATTCCCCAGTGTTAGTTTACGTTAAAAATATGCTTTACTAAAATGATGTGGTATTGAGTTTTATGAGACACCTACCTGCTGTTCTGTTCAGTGGACACAAACATTCACGATGGTGCTAGAGTGACTGGTTCCTGGAACTGTGCATTGGATATTGTTCCCTTGATGTTTACTCCTTTACCACGCATAACTGCTGCAAGATTTACATTGAACTGTTGTGATTTTATGCTTAATGACAGTTCTTTTGCTTAATGCCAGCATATATTTAATAAGATTGCTTTGCAAAGCAATACACCATAGATTATTGTTTGATGTAAACAAATTCTTGACTCGGCCTTGCTGTGCGTGTGTTTCTAGAACCAGATCCGCCAGCGTGATGCGTCTGTCATGGTGCGAGATACATGGGACGTCGTTGAAGAGATGGACTTCCCTCGTCTCAGCAAGTTGTCGCTGCCTTCTGTCAGTGACCCAGAGGATCTGTAAGTGTGGCTGAAGGTGCAAGAAGAATGTTGTCCGATTTTTTGGCTGCATTGGTCAAGGCTAGGGCTAATTATAATCAACGTTCACGATTTGCATTAGCTGGAGTTTCAGTCCGAATTTTTTTCTGGATGCATGTTGCAGCAAATTTGTTTGTATTTATTTATTAAATACTGTTAACAACATTTATTAAATACTCAACGTTAGCCAACTCAGGTTCTTTAGGAAGGAAGTATTTAGTCACATTGCAGTTGCTGCTCAAGAGCTTTTTCATACAAATAATTCCACCACCTTTTGTATTCCCACACACAGCTAAGTGAAATACTACATTTAAATATGTAGTTTGCCAGGACTGAGTAGACATGACGCTGTCTCCCTGCAGCGAAGTCACTTATACACATGAATGTTTCCGCTGCACAGGATGAAGTGTGGCGGTGTGGAGTTCTACGATCGTCAGTACGACCGAGTGACAACTAAGAACGAGAAACATCTGAAGCGAATCAATCGTGTGTTTCATTCCGTCACAACCACAGATGATCCGGTTATTAGGAAGGTATGGTTTGTCTCTGGCTTGTTACATGGATTTACGCAGCCCGGTTTCGTTGTGTGCTGATACAATTGTTTAATTCAAAATTCTGCCGTGGTGATTTAGTGTGTCTGAACGTACTTAATATTTTGCTTGATGCAACTGTCGTATGAGATAAGAGAGAAGACGGACATTTAGGCATTTCTTGTTTGTAATCCACACCTGCATGGGGATGATCTCAACCCTTTGAAGTTCAACATTGTTATTATGATTAACTTTATGTTGCTTATATCCTTAGGAACCTGAGCTCAAATGCGCAACAGAACAGAATCATTAAGCATAATTGTGAACACTACACAAAATTGATTCGATGGGAGTTAACAGCTGTTTCATTTAGCAACGTATATTTATGTATTTTTCACAAAAACATTAATTACCCAATTACAGCTCATAAGGGTGGTGACATGGAGTGCATGCAGGTAGTTTCACATTGTGATTGTTGAAGCAGTGAAGCACATTGGGCTCGGGCATAGACCGATTAAACTTGAAAATGTCCTATCGACATGGCCTTGATCAGGTCATTTGTCTGATAAAATTATCATCAGAGCGGTCATGTGTCCTATCTTTTTTATCACTGCGTACACTGAGAACAACTTTTCGGCAATTTGTCATGTCTATTTCTGGCCCTGAAGTAGGCACTTCAGCAATAATAGACGTTTTTAAAACACAGTACTTTGGTTACTAAGCATTAGGGGTGCTGTTTTATGAAAATGTGTTAATTCCCTAGCTGCTAGGGGCTCTGCTGGTGCGAAAACTGTCCAACAAAGGGTGATCCATTAGAGCGGTCACTGTCCACCAGGTGGCGGTTTTTGCACCTGTTTTAGTATCTAATTTGTTACCAGTGTGCCAAATCATTAAAAGTGATGCTGATTGCAATATGTCATTGTATGTGAATGACTACAATTTGTTCATCTAATAACTGCAATAGTTTTCATTTTTATTAGTATTGTTCTTTATAACTACACTGAATTGCACGCTGTATGCTGAACTAGTTACTGCTACTACTCAAGTCTCAAAGTGCAACCAAAATCAGTGAGCATCTTTCATGGTAGAATGTCCTGTTGTTTTTGTGGAGTCAGGACATTGTGTTTTTAGTGTACATCACTGCTGAAGTGTCACTTAGCAAGTTGTACACAGGTCGATGTATTTTAAAATTTCATGTAGCGTGGGGATGGAGCCTGAGGATAACTGACGTAGTGTTATATGCTGATTTTAGATTGTCCCTTAGAAACATAAATGTTTTGCATAATTGTATTGTCTTGAAAGCTTGTAGCGAGTATAGTTGGTGCGGTGCGTGCGTGTGTGGTGTGTGTGTCCTAACTAATGAACCATGTCATTGCAGCTTGCCAAGACAGAGGGCAACGTGTTTGCCACTGACATCATCCTTGCGACGCTCATGTCCTGCACCAGGTCTGTATACTCTTGGGACATCATCGTGCAGAAAGTCGGCAACAAGTTGTTCTTCGACAAGAGAGATGAATCCGATTTTGGTAATTCTACTTTTGTCGACTAATTCTGCATGTTCCAGATAAGGGTAATATATGTGGGGTTTTTTTTTTTGGGAGAGAAATGCTAGTCAAGTTAGGCATGTTTTAGCTCGAAGGTAAATGGTATATATTTTATTTATTATGTAGCTACTACATATATTTTATTTATTATGTAGCTACTACATATATTTTATTTATTATGTAGCTACTACATATATTTTATTTATTGTGTAGCTACTACATATATTTTATTACAGGTTCCTCCTCAATTTTATTTTTTTGCTAATCTCATTTCAAATTAATTTTCTGAAAAACAAAACCTACTATGATTGGCATTGACTCGCACAGTGCTTACCATTTTGGATATCCACTATTTTGATCCTTACCAAATCTAACCACTGAAGTAAATTTTGAAGAAAAAAATTGTCATTTTTTATTAAACATACTGCGCACATTACTTAAACTAAACATCTGGACATAAATTAACCGGATTAGCGATTGGCTGAACCATTGAGCAGCTTTGACCTATTATTATTGTCCAGTTTTTTATGTTGTCACTGGCAGGCAAGACGCAAGGTTGTTGGCAGTGTTTTGGGAATTAGAATCGGTTTGCTGCCACATCTAGAGTTTGTGGCTCAATGTTCCAACTGCCTTACGATGCGTATTGGGCTGTGACTAGCAGTGTTGAGTCCAAGTACATAATTGTAATTGATTACAGGCAAATTATTGTAATTGATTACAGTTTTGAATCTGTTCCAAAAAGCGTATACCAAAATGTTTTCCTCTAGACAATTAGGTAACTGTTCAACACTAGTGATGTCATCTGGTGTAGAACAACTGAACAGTGGTATCAGCTGTTTAACACCAGATGGCGACGCTTCAATTGTTCCACACTAGTCAAATTAAAATAATTATGGACCCTGCTGATTAAAGCCTGTACATTTAATAGGTCCAATACGATAATTGAAATGAGAAGTAATTGTAATTGCTTTGATTTTGTATAACTAAGTATAACTAAGCCCAACCAGATGACTACTGACGTAGCTGCATTGAATTGTAGACATGTTGTCGGTGAGTGAGACAGCCACCGAACCCCCTCAAGATGAAGGAAACAGCATCAACGCCCCACGCAATCTCGCAATGGAGGCAAAGTTTATCAACCAGAACTTCTCACAGCAAGTACTGAAAATGGTGAGCATGTTTGTAGCTGGTAAAATGGTTGCTTTTTTTAGAGTATTAAGTGTAGGTCATCAGTGAACTGCAGTGAATCTTTTCTATTAACCTGAAAATTGTTATGTGGACTAATTTCCAGATGCTTCGTATGGATTATCTGTATTCAATACGGATCTTTGTTGAACTACAACCCATCTCGTATTTACAGTACTGGTAAACCGTTATAGTATTTCAAGCTTATGCACTTGGTCCCACCAAAAACTGAGCATCAGAAATCATTGAAGTTGTCAATGCATGTTGTTTCTGGGTTATCCGTATGGAATATTGTTTTTTAAAAATGCGTTACAAGATTAGTCAGGCTGAAATCAACATACTACTAAACTATAAACTAGGATCCTGTTTTAGCTGTATGCCGATTTAAGCCAGCCTTGGGCGATTTTTATTTTTCATTATTAATTAATTAATTAATTAACAACTGACTAATCACGTAAAATATATTAAAGATATAACATATGTTGACAGTTTCATTCATTCCCCACTCTCAGCTAGAGAATATGGCTGAAATACAAAATGGTCCAATGACGTTTTACCGGTACTGTATACAGATTTGGTTCATATTTATGGGAAAATCGCTAAGCAGATTTTATTGATGTAAGCATATTTCATAACCTGATAGATGTTGATACTCGATTGGAATCTGACCAATCATTGGGATATTTTTTACAGATTTATGCAGATTTGTCCAGAATTTCAAGTCAAAAATATGGATTTCAAGCATATATTGGACACATTGTAATCTGGATAGTTTGCATTGCTGTGTATTGTGGTCGAGTTTGACTGTCGATTAATTAATTGTAGTCGGACGACCGATATGACTTCGACGAGCCGAATCCCTTCGTGGGAGAGGAGGTGGAGGAGGCGAACGTGGCCCCAGTAGCCTACAAGTGAGGCCCTAAAATCTGGACGGGGTTTTTTTTTCGTTTTGTACATGGTCTGTGGAAAGTGACATTACATTACATTTTAATATTCTGGCTTGCTAAAGAATTATCGCAAAACATCAATTTTGATACCGCATTAAGCCAATGTCCTTTAACCTCAGACAATGCCCCCATGCAAAACACTGCACAAAGCCAATGTCCTTTAACCTCGTATGATGCCCTCATACAAATTACATTGACATATCCATGAAAATGTCCTCGTCCTTTGTGCCGTAGCCATCATATATCACACAGGCATGCACTGAATAACGTGATTTTAGCACAATATGATTTACCGTATTCGACCTATTAAGCGTACATTGCCCTAATTAGCACACACCCCCTTTTTTAATCAGCAGGATCTACAGGAACAACCAAAAAGTGTCGCCATCTGGTGTTAAACAGTTTGCACCACTTTTCAGTTGTTCTACACTAGTCAACTAAATGACACCACTAGTATTAAACAGTTATTTTATTGTCTAGAGAAACAAATTTTGGTTTATGTATATAAGAACAGATTACCAGACATTTTTCCATGGCCCAATTTCCATCATACTATAAAAAGTAATGGGGAAATAAATAATATTTTTTTAAACATCAATGTACGATGTTAGATAACACGGCTGTTCTGTGTTTTGATAGTATCCCTGAACGTTTTGTTGCGATGACATTGCAGATATCGAAAGTGGGACCTCGGGAATGGTCTCCACTTAGTTGCGAGATGCGAACATGATGCCGCCACCTATGGACCAAACTCTGAACTACAGCTCGTTAATATCAAGGCGCTAAATGAATGGGACTCCAGGGTAAGTAATGTTTCATGTGCGTTCTGGAAAATACCTGTCAATAACAATGGCCAACATGAGTTAGCAATGTTTTGATTAGGAAAGTATACACAGGTTCGCATGGACGCTGTTGAAAAATGGCAATTCATTTATTTTTGTTATCCGCATTTGCGTACCGTAATGTTTCCGCGATGTGGATTATGTGCATTGTGTGTGTATCATGATATACAGATGTATTTTTGCGGCCCTAATAATCAATACAAGCTATCTGCGCAGTAATATCAACAAATTGTGCGTTTAGTCATACATTTTTCACTATATCTACTTTAATTCATAAGTAGGTTTTTTAATTTTTATGGATTTTAATCCCAGACATATACTTAGTTAATTTACATGATACAAAAATGTTAGGTATATTTTAAACTGAATTGTAATTGTAAATTAATAATGAGTGTTACTCATGTGCATCCAAACACCAAAAAAAAATTTTATCTACTGATGTTGAATGGTTGCAAGATTTTACTAACTGAGATGTAATGTTAATTTTATTTGTTTGAAAAAAAAATTTTAATTTAGGTGTATGTGAAAGATGTACGTCCGACACCCCATACACCAAGCTGATTGGGTTAAACTTTTGAAACAGAATATAAATGTTTATATGCAGTTTCTGTGTGATGTTAATAAATATTATCAATATGATTGTCATTCTTAAGTCAAGTAGTCCAGGTCTGTGTCAAAAATATTTTTTTTTCGCTGTTCTTCATCTGTTTCACAACGTTTGTACATAATAAAAATATTACACTACTTGCTAAGCTTGCATTGGTTTTGTGCACTTTGAACCTAGCTGTACTGGACATTCACTGGAGCAACTTAGAACTAACACATCGATAAAACAATGTTAGATGAAGTCATAAAAAAATTAATTCCCCAATGATATTCTGGTTTAGTTGCCAAAATTACGCTGTTAAGCTGAACGTATTTTATGAAGCACCGACCTGCTGTTCTGTCCTGTTTGTCAGTGGACATGAACATTCACGATAGTGCTAGAGTGACTGGTGTCTGGAGCTCAGAGTCAGACGTTGTTTTCTCGACATTTACTCCTTTACCACACATGTAAAATGCTGCACGGTTGACATTAACCTGTTATCAGCACGGTTGACATTGACCTGTTATCATTTTGAGCGCGATGACAGTTCTTTGATTCAATGTCAGCACATATTTAACAAGTGGACAAGGATGCCATTGGCTTATCGAGAGTCCAACAATTTTTTAATCAGTGTGTTTTTTAAACATACTGACATTGTTGGCATCAAATTAAGTTTTGTGAGAGTTCTACCCATGCACGTGTGTTGACAGCATGCCGGTGGAGTGGAGTGGCGTCCAAAGCTAGACAACCAGCGAGGAGCTGTCCTCGCCACGGAGCTGAAGAACAACAACTGCAAGCTGGCCAAGTGGACGCTCTGTTCCCTGCTGGCCGGCTCACATCAAATAAAATTCGGGTGAGTGACTGGATTACAGTTTGGAATGTTTTGGGGATTGTTCCTCGCTACGCAGTTACCAATTGGCGTGAGCCAATACATTTTATTATTGTCGTTTTCACCCTCGGTTGATGCAACTAAAACTACTTTTGTCAGTTTGATGAAAAATATAGCTAACTGTGAACTTTTATTTTTTAGTAGTTGGTTTATGGATTATATGTATTTTTAACATAATGTTGGTATTCATATTGTTAAGATTCCTGTTTTCAGGGGAGCCTAACCGGAAATAGCCTTCCCTATTTTTGCTAAGCCTCATGGCACAGTGGCATTATTTCAGTGCTCATTCACTAGGTGTCGCTGCCAAACTCACCAGAAGCACATTATGAAATAAACTTGTTTAGTCCACAATTTAATTTGCATTTACGCTTGATTTTTTTATTAATAAAATAAAAGGCCGGATCGCCCTGTGACAGTGTATGCACGCGACATACTGTGTGTTGCAGCTACGTGTCGCGTCAACACGTCCTAGACTCGACCAAGCACGTCGTACTCGGCATGCAGCAATTCAAACCGACAGAGTTCGCACAACAGATCAACCTGAAGTTGGAGAACGCCTGGGGCATCCTTCGCTGCATCATCGACATCTGTATGAAGCTGAAGCAGGGCAAATATCTCATTATGAAGGATCCAAACAAGGTGTGTCGCTTTATGTTCTTATTGCTCCCTTTTTAAAGGGCCGTTCACAGTTGACATTTACCTTTTCATACAAAGTGTACATATTCTGATACCCCCTTCCCCTTCCCCAAATTACTATTTTAAATGTTGATAAATTTCCAGATAAAAAAATATAAAATACTTCTGTTGCGCTAAAATCATCGGGAGACCCAAGCTCGGCATTACACCAAAACAAAAGGAGTTAAGCAGTTCCTAACCAATAAGCAGTTCCAGTTGTAAACAATTGGATTGGTACACTGGGGAGCTATGGAGGATAAGCAAGTTTAAACAGTTGGGTTTTCAGTTTACGGCGAAAATGTTGTTATATTTCCTACAGACTTAACACTAACAGGGAGTGAGTTCCACAGAGTCGGTGCAGCAACTGAAAAAGACATTTACCTATTTAAATATCTGAAGTTTTATGTTTTTCTAGCAACTCTACAGTGTCATATTGATCAGTTTTCCACAAAATTGTGAATTTCCCAACAACAGCACTTCCCTAACCGTTCACCACATGCTGCCAAGGTGGTCATATTTCACACGTGACTGACATTTATTAAATTAGTACGTGATCCCCTTTAGTACGTGTTGTACGAACAGGGAAGAGTGGACAGTTGTGAACAGCCCTTAAAGGACTGAGGCCAGTTCATGTACTGCTGAACTGCCCTGGCTGTTATCCCTTTCCACTTCTCCCTATCCGCAGCCTTCTCCCTCCATAATCGTCATCCTCTCCCTTTTGTATATCCTTCGCTATACGATTTGGATGTTGCATTTCATGCATTTGTTGTAAAATTAACTTGTTTGTAATTAGTTTGGTGGGTCAGAAGGTGTATGATTTCATCTAGAATTGAGGTAGAGAATGGAACAGTGTTAAATTATGGGTATTTGAAGTTATTTCACTAAAATATATCGAGTTGTCATTGACACTTACAATAACACTAAATAAGTTTGTTCTGTTTGCAACTGTAGAGGTTGAATATTACACTTGAGTATAGATGTGTATAAAACATATACAATAAAATGGTAGAGTATTTGTAAGTGAAAATAGGCCCCGGCCCTTTATGGTGATATACAAAATGGTATAGTTTAAATTTAAAATAGACAAAGCAATAATGAAAGCACAAGGAGATACACATTTACAACAAAAACAGATTCAGGGGTAGTTTTGTGTTGGCTCTTGTCGTGTTGTGACTAAGAAATGTTCGATGAAACCTCATCCCGCCAAAAGACAAAACACATAATTTCCTTGTTCCCCATCCTGATCAACAGTATCCCAAGGGATCTCCCTTTAACCCTTTCGTGGCCAAATGAATACCAATTTGTACCTGCTGCTGAGTTGTATTGTTTCAACTAAAGAATCCTATTAAATCACAAATCCTATAATTAGGTCGGGTTGCATGAATGCAAATAAATATTAAATTTTTCATCCGATAAAAAAATTGCACAGTAGTTAAAAACCTAACTGCTGAAGTAAATAGCAAAAAATGAGAGAGTTATGTGAATTTATTTACAAAATATGCCTCGCTAAAGTTTGAAGAAGAAAAAAATATTTTCGAAATTATTCTCGATAATTAATTTTTATTATATTTTCCACCAATAATTAGCGGATACATGCAGCGTATGAAATGTAGATAAATTAATATGCTGTCAAATGCAAAAAAGAATTTTGTGTCTAGGGTAAACCAAACTGAAATCACAGTATTTTTTTAATGCACGTCTTTGTGATTTCCATTAAACTATACATGAAACATATTGTTCTCGTGATGATCAGTTCCGTTAGAAATATCTTCATCAAGGCTGATGTCACTGTCACTGTCGACAGTGTTGTGTTGCCTCTCAGTGACGTCGATGTCAAAACTACCTTCCAAAAATCCCTCAAAATCCGAATCACTCGAGTTTGATATAACGACAACGTTCAGAATTACAATCAAGCTACGGAAAAACGCCGCTCTATCCTGCTGTGCAATAATACTGTTGTACAAAAATAGACTGCTCAAACTTATCATTTAATCATAGACATCGCCAATGTTTTCGTTCTTTGAAACTGCAGACATTCTCCATTATACCAGCTCGCAGCAAACGGCAAGCTTTTATCTGATTGGCTGAAAATTACGTAACCAAAATCGTAGTTTAAAAGTGGTTCCGTTTTCAGTATTTAATGTCGAACCCAGAACAAGTTTGCCAATAAAAATTTTTAAGTATTTCCAACAATTGTCAACATTTACCTGTTAATTTAAAGCATACTGATTCTCATACAGCTCCTCCTAGAATTAGTACTTTGAAATGTTGATAATTTTCCAGATTTAAATATCTTATAGTATATAAAAACAACTCCATGGTGTCGTATTGATAACTATTTTCTATGAAGTTGTGAATGTCCAACATTTTAGACTGTATTACAGCTCCGTGCCTTAACCGGTTAAGTAATTTACAACAAAAGTAGTTCCGTAAAAGCTCACTGCACAGCGCCGCATGATGCAACATCGGTCATATTTCACATGCAACCAACATAAAAAATTAGTATGCAGGCCTTGACCCCCCTTAATATGCTTTGTACAAAAAGGTAAACGTTGACAATTATGAACCGTCCCAAAATGGCCAAATCCTGCTTGTTTGTGGAGGCACAGTACAATGAAACGTGTTTGTGGAGCCACAGTACAATGAGACGTGTTTGCCGCCGTTGTTTCACCGAGTTCTTTGATGTTGCTTCAGCCAATGCTGCGTATTTATGACATCCCAAACAACACGTTTGAGAGTGATGATGACGACGATGACGGCAACGACTCTGAGGACTCTGATGATGACACCAGCGAAGAAGAGGGTGGGGCAAAGGAGCCAGGTAAAGATCGGTGAGGTTCTAGCTGTTCAGGGGAAAGTTATACCAAATATAGCCAGCACTTTCACATATTATATTTGCTGAGACATTATTGAATTCACTACACAGCAGTAGTCCCCTCTTATAAGGCCATTTATCATGGGCCTGGACTGGTGAGAGGGACTACTGTTTTATTATCACAATTTTATTTCCTAGTATTTACCACTGCTGGAATATGTTTATTGTCCGATGACTGGCAACCCAGTAGGTAAATTTAGGTAAAACGTAAACACAGTGCAGTTGCATTTATAGCCAGTCTGGTCCTCGTTTGAAATTAATAAAAGCTCCATCGTTGCATAATGCACAGCAAAATAGTCAATGTGTGTTTTTATAGTAATTGTGTATGCATCCAAATTGTTCTGTACAAATTTGAGTGAGTTGGCTATAATATTTAGAATTGTGTCAAAACCCACACTGGTTGTGATGAGATGAAGAGGTAATTTATGGTTTGTTGTTTACAGAAGCTGAGCGGAAGCAGTGAGACTTATGTGCTACAAATTTCGTCGACTTCCAGATTATTTTTTGATTATTTGACTACATAAATGAGGAAAAATACCAACCGTGACACATGTTAACTGTACACACGGGCTGTAGGAAAGTTATTTAGCCAGTGACTTAAGATGCAGATATGAAATTTCAACAGCTGTTCTGTGGTTCAACCCGGTGCATCCGAGCCAATCCATTTAGACATTGTTTTGATCACAGTAATTCTTATATATCAGTATGAATATTACATAAAATTTGCTAGGCGTAACATTATGAATATAATGTTGCGACTATGAATATAATGTTGCATAAATCTGCCAGTGAAAGGTGGTGCTTTACTTTGCTATTCGCTGGAATAGATTTTGTAAATAAAGAACAGCTAATTAAAGTGAGCAAACGGTGTTGTGTTTTGGTTTGAGAAGCAGAGCATGACAGTATGTCGGTGTATCATACCATGATAGTATGTTGGTATATTATACCAACATACGAAGTGGGTTAAGCCTGCAGCACACTTCATCAGCCAATAAATAATCGGTTAACATGCTGCAAATTCTGACAATTCTACAACTAGATTGGGGGTTTGTTGGGCAATATCTAACAGAGCTAAGCCTGCAGCACACTAGCTGATTTTTCGTCGCGACTAACACGTCTGTAATGTCGAATTTGGAATTAAGCAAACATGACGGCGCTCACACCATACGTGGCGGCGATGCGGAGAAGAAGACAGAAGCTAGCTTTGTTCGTCTTGATTATGCTACGGAGGATAAAGAGATGCAGAAAAGCAAACAAACAAAATCCTTCCGCCTGCTGAAATCATCTAAAAATCCAGTTACATTGTCGACATGTTCTACCGGCAAACTTACCAATGTGCCTGCTCAAATGCAGTTATTTGAAATAATGATTTTTTTTAAATTACACATCTAAAATTACTGTGCGCAACATTCGTGTGTAACACACCAGGAAGTCTAACTGAGGTATGGTCCCATTTTTCATCGTGGCCGTGGCACTGGGGGCCGCCATGTTTACAATGACGTTTGTGCGCATGACTGCAATCACGCTTCCTATTGGTCGTTAATCGCGCGAGCCCGAACAATTTGTTAGAGTCTGCAGCACACTAGCCGACAAGGCCCGTCAGGACGTCCTGAGATCTAGCACTGTCAGATATTATCCGACAAGCCCCGATCTTGTCGGAATTCGCAGCACACTAGCTGACAACTGAAGATTATTTGTCCCTCGACGAAAAATCGGCTAGTGTGCTGCGGGCTCTAGAACTCAAGACGTTCTTTCGGGCCTTGTCGGCTAGTGTGCTGTGAGCTCTAGAACTCAAGACGTCCTTTCGGGCCTTGTCTGCTAGTGTGCTGTGGGCTCTAGAACTCAAGACGTCCTTTCGGGCCTTGTTGGCTAGTGTGCTGTGGGCTCTAGAACTCAAGACGTCCTTTCGGGCCTTGTCAGCTAGTGTGCTGCGGGTTCTAGAACTCAAGACGTCCTTTCGGGCCTTGTCAGCAAGTGTGCTGTGGGCTCTAGAACTCAAGACGTCCTTTCGGGCCTTGTCAGCTAGTGTGCTGCGGGTTCTAGAACTCAAGACGTCCTTTCGGGTCTTGTCAGCTAGTGTGCTGCGGGCTCTAGAACTCAAGACGTCCTTTTTTTATTTTATGTGCCCTAAACAATGTTAAAATAAATAAAAAATAAAATAGTAACATAAAAAAGATGTGTACAAAGCACATGATCATGGGACATGGCAACAACCCCATGCATGTACACCTCTTCAAGACTTCTCTACTTAGGTAAGAGGTATGATGAACGTCAGGTATAAAAAGGAACACGACGTAAAACTGGGAAACGAAGTCTTAGTCTTCACCTTCTCGGAAAGTGGAAAAATGGCGACGGTTCAGCCTTCTTCGGCACGTGTAGTACATCCGGGAGGTTTGATAACGTGACCTTTTCATTCACAAATTTCAACGGAAGTGGTTGGATACTTGTGGAAAACAATTCCAACGTAATTTTTTTGCGGTACACGATTTTCGCTGCTTCATATGATAGTTGTGATTTTTTTCCAAATCTATTAGGTTACTGAGTTTAACGGAATCATCGTCAGTTTAATGTTTTTAGTTCCAAATTAAACAGACGTACAATTTGACAGTTCACCACTTTATTTATTTTTATACTGTTGCCTTCAAATTGCAGTTTCATGCGTACATTTGGGGACACGAAAATTTACGTCGTGGTAACAGATTTGCGTCAGCCTCAGTACAAATACTGTACACACCTAGACACTAAGTACTGTACACACCTAGACACTAAGTACTGTACACACCTAGACACTAAGTATTGTATGAAACAATTGTTTATTATTGTTGTTTTATTTCATGATAAAATAAATTAAGTTAAGGCATTTTGGGGAACAGTAAACCACCTGAAAGTTGAGATAAATGTTATTAAAAAAAAATGAGGGGACACAACAAACAATTTCGGTGCAACCAGCAAAATGGTCAAGTATTTGTTTATGTAAAATACACAGATGAGACTGACACATGCTCTGTGATATTGTATAAATCAAAGTTGTGTGTTCAAGTCAAAAGAAAGACAGGGAAAGAATGGAAGTTGGATACCCATGAAATTGCTAACTGGCCCCTAATAAATGGAACCACCCACTTCAATTTCTATGACAGTTATTACCGTGATTCTCGCATGTAAACGCCTATGTACATTAAACTTAGCAATGCAAACTTGCATTAATAATTTGCTAAAATGGTGTGATTTTTTTTATTTTTTAATGTATAAGTATGACTTAATATGCATTAGTAATTATGCCATTTGTAACATCCCAATTGGCTAAGAATAATTATCCATGCACAATGTGTCATCTCTTAATACATATCAAGTTCACGGATTCACAATTCGTGATATTATTATTATTAAAATTGTTATTCTTGTGTCCTCTGTAATGGTGCATGACTATTATACCAGTTATCAAAGATAAAAATACACATATAAACGAAAAGGGCAAATACAGGCCAATGTGCCTCGAACATATGTTCCAAGATAACAGATGTGTTCTTCAACAGAATGGATAGGTACTTGCAAACTACGCCACACCAGTTTGGGTTTAAGCCCAAACATGGAACGGAGCTGTGTGTGTTTGTATTTAAGGAACTACTAAGGATTTACAGTAAACACGGTTCTGCTGCACGTTGCTTTTCTTGATGCTTCAAAAGTATTCAATCGAGTCAATCGATATAAGCTTTTAAAGAAACTAGAACAACGCGACGTACCGACTATATTTCAACAGTCTCCAGCAATGAGTTCCATAACCAATGTGTATGTGTCCGGTGGGGATCTGCCTATTCGGACTTCTTTTCAGTGGGCAACGGTGTTAAGCAAGGTGGGAAGTTATCCCCTTCACTTTTTAACATTTATATGGACAATCTGTGTGTACAACTGCACAGACAGCCCATTGGTTGTAGTCTTGGTACGGCGGTGGTTAATCACTTGATATACGCAGATGATTTACTTCTGTTTGCTCCTTCCAAAGGACTACAAACATTACTTGACATATGTTACATCTACGGATGTGAGCACGACGGTCAATATAATGCTGGTAAATCCCTGGTCATCTACTTTGACTCTAGAAATACTAATATTGCCAGGGAAGTGACCTTAGGAGGAAAGAAATTAACTCTTCGCCACCTCATATGAATATCTTGGACATGTCATTTGTAACGACTTAGGTAATTGAAATGTCCAATGGTGTTATTTATTCGATCTCAAAGTAGGTATAAATTAACAATGTAATATTTTAATCTTTACGGAGCGTAATCTTTGTTGTAGTAGTTGAGAATAGTAGGTCAGTTTGATAAAACACGAGTTTCAATTATCCGATGAAAAACGTTATATTTAGAAGTGAAAATTGATTTTCGATCTTTTATGTCATACAGCGATCTCTGTATAATATATAATAATAATGTTTTTATTTTAGACAATCAGTATCTCCATATAAAAATAATAAATGCATAAATTAAAAACAGTATATTTTTAAAAAGTATGCAAAGCTAAGATCCATTGATGCCGCAATTTCGACGTACAGTACATGCCGCTAACTGCAGTGTTCTGTATAATGGGATTCGGTGACTTATCAATCATAGTCATTAAGTTATAGCCTATAGTGCTGTATATTCCATATTACTGTACACCGTGGCATCCTCTATCGATTACATCATTCATCAGTGACATTTCGGATGTCACGGGAAGTGCAGTACTTTTTAAATATTTATCACCGAAAATAGGTTTTCTATGTCCCCGGCATAATAATCAGGCCGTGATCAGTTATCAGTACAGCACCCTTGGTCATACTTACAGGCGAAAATGTGTGCCCATCAAGAATATAGGAGCCCAGCGTATGTGGCGATAAAAAGAATTTTAAATTGGATGTCGTCTGCTTGTGATGACAATGCAATATTTTTAACACATGAAATTCCACGATTGGACCACTGCAGTTGCCACAATTGGACCAACGACCCACATAAGGGTATGGCATCATTGGATGTATGTAATTATTTCAACACAGTTTATTGATTACCAGAAAGTAATATTAGACAAGGGAGCAATTACAATAATGCAAATAAAGGAAGTTGCTAAGTGGTCCAATCGAGGGAACTTGTAACAGAACACATTTGGTCACAGGTAAATTGACAATGTTTCGGGCTACCAAAGACTTGGTATTTTATGAGGGTTGACATAAATTTAGTGCCAATTGTCAATTATATAAACGAAAGGATGAAAATAGAACTGACACATGGTGGACTGCCGTGGGCAAAGGCTGGATGTCCAATGAGGGGTTTGTTACTTGGCTCTGACATTTCGTAGATTTTGTTAAACCAACGAAGGAGGATACTGTTGCGTTCATACTCGATAGCCTCGTGATTCACACAAAGAATTTGGCTGCAACTGATATGGCTCGGGAAGCTGGAGTGGTCATGGTCTCACTTCCGCAACACATAACTCACCGATTCCAGCCTTTGGATGGGGCCTTTTTCGGACCGTTTGGGAAATACTATGATTAAGGATGATTAAGGATGTGGATGAGAGAACATGTAGGCAGACCAGTGGCAACATGGCAAGTCGCCGAAATTCTTAATGTGGCGTACAGAAAACCGGCATCCGTCCAGAATGCTGATACGAAATGCAGTTGACACTTTGCAGGCATAGTGCGACAAGTAACGGATGTGATGAAAGACTATTGTGTCAGTGCATGCTGTTGCGAGACAGAACATGTTGTGGTGCGCTCTAAAGGACGTCGATCATTTCCGCTAGCCTATTCCGGAGCCATTGACAGAAGATTATGAACATTAGGTCCTGTTAACATTTCATTTGACAATTGATTAATTTATGTTTCTAATGAACATTATATTTTATTCACGTATTGATTCAAAGTTTGGTCTACATAATTTGTTCAGTTTGTCCAGTCGAAGAAGACATTGGACATTGTGTAGGGTGGATGGAATTACAAAGATTATGAACACTGGTATTTATTAGTATATTGTATTTAACTAATAATAACTATTATTGTTGTAATGAACACTATATGTTACTTATGTATCAATTCACAATTATGCTTAGTCCTATATATAATCATTTTACTTTTGGTCCAATCGAAGACATTGGGTGGTCCAATCGAGGAAACCGTTGCCACGATTGGACCGTTTTGTCATTTTTTTCCAAAATTCATCAATGATTTTCTTGTGATTAATAGCTTGTTGTTGAAAATAAAATATAAATTCTATGTTAGTATACTGTTTACATCAATTCCATTTGTTTTCGCGTCTATAGTCAAGTTTATTGTTAGGGGTCCCAATCCCGGCAACTCTTCCTTATACTAAGCCCTAAACTACCTGTACATCGTTTAATGAAAATTGTTTTGCTTTGAAGCGATGTTTAGGAGTCCTGATCTGAAGTTCAAGAAAGGATATATAAACTTCAGCACCAAGGACTTTTAAGATGCTTTCGAGGATCTGGAAGTTACACTCCACTCCATCAAATCAACGGTTGAATGTGTGCTGGTGTAGGCTGCGAAACCTGGACAATGATATCTACATTAGAAAAGCAATTATATGGTTGTTACGCCAGAATGCTCGCTCACGTACGTCATGAAAGGAGACACATGCTTGGAAAAACAATATATGAATTTAAACATCATCTGGCAAGACAAACTGCACAACACAGGTAATAGCAATTACATGCAAAAGTGCAGTAATCAGTTACACTGTAGGTAACCACACAGTTGCTGCAAATCCACATCTTTGCGTTTGGTCGCGCCTTCTAGCCTAGACAGGTCAACTGGTGCCACTACAGGCAGGAATCACTCCCCGACAGAGTTGTCAACGTCTCGTTCGCCTTCTAGCCCAGACAGGTCAACTGGTGCCACTACAGACAGGAATAATTCGCATGTCGGGTTCGCATCGGTGGGGAAGAATTTCTTCACACTACATGTCGACGTGGTTATCTGTTCGTGGCCGACCTGATCGTGCGGTTCGTGGCCGACTTGATCGTGCGGTTCGTGGCCGACTGGATCGTGCGGTTCGTGGCCGACTTGATCGTGCGGTTCGTGGCCGACTTGATCGTGCGGTTCGTGGCCGACCTGATCGTGCGGTTCGTGGCCGACCTGATCGTGCGGTTCGTGGCCGACTTGATCGTGCGGTTCGTGGCCGACTTGATCGTGCGGTTCGTGGCCGACTTGATCGTGCGGTTCGTGGCCGACTTGATCGTACGGTTCGTGGCCGACTTGATCGTGCGGTTTGTGGCCGACTTGATCGTGCGGTTCGTGGCCGACTTGATCTTGCGGTTCGTGGCAGACTTGATCGTGCGGTTCGTGGCCGACTTGATCGTGCGGTTCGTGGCCGACTTGATCGTGCGGTTCGTGGCCGACTTGATAGTGCGGTTCGTGGCCGACTTGATCGTGCGGTTCGTGACCGACTTGATCGTGCGGTTCGTGGCCGACTTGATCGTGCGGTTCGTGGCAGACTTGATCGTGCGGTTCGTGGCCCACCTGATCGTGCGGTTCGTGGCCGACTTGATCGTGCGGTTCGTGGTCGACTTGATCGTGCGGTTCGTGGCAGACCTGATCGTGTGGTTCGTGGCCGACCTGATCGTGCGGTTCGTGGCCGACTTGATCGTGCGGTTCGTGGCCGACTTGATCGTGCGGTTCGTGGCCGACTTGATCGTGCGGTTCGTGGCCGACTTGATAGTGCGGTTCGTGGCCGACTTGATCGTGCGGTTCGTGACCGACTTGATCGTGCGGTTCGTGACCGACTTGATCGTGCGGTTCGTGGCAGACTTGATCGTGTGGTTCGTGGCCGACCTGATCGTGCGGTTCGTGGCCGACTTGATCGTGCGGTTCGTGACCGACTTGATCGTGCGGTTCGTGGCCGACTTGATCGTGCGGTTCGTGGCAGACTTGATCGTGCGGTTCGTGGCAGACTTGATCGTGCGGTTCGTGGCCGACTTGATCGTGCGGTTCGTGGCAGACCTGATCGTGTGGTTCGTGGCCGACCTGATCGTGCGGTTCGTGGCCGACTTGATCGTGCGGTTCGTGGCCGACTTGATCGTGCGGTTCGTGGCCGACTTGATCGTGCGGTTCGTGGCCGACTTGATCGTGCGGTTCGTGGCCGACTTGATCGAGCGTTTCGTCACCGAGTTAATCGTGGCATGGTGTAATTGAAAAAGTAAATGAAACGTAATTGGAAATACCAATTACGTTTTCACCAATTCCAATTTCTTTTAAAAACAAAATCACCAATTCCAGTACAATTCCGGATTTGGAGTAGGTGCATTTATTACAATGTAATTTATCCAAAGTCTGTTCGATACATTCATTTAGTTCGTTCATGTTCTTGTTCATTGAGTCAATTTTATCAGCTAACACTTGTGGGTACAATTATTTTCATTTCCAATAGCACATCCTCGTCAAACAGTTGCTCCAGAACTATTAATTTGAACTAGTTGGTATCGAAGATGTGGCACCGAAAACAGACAATCACCGTTCGCAGTCGCTGTCCCGTGTTACGCAATATCGTTACACATGAAGTTTCTTCGCCGAAGTGGGCATCGAAGCAGAAACAACAACAGAGTTTCAGGGCGTTGCCCTACTGGAATAATTTCAGTCAAAATTCACAACGATGATTCTTTCAAAACACATTCACTTTTGTCATTACCGAGCCAAAGCAAATTAACCTTTCACCTTTCATTCTGTCAAACGACCCCAAAGCTTCAGAGCACCGCTGCAACACAACTAGTCACTGACAGTCATCACTCGTTGCTGCTGGTTGTAATAAAGTACAATAGAACATGTCTTGGGCGACCTCTCTGGGGCGACCACTCGCCTTGGGCGGCCACAATCCTACGCACGGATTGTTTGTGACAGTATTGTACCTGCAACGAGCGACCACCTACCAAACGTGACCAACGACCACATAAACTAGTCAGGCCAACGTCATTTTTACCTGTTATGAGCGACCGGAACACTTTGACCGATGTTGGCCCACTGTGTTCGTTCAGTATAATACTGCCACCGGGTCTCACGTCACTGGCAACGAGTAGAAGCTCATGTCGGCCTCGTATCGCATCTACTGACTGTCCGTCAACTGACTGTCCAACAAACGGCAACGACTGAATAAACGAAACTAAATCAACTGAACTGAAGCATACGCGCCAACATGATTCAATCAGATCAGTAATTCAGTAATATAAAACTTGTAGAAAGTTTTGCTATAAAGTCCGTGCGCAGATATTTCGTGGCGTCTTATTATGACGCCTATGCGCGGACGTTTCGTGGCGCCTTACTAAGACGTCTATACACGGACGTATTGTGGCGTTTTACTATGACGCCCGGACTTTTCGTGGACGTCATAGTAACATGCAAGGGAACGATAACATGCAATCGCGCTATTGGGGGTGTGGCATGAATTTGGGGTTGGTCCTAAAAAATTGGGCGGGCGGGCGGGCGGGCGGGCGGGCGGGCGGGCGGGCGGGCGGCGGGCGGGCGGGCGGGCGGGCGGGCGGGCGGGCGGGCGGGCGGGCGGGCGGGCGGGCGGGCGGGCGGGCGGGCGGGCGGGCGGGCGGGCGGGCGGGCGGGCGGGCGGGCGGGCGGGCGGGCGGGCGGGCGGGCGGGCGGGCGGGCGGGCGGGCGGGCGGGCGGGCGGGCGGGCGGGCGGGCGGGCGGGCGGGCGGGCGGGCGGGCGGGCGGGCGGGCGGGCGGGCGGGCGGGCGGGCGGGCGGGCGGGGCGGGCGGGCGGGCGGGCGGGCGGGCGGGCGGGCGGGCGGGCGGGCGGGCGGGCGGGCGGGCGGGCGGGCGGGCGGGCGGGCGGGCGGGCGGGCGGGCGGGCGGGCGGGCGGGCGGGCGGGCGGGCGGGCGGGCGGGCGGGCGGGCGGGCGGGCGGGCGGGGCGGGCGGGCGGGCGGGCGGGCGGGCGGGCGGGCGGGCGGGCGGGCGGGCGGGCGGACGGCGGGCGGGCGGGCGGTGTGTGTGCACATACATATATTATATAAAATATATTATATATATATATATATATATATATATATATATATATATATATATATATATATATATATATATATATATATATATATATAGATGCACGCACGTACGCACGTACGCACGCACGCACGCACGTACACACATACACACACACACGCACACACACAGCTAGACATAAATGCTAATAAATAATGTTTAGCCGTACCGCTGTTAAGTAGCTTTAGGCTACCATGGATACACTGCAGAAATAAGAGCTATGGTCTATCGATCGTTGATTAATGCGACAAAACAGACAGGGAGTACATATTTTATATTGATGTAGCATTTCCGGCAAACTAAACGTTTGCTCACGTACAAATGACGACGCCACAGACGATGCGCACATTCCATGGAGCTGCAGCGTAGACTCGCTGCCGAGACGCCTTGATCGATGACCTGTTTGGCCATTATCGGTGAATAACGATCAGGGAACGTCTTCGCGGCCGTTAGTGACGGTGGAGGCGCGATATCTACGGTCTCCTTCCGTTCGTACCTGCGCGGGCATGACCGGGCGTTGAAAGCCGGTTTACGAGACGTCGACGTCAACAAGAAGATAGCAGACCGGGTGACATCGTTTCGACCATCTACTTTCGAAGTCCGAAGAATAACAACGTTTGCGGGACCGGCTCTCGTATGGTGGACGGGCTGTGGTCGTGACTCCATTTAATTGGCCCAAATAGATGATCCACGACGCCCGAACGCGCAGCCAGAAGACAGGAATCAGCACTTCTGATCGTCGACGTCAGTGACCTACACAAGGTAAGCTATGCAGATACCTTCTGATACTGTCAACATTGCTAAGCACGGTTCGTTTAACTCTTGAGCATATATACTCTTTATATTTCTGTCCCACTGTAGGTTCAGTACAGTTCCAAGTCAAGACAAAGACATTCAATAATAACAATAATAACAGTATATTGCAAGGTTAAACAAATATACAACAGCGGTTTGCTTGTGTGTTTGTATATGCGTGCTTGTACGTATGTGCGCGCGTGTGCGTGCGTACGTACGTGCGTGTGTCAATTGACGACAGATATATATATATATATATATATATATATACATATGTACATCAATTCAGTTTTAATCTATAATTCTAATTATTTAGATTATATACTAATTATATACTAATTAATACTAATTAGAGCTTCTATATACGTCATATTATAATTTTTTATGCACGTTTCAGGCATTAAAATCTGCAAGCGATATAGGCAAAGCAATATATTAATAAGGCCGCACATAATGCAGTAGACATTGTCGACGCACACGACGCCAGCTTAAATGGATATTGCATTCGTTGTGTGCCGTCCATCCGTGAGTAGCTGGTCCAGGGACGCTAGTGCAGCGCCGCCCAATGGAGCTGTACAAATGAGAAACTGATGCCAGAGAGATGCGACGGGCGCCTGCTGTCAGACAGGTGCCAACACGGATGACAGGAGGCTGCTGCATAGGACGTTGCCAGACGCCACAAAGGATTCGTAGATAAACAGCGCAGACAAATGACCTAGATAAACAATAGTTGAATAAGGTAGCGGCAATATGGAGGCCGTACATTATTTTGGAGATTTAGATTTTGTAGCAAAGAAATGGGGACATTTATAAGCGACGACGTGTTTGCTGCGACATGACACGAGACAATGTTAATAAAGATAAATACATTGTAGACTGGATATAAGGAAATACGCTTTCTCGCTGAGAACGTTAAACAAGGGAACATACTAGTTGCATTTTGCATAACTACTACACGAATGAACACTTTTAAAATCAAATTGACATATACACCTTATACATGACAGAGGCGAACTGCGCGGAGACGAAACATTTCTGGACTCTTGGGAAACCGATGACTTCAATGTCTACTTGCCATCTGTAGCTTTACGTTTCATGTAGAAGTGGAATCCCTTGCTCACACAATTAACATAGATCTGTGGTCGTTTTGAGCGACACATCATAATTACGAAGGTTCTTTTATGTTATTTCATGTCACGAAAAACAATTGTATAATTTTATTGAAAACCTGCTGCAGGTCGTTGAAAGAACCAACAATAACGGGTGTTGTTTTCCGACAGTTTCATGCGAATCTGTGTGCGTGCGTGCGTGCTTGCGGGTGTGCGTGCGTGCGTGCGTGTCGACCTGAGGCGGACGATGGGATTACCCCAGCCATCGTCTCCCACTCTCCAGCACCATCCGTAACCACTGCATATGTTTACAGACTATGGTTACATACCACGGTGACAGACTATGGTTACATACCATGGTTACAGACTATGATTACAGACCACTGTACTGTATTTATTGAATCTCGGTTAACACTAAAATGTTCCTCGTCAATTCGAGTTTTGCTAGTCTCATTTCAAAATCATTATACGAAACATCCAACCTACCCAGTATCCACTGCAACATGCTAGCTCATTGGGCAACTTTTTGATGTAGTTTTTTTGGTGAAATCATCAGACAAACTATTAAATTACTTAATTTGTGGTCAAACATTAAGTGAAGTGAGAATGGAAACGCTGAAAACTCACGAATTTCACCGTTGGTGAAATTCTGTAACTTTGTCATGTGATCGGCGAGAGGGTGGAAGTCATGTCCACGATTGGCTTTGACCCGTACAGTGTTGACCATTTTGGATATCCACTATTTTGAACCTCACCAGATCTAACGACTAAAGTCAATTCTTTCGATGATTGCATAGGTATCTTTTTTATTAAGTCGACTATTGATGTTACTTAAACTATTTACACACTACATGTTAAGACATCAATGGACCCGTTTCATGATAGGCTTAATCAATTTAAGATGGAGTTTTAAGGTAACTTATGTAGCTAGAACTGACAACTGATCAAACTTCCAAAACAGAGGCCGCGAGCTGGTATTACACAGCGGTCTCCAGTCCGTGGCAGGCCTACTGTGGTCGCGGCTACAAGCCAGACATGATTCATTACGAATGATAATGTCAAACGATGCAACAGGCAAATGCTAGTGGCGATGTTCCATAGCGGAAATATCGGAGGCATTCGCCTGTAATACGCATGCTAATGTGACGTGTTGAACAACTATGGTAAATTACCACTGTCACTAACGAGGAGTTCGCAATGTTAGGCGCATATGCGAGTCGTCTGTTCAATTGACTTAAAACTGATCAGTCGTGCAACGTACGCTGTTGAACATTTTGGATATCCACTATGTTGAGCCTTACCAGATCTACCGACTAAAGTCAATTCTTTCGATGATTTGAATAGGCATGTTTTTCATTAAGTCGACTGCGGATGTTACTTAAACTATTCACACACTACATATTTGGACATCAACGAACCCGATCTATGATAGGCTAAATCAGTTGAGGATGGAGTTTTAAGCGAACTTATGAAGCTAGGACTGACAACTGATTAGACTTCCAAAAGAGCTGGAATTACACAACCCATGCCAGGCCTACTGTGGTCGCGGCTACAAGCCAGACAGGATCCATATGACTGACAATATCAAACGGTGCAACAGGCGAATGCTAGTGGCGATGTTACTGAGCAGAGACATCGGAGGCTTTCACCTTTAATACATTATGCATGCTAATGTGACATTTTGAACAACTGTGGTAAATTACCATTGTCGCCAACGCGGTGTTCCTAATGCCAGGCGTGCAGGCGAGTCGTCGGCTTAATTGAGTTTATACTGATCAGTCGTGCAGTGTACGCGCGCACACGTGCGCGGTGCGTGCGTGCGTGACTGTGTGTGTGCGTGTGCGTGCGTGCATGTGCGTGTGCGTGTGACTGTGTGCGTGCGCGTGTATGACTGTGTGTGCGTGTGCGTGTGCGTGTGCGTGTGCGTGTGCGTGTGCGTGTGCGTGTGCGTGTGACTGTGACTGTGACTGTGTGCGTGCGCGTGCGCGTGCGCGTGCGCGTGTGTGTGTGTGTGTGTGTGTGTGTGTGTGTGTGTGTGTGTGTGTGTGTGTGTGTGTGTGTGTGTGTGTGTGTGTGTGTGCGTGTGTATGTGAGACTATTATAGTTGTTACATTTAAATTTAAACATATCAAATATACCTTGTAATTCATAAAATAAATGGTACTTGCCTTGAGTCATACTGGTAAAATGTTGTAAAATTAAAGTGTTCCATGCACATATTTGTACAGTGACGGGGTGTGCTGATGTTTAATGTTTAGTGTTATTGTAACATTACAACAAATACCACTTTCCTTTTTCACAGCTGATGAAATTAAGAAAAGACTAATAAATTATCATACTTAGCATAACCGGTATCTGAAAACGCACGTAGTTCCAGAAAATAACGCCCCGATATCGGCGGTGCGCACGCGAGTTGCACCAACGTTTGTAGTGTAGCTTACGCTGACCAGTCAGATGTAGTCGTGGATGGGCCAGTCGCACAACCACGGAAAGAAACATCGTTGTTAATCGTGCAATCACGCGACACGCAATGACAGTTTTATAATGTTTATTTCTCCATTCCCACCAACTCTTAACTCTTACATCACGTGGTCTACCAGCTGCATGCATGTACATGGTTTATCGTCAGCAGGATCATACGTTAACTGGAAATGGCTTTTAGCAATTCAGTACAAACAATGGCTTTGTAGACATCGGAGTTTTTCTTCAGTTAAATCTAAGTTCTTTTTGGATTTAGTAAACGTTGTCTAACATAAATAATATAATTAATAGGACTAATATTAAACTCACCAATTTACCATTTTTCAGAGAGAGGAGCTATCTTGGTACAAAGTAAATGAAGTGTAATAATATATTATGTATAGACGTACAGTGAGGGTGAATCACCGGGAGTAGGCGAAATGCGAGAGCTATCCAAATGCAGGGTAGGCAAATTGGGAATAATACCAGTAGGCGATATGAGAGTAGGCGAAATGGGAATAATAACAGTAGGCAATATGAGAGTAGGCGAAATTGGAATAATACCAGTAGGCGATATAAGAGTAGGCAAAATGGGAATAATACCATTAGGCAATATGAGAGTAGGCGAAATGGGAATAATACCAGTAGGCGATATAAGAGTAGGCAAAATGGGAATAATACCAGTAGGCGATATGAGAGTAGGCGAAATGGGAATAATACCAGTAGGCGATATAAGAGTAGGCAAAATGGGAATAATACCAGTAGGGGGGCAGACCACAGTAGAAAATTGCATTGGTGGTCATGTTAACGTTTTGTCTGATTATAAGAAAACGTGACCATCAAAAAATTTGAAAAATTTCCACAGCAACTGCCATCATCTCATTGATATACTGACCAAATTTTATCTAAATCACATACCTCCAGCTCTTTTAAAAAGCCCCGACGTGCGATGCCTATCAATTTTGCCAAAAATTGCCATGTATTCATGCGCCCACGTAGCCCATAGCAGAAAAATTCCAATAAATCCCTCCGCCGGTTAAACTCTCAAAAAAACGCACCATTTCACAGCCAATAACGTCTATAAACAAACCTCTGAATATGCCTGCTCAATTGCACCTATGTCACATCATGTGAATTGTTTAAATTCACATATCGCAATTTAATACGCCCTACATTCGTGCGAAACAATAAACAGGAAGGTCAACTGTGGTCTTACCCCAGTAGGCGATATGAGAGTAGGCGAAATGGGGTTAGTCGCTCTACAACGGTATACTGAGGTAATAACAGTAGTTAAGGAGAGAAGACTGTGTCGTCAACCGCAGGTCGACAGTGGCAACAGACGTATGCGAAAATAATCAGTGATCGACAGTGGCAACAGACGTATGCGAAAATAATCAGTGATTAATCGTGCGTTTGGCCGTCCGAGCGTCTGGTGCGTATTAGTGCGGCCCAGTTGGCTTGTTGCCAGTGGAAGAGGCGGTAAAGCCTATCACTTCTGGTGATCTTGATAGCGGACTCCATGAAAAACACATGAGTAAGTGCAGTTAGGAGTACACGAGAAATTAATCAGGCTGCTATTGATTTATGTGCATTGATTAGTGCGCAAACGTTTTTGGAGTTGTGATTTGTTTGAGCGCCAGACCTAGCCGACGGTTCCTTCTGTCTGGTGCCTATGCAAGGGGTAAAAGGCCCTACACAGGGAAAGGTAAAACACCTACCATGGACTCACTAATTCTGGAGAAGGAAAACTCTGAAAATAAGCCACTCCTATGTTTGTCATAGACATGGTTGTCTTAAATGTCATAAGTCATAAATAAGTCATACGTCACCAACAAAATAACTACGCGTCTTCGAATCCGTTACATGCCGCAACATCTCATTGCCACCAATGCAATGCCATTTCGAACGTTCCTGGCGCTGGCTGAATACAGTTGCCTAAATTCTTAGCAAATCGGATAAATTTATTATTTTTATGCACTACTAACTGTGATCTTCTGCAGGAGCCATGGACGTGAGCGACACGTCGGACGACTGCAGCGAGATCATAGACTCGATTCGGGCTCAGTGCCTCGGCCGCGGCCTCAGCGGCATCAAGGGGCTGGCGGTGTTGTTCCGTCGTCTCGACATCGACTTCTCGAAGGCTGTCGTCCTGACGGAATTCGTCGATGGTCTGACCCAGTACGGCATCCAGCACTCTGGCGACGACCTGCGCCGTGTGTTCCACTATCTCGACAAGAACAACAGCGGCAACGTCGACTTCCGAGAGTTCCTACTCGAGCTGGCTGCACCGATGCCGCAGTGTCGCGTGGACGTCGTCAACGAGGCCTTCGATAAGATGGACATCAACCGAGACGGGAGTATACAGTTGGACGACCTCAAAGGTAAGATGACTTGAAACAAAACATCCACCTTCACCCCTGCCTCAGAAGTTGAGATCAGGAATTTGGTCATACACTCTCCATCAAGGTCAGGCAGCTAAGATCCACTACCGATTTAGCTTCTGAAAGACAATATGGATATATTTTTGCCGGCGTTGATTCAGATTGTAAACAGTTCCATGTCACCAGGGAATGTATCTGACTCATTGAAGGAGGCCTTTGTCAGCCTCTGTTGAAAAAGAAAAATTTTGATCCTGAGCAACTGTAGAACTTCCGACCTGTTTCGAATCTGTTATTCGCTTCCAAACCGGTAGAACGTGCGGTGGCAAGTCAACTGAACAAGTATATGTCTGAACACGGCTTGCATGAGATTCTCCAGTCAGCCTACAAGTAACACCACAGTACTGAAACAGTGCTCCTCAAAATGAGTGATGATGTTCTTCGTGCCATGGATAATAAGATTTGAGCCCTCCTTGTGCTTCTGACCTTTCTGAGGCGTTCTATGCGGTGGACCTTTCAGTACTGCATACTAGACTGGTCATCACAGGGCCAGCCATCTCTTGGGTCAGGTCATACAACATAAACAAGAAGCAATCAGTCGTCATCCAGCGGGCATCGCGTAGCACTCAGGGTCTGAATCTTGGAGTACATCGGGGTTCTTTGCTGGGGCCTATGCCTGTGTCTACACCCTACCGCTGGGGGTTAGGGGAAGGCAGTGTTAGATGAGCCACTGGGTTATTTAAGCCACCCGTGTTTCCCGGGAAACTACAGCAGCGACAGTTACATGGTACCACCCAGTGATTGAACATGTTATTAGAACACGATTGACGTATAATAGGTTACATTTGTCACAACGGCCAGAACATGTGAGCTAAAAGTATAGTTTTTGATGTTTTTTCGAAACTATTGGTAATTGTGATTAATGTCTGCTGGTATGTAAACTATCAACTCAAGTGACCAGACGTTATTGTTTGTGCGCCTACTTGTCTTAGAAAAAGATTATTTACATCACTTCGCGCATTAATGAGAAGTTAATTAAATAAGCTTAATTGTCGAAACGGGGTTAGTTGAGCCACCCAAGGCCCAAGGGAGGGTTAGTTGAGCCACCCAAGACCCGAGGGAGGGTTAGCTGAGCAACGGTTAAAGAACGGAGACAAGTGTTCTTTACCCCAAACTACATCAAGGAATACATTTTCCGAGCAAATCGGGACACCGGACAGCTACAAGGCAAACTATTAGCAGTTAGTTACACTAATTAAGTGTGCTACTTATTAATTAAGCGCATAGACTTGTCAGAGACGTGTTATGCCCATTGGGTAGATGTGTTGGCCGAGTTGTTATACATTTTTGGTACAAGGCCTTTATAAATTATACAAAAAAACATTTACGCAACTTACACTACACTGTGGCTCAACATATCCCACAGTTGAACCAGCTTACCAACCATGTTTGAATCAGCTATATATAATTATCTATGCATGCTAAATATATTATCTTGGTATAAAATGATCTACTAATAATCATAGTTTATGTGAGTAAAAACAATTTTGACTTATGAATATGATTGCGCTCTAGACATCAAAAAGAATAAAAACTGGCTCAACCAACGCTGCCTTCCCCTATCAGGCGACGTGCTACAGTTTAGTTGTTAGTGTAAACGGAATTTAAGAGTTAATATTGGTAATAATTTTATTTTAGACAGCATATTTCCTAAACGTATATATTCGCCGGTTTATGTATTTTTATGTCGCTAAATCTATTGCAATTGGTCTCATTAGCAGTATACTTGACTATTGTAATTCCCTTTATCACAATATTGCTCTCATGGACCCAAACGTGTGCACAATTGTATTGCAAGGGTAGTTACCCGATCTCATCGTTTCTCTTACTCACACCTGTTAAAATTCGCTTAGTGTAGCAATCCACCTGCTTACAACTGGACTTTCTAATTGATTAGAAACTGCCTAATCCCTTTTGTTTTGGTGCGCCGTCGAACTTGGGTCTCCCGAGGATTTTAGCACAATAGAAGTGTTTTATACTGTTTTGAATTGTATTGTATTGTGTCTCGAAACGCTGCTAATGGGACACAACGCATTTTTTGATACATTTATTCTCATTGCGTTGTAGTCACGTACGCGAAGCACGCCGAGCGGCACCCCAACTACCTGTCCGGAGAGTGGACACTCGAGACGGTCCTCAAGACCTTCCTCGATACGTTCGACAACCCGAACGACCGTGACGGCATCGTGACCCGGGAAGAGTTCCTCACGTACTACGCAGGAGTCAGCTGTACCATTGACGATGACTGCTATTTCGACCTCCTCACGCGTTCAAGTTGGGGCCTTCCACAAAAGAGAACTGCAACTCGGACTATGTGAGGCGTTTTCTTTGGACACAGCCACAAGGAAAACTGACATCAGTTCTCTATTTGTGTTCATTCACGGAAAGTACTGCCACCAACTTCGTGATGTGATGTGTTCAGTTTGGAATCTTCCTTGACAAAAAATCTAAAAATTGTGTAGAAATCTATGCAGAATTCTACAGAGTATAGTCAACTTTTTATAGAAAACTATGGAATACTACATATGCTATACAAACAGTTTATGTCTACTTCAAGTTTATATAGATTTGCATAGAATTTTATGAAATGTTACGGAATGGAAAACTACTGACTTCCTGATGCATCACGGTTGGGACCATTCTCAGAAACGGACTGGAGTGAGCCGATTGGCTGATTTCTGGACCCTATCCAGTTGTTATCGTCTGCTGAGAAGTGCTAACTCGACCTCCTGGTGCGCTCCAGAAATGGTCTTCCACGAAAGAGACTGCAACGTTGACCTATTGATGCGCTATAGTCAGGATCTTCCAAAGAGAACGATTGCGACATTAATTGACGCACTGCAGCTGTGATCTCCCACAAACAGGATTGGATGCTGACTTCCTAGCGCGCTGTGATTAGATTGCGACATTAATATCTGGACTCTGCGCAGATGTGGTCTTCCACGGAAGTAAAAAGAGCAGTAGATAATTGTTCAACAGCTGAACGGATTAACCTCAGTCTTTGCCAACAGTCAACGAGGAGTGGTTTACATGCGACGTTCAGAATTTCATATGCTACGTTGTGTTTTTGCTCTACCTTTTATATACAATTATAAAAATAATATAACAGGATTACGTGTTCTAATTATATGTGTGTCACAACTTGCGATAATTATTTAGCTACACATCTTTCCCAATTTCCAATAGAATCTATTTTACGATAATCATTTTGGTAGTAGAAGGCGGTGTGCTAAGACACTCCTTTGCACTTCCGTACATTTTATGACTGCACATATTATTTACGAATAATATTATGTTGTTAAGAAGGTGAAAAACAATATTATGTTGTGAAGAAGGTGAAACACAATATTATGTTGTGAAGAAGGTGAAACACAATATTATGTTGTGAAGAAGGTGAAACACCCAATAGAAAGGAGAGACAACGTCGAAGAGAAACCAATATACTTGTACTAGCACAAACGACCAATTTCCAGTTCGACCAACCAAGACAAATACAGAATACCAAATAATGTGTCAGCCGTAGGCCATCTGCCTGTAGACAGATTTCTGGTTCCTATATTATTCCCTTCTCTACCGTCGTCCCTCTTCTTCCTCTTCACGCATGACCTTGGCTCATCCAGTATTCCCTGTGTGCCTTTCCTGTGATGAACTTTATGTCGCAATCGTTTTCTTTGGAAGATCCTGACTAAAGCGCATCAATAGGTCAACGTTGCATAAGCATTGCGTTTTTTATTACACTGACAAAATGTTCGTTTGGCATCTGTTTAAGTTTTTCTAGGAGATTCACCTTTCCATCATGTTCCCTTCTCTTTTGTCATCAGCACATTTATCTTTACCACACCTGTCCAGCAAGCTTCTGTACTCGATTCCTCCTTATTGTGCACCATTCTCCCAAAATCTTTACACCTTTACAGCTTTGTATGAGCTTTTTATGAGCTTTGTATGAGCTTTGTATGAGCTTTGTATGAGCTTTGTATGAGCTTCCTCGTCACTTTCCACGAACTGAAAACACAGCTGCTCCTCGCTACATGAAACATGTTTTTGGGACTCTGCAATTGTTCAAATAAGACTCGGGTCTCTGTAGTCAACGCCAGTGCTTTTATGCATATGTAACAATACCAAATTCAACATGTAAACCTGGATATAAAATAAATGCATAATTTTCACTTGCACTGCACCAAAACTTTGACTGATTCCCAACAGGTTTTCTACAATGAACCGTGTACATTTGTTAAGATAATAATAACCTTAATAACTAACCTCTATGGCGCCTATAGCCTCAGGAACATGAGCTCAGAGGCGCAACAAAACAGAATCATTAAGCATAATCGTGAACAGGGACGCGCAAAAGTCATTATGGGAACGAGTAGGAGCACTCGCATTATTACCAATGAAGCATTGTTATTTTCTCAATTATGCAGGACTGTTTTCTTTTCTTTCTGTATTTCAAGTCTCCCGATATGACTGGAGAACTCCAACTTTTTATTTAAATAATTTTATTTATTGTGTCGTACTTGGTTTTACGTTTTTCTTTAATTGTCAGGATTTGGGATCTAATTGTATGGGTTATACATGTTTCCTATCTCCAAGAGGACGACGCGGCTACTTGGGCTGGGTTGGGGTTACTGGTGGCCTTAGTCCGCAGCAGGGTTTGTCGACTTGAGCTCTGATGTGTAAAAATTTGCAAATGTTCACTTTTTTCGCGGCTGGCCAGATATATAATAGAGCTCTTGCGTAATTCGGGCAATATGCAATATACTACTAGTCATTCCGGCAGATGGCAGCATCGGGTGTTTCCTGGTCTACACTAGCCTCGATTATACAGGATCTGTGGTGTGGCACCACCGTTTGTCGCACATATCATCGCCAGGACCCAAACAGTGATTTTTATTGTGACGGAAGTTATAACTTATATGTGCACCCTGATTCTGGTCGCATACATAATTAGGTGAATGAGCATGCATCAACGCGTCGGCAGAATGCATAAACGCGTTGGTATAATGCATTGACACAGCGTAACCGGACACAGCGCCGGTAATTAACATGTCGCAATCATTGCTTAACGATCATACGCAAATATTCCAGAAATCGTGATATATGATAACATACTATTGTATTAGTAGTTTGGAATGCATTAACAAATAATGTTGTTGGTTACTCTTTAATAAAAAGTAATTATATTAGTGTCAAAAAAGCCCCAAGCGATATAACATTTCGCTCGGCAATGTCCGTACGGACTCGGCGTGTGACGTGACTACGTGCTTGTACAAACTAAACATGGAATTTAAAATCAGTTTGATAAAATAAATACGCATGATACTACTGAAAGAATACTATTGTAAATACATTTACATTTATATTATTTTTGAGGTTTTTGATCCCGGGCATTTTTGTTTACTGCGGCATGAATCCGAAGGCTTCGGCCAATAAATCAGACCTGGTTTTACACTAATTGCTGTCGTTACTAACTTCGTTTTTGTGACTGTGACCGCATTGTTGACTTGGTCATGTACGGAATGACTTGAACCGATAAGTTTATGTCAGTTGTGTCGTCGCTCGACATTCTTCGTAATCTAAATATTGCTAAGAGGTATGAGTGCCCAAGAACCGGCGTAGGCGAAGTTGATTTGTTCGCCCAAAATAATGCCACGCGACCTGACATCTACCGGCAAAAATCCACAAACTGGTTTCGGAAAGTGCCTTCTAAAATTTAGGTATATCCACCGTTTTATGACTAAATTAATGTACCACTTACAATTTCATGACTGAATATGAATAAAGGGAAACATTTCTACCAAGTAAATGTATCCGACCTTTGCATATGATCTTTAACATTAATATCTACCAGCGCGACGTTACCGGCAAATTATTTTAATTTGAAACCTGTTTGGCGCGTTATTCAACCACAGATTTTGTTTCAGTGATCATTTACAAATGTTAATAGGGCCTAATCCATAATGTTTTAACCAATCGCAGGTGAAAACCCATAAGTCATTATTAGTGGAACTTCACGTCTAAACATTTTGTTAATAAACTTAATTATACCTTTTGTCCACTTTTTTAAGCCAAAACAATTATGCAAAGAAAAACAAACTAGCTGACTGTAGCTCGTCGTTTATAATTTGTACTCCGATATGAAACCTGCAAAATCACAATTCATGCAGTTATAATTATGAAAGAACATTATATGTTTTCCTCTATTGTTGCATCTCGTCTTCTTTCGTTTCCTCTTTCTCTTGTTCTTCTTCCGCTTCAGCTCATCACTCTGTATATTAGCCTCATGACATTATTTACAACGCTGCACGATTGGGTTATCATTGAAATGTCGAACTTACGTCGTTTTAGTATATAGAACTGTAGCCACGCAAACACAGCGACGAACGAAAACATAACATAATTCCCCAGCGTACTGCGCGACAAGTAAACAACCGGGTAAAACAGGCGAAACATGTGTAGATAAACACGCGAACTTGTTTCGCTAATGAAGGTATTTAGAATCGGTACATTTCGTCTCCGTTTGCCAGATTAATATTTACTGGCTGCGCAGCGTCGTTTCTGCTACGTACTATCCAATATATCGCATTTCTCAAACATGTAATGGGAATTTATGTTCTAAATCCTAGCGATTGTCTAGAAAGCACGCATAGGCATGGTTCTCTGCAATCAAGATGAAACAAAGATAGTATAACGGAAAAATGCAACTCAGTCTGTCTCCGTTGTCTCTGCGGTTTCCGTTTACTTAACCAATTTTATAATAATTCCTCAGCTATGGCCGTTAAACATGCATCATAATCAATATGCCAAGACTAAGGACAACGTGTCGTTATTTTTACAACTCGCCGTCAGTAGTAGAGATCTACAACTGCCGTCGGCATTATAGATTGTTGAGCATGCTAAACTATTAACACATCACGGAGGCCCTGCACTTCTACAAATCGTTCAACATTGTGGAATAGTTAGCGAATAAAGGAGATCCTTCGATGCCACAAGTCGTTTTCGGCATTGAAAACTGTCAACGTGTCGCGGAGGTCCTAAACTAACTTTCTTGTGATATTCTTTCCTTCTACATTATCCGACAGTCTATGTTACCGTGATACAAACGGGAGTAGCCCAACTCCCGGCAAAACGTCAAGAAATAGTCTCAGCTGCACACTCTAAATACTAATTGTTTGTTTGTTCTTAGCTCATCTAGCAACTAGATGTGACGACATGTGAATGATGTTACCCGGTGTTTGTTGCAAGTAGCTGTGACGACATGTGAACGCTGTTACCCGGTGTTTGAAGTAACTAGCTGTGACGACATGTGAATGATGTTACCCTGTGTTTGTTGCAAGTAGCTGTGACGACATGTGAACGCTACTACCCGGTGTTTGTAGCAACTAGCTGTGACGACATATGAATGCTGTTACCAGGTGTTTGTAGCAACTAGCTGTGACGACATGTGAATGCTGTTACCCGGTGTTTGTAGCAACTAGCTGTGACGACATATGAATGCTGTTACCCGGTGTTTGTAGCAACTAGCTGTGATGACATGTGAATGCTGTTACCCGGTACTTGAAGCAACTAGCTGTGACGACATGTGAATGATGTTACCCGGTGTTTGTAGCAACTAGCTTTGACGACATGTGAGTGCTGTTACCAGGTGCTTGTAGCAACTAGCTGTGGCGAAATGCGAATGCTGTTACCCAGTGTATGTAGCAACTGGCTGTGACGACATGCGAATGCTGTTACCCGGTGTATGTAGCAACTGGATGTGACGACATGTGAATGCTGTTACCCGGTGTTTGTAGCAACTAGCTGTGACGACATATGAATGTTGTTACCGGTGTTTGTAGCAACTAGCTGTGATATGTGAATGCTGTTAACCCCGGTATTTGTAGAAACTAGCTGTGACGACATGCGAATGCTGTTGACCGGTGTTTGTAGCAATTAGCTGTGACGACATGCAAATGCTGTTACCCGGTGTATGTAGCAACTGGATGTGACGACAGGTGAATGCTGTTACCCGGTGTTTGTACCAAATAGCTGTGACGACATGTGAATGCTGTTAACCCCGGTATTTGTAGCAACTAGCTGTGACGACATGCGAATGCTGCTAACCGGTGTTTGTAGCAACTAGCTGTGACGACATGTGAATGCTGTTACCCGGTATTTGTAGCAACTAGCTGTGACGACATGTGAATGCTGTTACGCGGTATTTGTAGCAACTAGCTGTGACATGTGGATGCTTTTACCCGGTGTTTGTAGCAACTAGCTGTGACGACATGCGAATGCTGTTAACCGCTGTTTGTAGCAACTAGCTGTGACGACATGTGAATGCTGTTAACCGGTGTTTGTAGCAAATAGCTGTGACGACATGTGAATGCTGTTACCTGATGTTCGTACCAACTAGCCGTGACGACATGTGAATGGTTTTAACCCCAGTATTTGTAGCAACTAGCTGTGACGACATGTGAATGCTGTTACCCGGTGTTTGTAGCAACTAGCTGTGACGACGTGTGAATGCTGTTACCCGATGTTTGTAGCAACTAGCTGTGACGACATGTGAATGCTGTTACCCGATGTTTGTAGCAACTAGCTGTGACGACTTGTGAATGGTTTTAACCCCAGTATTTGTAGCAACTAGCTGTGACGACATGTGAATGGTTTTAACCCCAGTATTTGTAGCAACTAGCTGTGACGACAAAGTTGCCTTGCCAGAGATACCTAAAAACTTAGCCATAGAGCTAAATTCAGATACGTTAAAACCAATTAAATCAGCTAAATAAGTCATCACACATTGGGGTAAATTAAGGTTAACACTAATTAATAACACCATTAAAAAGTTTGCTGGAAAGTACAAACAGGCCAACAAGCCAGCTAAGGCCAGGAATGGTGCCACGCGCACAGCAGCAGGAAAGCAGATAAAAAGATGGGCAGGTGCGGAAGTGCGGAAGTGCGGAAGTGCGGAAGTGCGGAAGTGCGGAAGCACTGAACGAAGACTTACGCACATCAACCAACATGCTTTATGAAATCATTGAGAACATCTGGGATGGACACGATATACCAGAGGAGTGGAAAGAAGGATATTTGTTCAAACTACCAAAGAAAGGAGATCTTAGGGAATGCAAAAACTATAGAGCAATTATGCTTCTCTCGGTACCAGAAAGAAAGTGACTTTTTGCCATCCTGGAGAGACTCAAACTTGCACTCGACTCAAAACTAAGGGACCATCAGGCAGCCTTTCGTTTCGGAAAAGCCTTTGATAGCTTAGACTGCGAGACCACCTGTAAGCTAATGGGACACTATGGGATACAAGAGAAGTTCATCTCTATAATCGAAATCGACAAGAAGAGAAACCACAGAACAACTTGAGGCAAAGACTGGCGTGAGACAGGCATGCAGACTGTCCCCATTTCTGTTCCTGGTGGCAATCGACTGAAGGACAGAAGCTTGGTTTACAATGAACATTATGGGAAGAAATAGATGTTGACTTTGTCGAAGATCTGGCTCTTCCTCCACACAACCAGAAATGAAAAACATCACATCAAAGAACATAACCGATAGCAACAACTGCAGCCACAAGTTAGGACTGAATTTGAACAAAGGCGAAACCAAAATTATGACGATCAACAGCAAGAAGAACAGCCCAGTTACACTACAATGAGAAGTCGTAGATGAAGTACTACCTTTCACGTATCCAGGAAACATCATGGACAAAAACGGAGGAACATCGTGCTTAATAAGATATGGAAGTCCACAGAAATATCAGTACCAACCAAACTACGCATGCTTAACTCAGGTGTTAAGGCTGTGCTTATGTATGGATCCGAGACATGGCGTACCACAAAATCCACGCAACAGATCTTTTGTAAATAAATGTCTAAGGCGAATTGTAATGATATGGTGGTCAGAAACGTAAATAGGTTAGATAAATCAAGACAAATTAAGACAAACTAAGATAAGTTAAAACCAATTAAATAGCTAAAAATAAATTCAGATGAGTTAAATTAGTAAAAGGTCAATGTTATTAATGTCTTTCAAGATTGTATTCCATAACTGCTAACAAGCTCTGGTCGGCGGTTTTCAATTATCGGGCGGGCGTGTACGGAGTCATTAAGGCCGATATATACAAAGGGGCGAGATGGTGTACAGCGCAACAACAGAAGCATGAGTTCAACACGTTGAAGAATAGGCAGCCAATGAAGCGCGAGCAAAACTAGATTTATTCGTTCTCGTTCGTGGGTTCCAGTTTTGAGACGCGATGCTGAGTTCTGCACCATCTGGAGTTCCTGCAGAAACTAATGTAGTGTCAGTCGTCCATCACAGTTGCTCTACGCCATGGTTTCTTACTATGCTGCAAGAACAGTTGGAAGATTTCAATCCCGGAGTCTAGAGTAAACACTAACGTCCTGCGACTAAATTTATGCAATCTTGCTTCTCATAGCTATTTATGTCGACAGCTCCCTTATTAGCAGATAGCAAACATGCAAACATCGATTATGCCAGCTGTCGCTTGTCAGTTTACATTCCCAACCATCAAAACTAGGTAGAAATTCGTCCAGGAACGCGACATAACAAGCTGTCAGTTTTCACGTTCTATTACCCGTTAAACTAATTGACGCAATTCTTGCTAGTACAGTTTCTGCATAAATATGGATCGACTGAGACATCTCTAAATAAGTATGCCCTAAACAGCCTGTTCGTGGTAGCATCGGCAAGTGTCTGGTCCAAAGTGTGATATTGCACTGTGTATCGTGGTGTCGTCCTGTGACACCATTATTCTATTCCACATTCCAAATATAGCCATGCACGTGCTAAAATGAAATAAACATGTTCTGATTATTCTAGAATGTCTAATGATGTTCGTTGAATAGTGCGTGGTTGAAAACTAGAACCAATATTTGCCATCTAACCCAAGTGATGCAGAAGTGGTCCAGAAGTTGCAGCTTATTCTAATAAGCCACGGGTCTCGGACGCCATCTTGAATTCTACCGTAAGCTCAATGTAAACTCATGGGCATTTTTCGGGGATCTGTGGTGAAAACGTCAGCTTTTTGTGTTTAGTAGTATAGTATATTTGCCTAATACTCTTAGACTATGAGGATTAAGTTATATCGGCACTACACCAACATCTAGACGAACGATTATCGTCCTCATTAAGACGCATTAGAATGGCAGAGCATTATAATAGGGTATTATGGACGCATTCATAAAAAAACATCCGTGATGCAGGCCAGCGATTGCTTTTCTAATCACTCGCTGAACAGCTGCTTAATGCGACCAGAGTTCCCGTAAACAAGTTGTCGGTTGATGTTTGAGATATGACTGGGAGTAGAACAGTCATCATCGTGTTGGCAGGAGAAACTGTAGAACTATTAAAGAAACATATATGTAAAGAAGCATAAAGAATGCACTACCACCGTTCGGTCATCCGATGTCAGCTTGCGGAACGACGAGGTCCCCATTAGTAACACTTTGTGTTGTGATTCCCATAATCGGCTTAGTAGTCCTGATAGACTCGCTGGCGCAACAGGAGTAACATCAGTCGTAGCACCTGCTGATTACATCGGTGGCGTTACGTCACAAATGCCGCCGCCGCCGCCGCCGCCGCCGCCGCCGCCGCCGCCGCCGCCGCCGCCGCCGCCGCCGCCGCCGCCGCCGCAGCTGCTGCTGCTGCTGCTGCTGCTGCTGCTGCTGTTGCTATTGTACATATTTCTGCTACTAATACAATAATAATAATAATAATAATTAACTTCTATGGCGCCTATTTCCTCAGGACCCTGAGCTCAGAACCTTTCAATGTAAGTTCGTTTCACAGGATTGCATATAAGCTCTTGTTTATCCTCGTATTAAAAAATAAACGCTGCGCAAAATTTACCTAAACAATTACCGTTCTATCTTCAATCTCAGTTTTCTCTCAAAAGTGTTGATGAACACATTTGTAAATATCACTTATTAAACTATCTACATTCTGTATGTAAAGGATTTCACTACCGAAACGACTCTTCTTGAGATACACAATGCTACAGTTTAAATCGTGGAAAATAGCAAAGTCACAGCGCTCACCTTACTATATCTCTCAGCAGCTTTCGACACGATCGACCATTCAATCATTTTACAACGTTTCCATGACCGTCCTCGTGGGAGGTTCAGGGACTTCGAACGAATCCCCTTTTTGAGAGAATTTGCTTTTAACTGCGAACTGTCTCAGAAATCATCCCAGAAATCCCTGGCTGATTGTGCACGCCTGAACCCCCATTTTTAAAACCCTGCGTAACCAACGAATGATATCGAAATACTGTCCACCAAATTAGTTACCGACGGTTGAAGAGATGTGATCATGTGAATAGTTCGTCCTACAACATTTTGAGGTTCGATGTGATCCGACTAAATGACCCCAATTACATGCCATGTCACTTAGTAATTACGAGATTGGCTGCCGCGTGCGGGGAACCGACGCGTTGGAACTCACGCACCAGCGAGATATCAGCAAAGACCTGGGGCATGGTCGAACAGCCGGCATCGGCTCTCGTGCGAAGTCCGGTTTGCCACCCTCAATGTAGGTACAATGATCTGGAAAAGAGTGGAGGTGGTTGAGCTAATGAAGAGGATGCAGCTCTTGGTGATGGGGGTCCAAGAAACAAAGTGGAAAGGGGACAGAGCAGTGGACCTGGATGAAGGATTTAAGATGTTGCATGCAGGGCGAGATGGAAAGACAAAATGGAGTGGGAGTGATTATGAAGGAGGAATACAGTAAGGAAGTCATCAGGGTAGAGAGATGGGGAGGCAGGATCATTGCAGTGTGGATATTGGTCGGAGGACATATGATGTGTATACTATCAGTAGATGCACCACAGACGAGGAGAAAGCAAGAAGACAAGGACGCATTTCGAAGTAACTTGGAAGACTTGATCGAGCATGTGGAGCCGGAGACAGTGTTGGTTGTGGCAGGTGACATGAATGCACATGTGGGAAAGATACAGAACTGTGAGGAGACCGTAGGAAATTACGGGTGGGGCACAAGAAAGAAAGAGGGGTACAAGACCTGGTGGAGATGCTCGTCATACACCAGTCGGTGGCAGTAAACTCCTTCTCCCAGAAGAGGAAGTCACACAAGATAACTTACAGAAGTGGGACCAACAGAACAGAGATAAATATGCTGATTGCCAGAAGTTGTCAGCTGAACAAGGTTAGAGACTGCAACGTTTTGGCAGGAGAGCACATAAACCATTGGTTTATGAAATGTGGATAGGAAGCGCAAACAGAAAAAGAAGAAATAAAGGCATGTGATCCGGTGGTGGAAATGTGAAGGAGAGGTGATGGAAAATATACAAAAGCGAAGTAGATATGAAGTTCAGGCTACTTAAAAAAACAAAGGGAGGACGTGGAAGCAGAGTGGACAGCATTTAAGGAAGGCTTTGTTGGAACAGCTGTGGAGAAATGTGGCCGAACATCAGGAAAGCCCACACAAAGTTGAAAGGAGAAAGAACAATGGTGGTGGAACCAGGAAGTTGAACAAGCAATACAAGAAAATAAGGAGGCAATGAAGTGTGTGGAAGAAGCGAGTGATGAAGAAAAGACAAGGCTGAGGCAGAAGTACAGGGAGAAGTACAGGGAGAAGAGGAATGCAGCAAATAAGGCTGTTGCTAAAGCAAGATATGAGAAACAACAGGGCTTGTGCGAGAGGGTTGAAGAAGATAGGGGAAATGTATCTTCAAGTTGGCCAGAGATAGAGACAGAGACAGCAAAGATAGTACTCGAACATCAGCAATGAAGAGAAGCGATGGGACATTGGTCACTGGAGTCGAACAAGGTGTATGGGAGGAGTATTTCAAGAAACTAAGAGGAGCACTACTACTAAACCCGGAGGGAGAATGAGAGATAGAGATACCACATTATGTAAGAAGAGAGCTGGAAGGGAGGACAATAACAGAAGAAGAGGTGGATAAAGTTGTAAAGAAGATGAACACTGGGAAGGCTGTAGGAGTGGGCGAACTGTCAGTGGAAATGGTGAAAGCAAGCATACTAGTGGGAATCAAGTGGCTGACGAGGCTGTTTAATGTGTGCTTCACAACAGGAGAAATACCAACAGATTGGCGAAGAGGAGTGATTGTGCCGACATGGAAGGGGAAAGGGGACATCCATGATCCAGGGAGATACAGAGGCATCACATTACTGAGCCAAGCCCTGACATTGATGGAAAGAATACTGGATGCTAGGGTGAGGCATATAGTATAGAGCAAAATCAGAGAGAATCAGCTGGGATTTAGGAAATGGAGAGGAACAGATGACGGATTGTTTGCCATCGGACAAATTGTTGAGAAGTGGAGAGAATTTAGAAAGGATGTAGCATTCGGTTTTGTCGATCTGGAAAAGGCATTTGACACCGTGCAGAGAGAACTTGCATTTGCAGTCATGAGATGGACGGAGGATGGAGAGGCAAAGGTCAGAATGGTTGAGGAAATGTACAAGGAGACAACAGTGGTGGTGAGCGTCGAAGGAGAAACATCGGAACAATTTGGTGTGGGAGTAGGACTTAGACAGAGAAGTGCCTTGCGTCCCCTGATTTTCATTATGGTGATGAACCGGATCAGTGGAAATGTATCTGAACAGGAATAACTTAAGAAGATATTATATGCAGATGACGTAGCAAAGAGAACAGTTTTTGTATACTTGGGCGGTACAGTGTGTGAAAATGGAGGAAGTAGTAAGGAAATGCAGAGGAGAGTGCAAGCAGGACAGCATCATGGAGGAGACTGGAAGGCATTATATGGGACAGAAAACTGAAGAAACAAGTAAAAGAAAAGTGTTGGAAACCTGCGTGGTACCAGCCTGTATATACGGGTTGGGAACACTGGCGCTGACAGAAAGACAGGAGGAAAAGACACAGATAGCAGAAACCAACTGGGTCCGAAGAATATGCAAAGTAACCCAAAAAGATAGAAGGAAGATGAAAAGGAATTGAGAGAAAAGATTGGCATGAAAAATCACCTAAAAATGAAAGTAGTCAGAAGCAGAACGAGATGGACAGGACATGTCCAAATGATGAGCGAAAACAGACTGCCAAAAAGAGCATGGAAAGCAGAAGAGGCTGGCAGAAGAAGAAGAGGAAGACCAAAGCTGCGATGGAAAGACAGTGTCAAACGATATCTTGAAAGGGCAGGTACGAACGACCAAGACTGGAAGACCATCGCAGAAGACAGAGGGAGATGGAGAGAGTTAACAACGAAAGTGGAACAAGCTACCAAGTGACGTGGACCCCACCCCGCAAGGGAGAAAGGGGAAGAAGAAGATGTGGTCAAATTTGCAACAAGCAGATATGGCAAGCCTTCTGCCATGTACAGAGGCTACAGGTTCCTGTGTAGGCGTACTGGGCCAAATAGCAACAAGTACTGGGTGTGTACCAGATATGACATTAAATGCAAGTCAACATTGACAACGAATGTCTTTACGAAGTGTAGTGATGAGCACGACCACCCTCCTGATGTGGTCTAATATGCCTTTGATAGTTTAGACGGCGAAACAAGCTTTATGTGTTTAACTTTTAGGTTCCATGGTATATTTGCCTAATATTCTTAGACTATGAGGATTAAGTTATATCGACACAAAACCGACATCTAGACGAACGATTAGCTTCCTCATTTAGGACGCATTGTTGGCAGAGCATTATGTTAGGGTTCTATGGAAGTATTCATAAAAGAACGTCTGTGGCTGAGACCAGCTATTGTTTTCTAATTACTCAGCGAACAGCTGCTAAATGCGACTAGAGTTCCCGCAAACAAGTTGTCGGTTGATGTTTGAGATATGACTGGGAGTAGAACAGTCGTCATCGTGTTGGCAGGAGAAACTGTAGAACTATTAAAGAAACACCTGTAAAGAAGCACAAAGAAAAAGAATGCACTACCACCGCTTTGTCATCCGATGTCAGCTTGCGGAACGACGAGGTCCCCATTAGTAACACTTTGTGTTGTGATTCCCATAATCGGCTTGGTAGTCCTGATAGACTCGCTCGCGCAACATGAGTAACAGTCGTAGCACCTGCTGATTGCATCGGTGGCGTTACGTCACAAATGCCGTCGCCGCCGCCGCCGCCGCCGCCGCCGCCGCCGCCGCCGCCGCCGCCGCCGCCGCCGCCGCCGCCGCTGCCGCTGCTGCTGCTGCTTCTGCTGTTGCTATTGTAAATGTTTATGCTACTAATACAATAATAATAATTAACTTCTATGGCGCCTATTTCCTCAGGACCCTGAGCTCAGAACCGTTCAATGAAAGTTTGTTTCACAGTATTGCAAATAAGCTCTTGTTTATCCTCGTAGTAAAAAATAAACGCTGCGCAAAATTTACCTAAACAATTACCGTTCTATCTTCAATCTCAGTTTTCTGTCAAAAGTGTTGGAAAAGGTAATTGCTAATCGCCTTGATGAACACATTTATAAATATCACTTATTAAACTATCTACATTCTACAACGGCTCTTCTTGAGATACACAATGCTACAGTTTAACTCATGGAAAATAGCGAAGTCACTGCAATCATCTTACTATATCTCTCAGCAGCTTTCGACGCCATCGACCATTCTATCGTTTTACAACGTTTCCATGACCGTCCTCGAGGGAGGTTCAGGGACTTCGAACGAATCCCCTTTTTAAGAGAATTTGCTTTTAACTGTGAACTGTTTCAGAAATCATCCCAGAAATCCCTGGCTGATCGTATACGCTCGAACCCACATTTCCAAAACCACGCGTAAACAATGAATGATATCAAAATACTGTCCACCAAATTAGTTACCGACGGTTAAAGAGATGTGATCGTGTGAAAAGTTCGCCCTACAACACTCTGAGGGAGTATCACATTCACGACTAGCACAGAAGTTGAATAGAGGTCAGAGCCCGATTCAAGGGAAGCCATGGGACACTCTTAAGTGGCCGATTCAAGGGAAGCCATGGGACACTCTTAAGTGGCTAATCAGGTGGAATATGTTTGATTCGTTGGGGCCTTTCTTGTGCGTGCGCGTGTGGCTGTTACGAGTGTATCAATCGTATCGTGGTTAATCTGGCGCTGTTTGTGTACATGCCGTTTTCTCTCGATGATTAAGCAGATTTCCTGTCCGGTTTTCTGGAGGTTAGTTTAAACATGCATGCTGAAGTTCATAGAAGTATTAACGACAGATATCGGCTACTGTGTATGGTAGAGCGCTGCAATGCCATCGTCGCTTGTTTAGAGTAAGCATACAACACGCTGGTCATTATTGTTGTATACAATACTGTTTGTTTATACGCCTCTGTGTCACTGAGTGTGTAGGCCGCGTCATCTTGCACGACAAACCAGCGATAGCCGTGTCAGCTATTTTGAGTTGACTTATAATAAATAGTTACGTAACTGGGGGGCACGTTAAGACTGTATAGATAAAGGCGTCACAGGCACTGGACACATTGATTTAGTCTTCCTGGTAATTGCGAAATGGGCGTCATTTGTCATGTCGGGAAATCCCCCGGGGGGGGCGTCGTCTCGCAGATTCAGTCGTTTGTTCTATTTCAGTCGATCCTGGTATGTCTTGTATACCTCTAGTCCAGAGAAACTAGATATTCGGATAGATAACTGTCATTGGCCCAATCATTCGCTGCTGCGACCCTCGGTTAAAGGTGCCCCACGTTTAGAATGTTACGATCGCCTCGTTTCATACCCTTTTCACGAAAATCAAAGCTATCTAGTATCGACTACGACAGGCTAGATCGTCTTTGGAAATATGTAATTTAGCGATGATGTAAACATCGCACGATAAAATATTATATTCGAAATTCGGCGAAAATGGCAAAGATAGCTCCGTCTCGATTTACTCTAATATAGGTCTATCCATACACCGCGAGTTACCCGATCTAACGACCAAGTCAATTCTATCAATGTTTTAAAGACAAGTACGCGCTCCTTCAAACAAACGACTGCGCATATTATTTCAACTATTGACACGTAAAGCCCGGCAAACACGTTACTCGTTTCAACCAGTCTAAAAACTGGTGGTGTTGCGTCGGGTCGTCACATAATGACGTCACATAATGACGCAACGCATTTAGTCTTTAGTTTGCTGCAGCGAGTCAGGATTAATCGGATTGTAACGTGTTCGCCGGGCGTAACGGTAACAACACTGTCAAAATAACAGGTTTCGCGCATGTACTCACAACTGTATGCATTTCTCGTGATAATAAATGTAATGAAATAAAATGTTTTCAAGCGCATCTCCCTAAAAAGTATAATATGGCTTAAATGATTAATTAGGATAGCAGAACTAGAGGACATGAGGTAAAATTAGTAAAGGATCAATGTAGATTGGACATCAGGAAGCACTCGTTCTCACAGAGGACAATAAATGAATGGAACAAATTGTCTACAGATTGTGTAACTGCTAGCAGCGTGAATATGTTTAAAAACAAGGTTGACACATATCTCAGGAGGGCGGGTTATAAGTAGATGAACATTGTTGGACTCTCGATAAGCCAATGGCTTCCTTGTCCACTTGCCATCTAGGCCTTTGGCTTGGATGGCAAATCTGGTTAAATCTTGTTAAATCTTGCTAATTATAAGCTAATGTATTTAGCATGTATAAGATGAATATCGTAACATGCAACGTAAAACTGTAACACCCAACACCATTACCTCTATATCACCCAACACCACTGCCTCTATATCACCCAACACCACTACCTCTTGATCACCCAACACCACTACCTCTTGATCACCCAACACCACTACCTCTATGTCACCCAGCACAATTAGCTCTATATCACCCAACGTCACTACCTCTTTATCACTCAACACCAATGTACTGTTGATGATCTTAATGGCCACGTAAACACATTATGATTTGTCGGAACGTTTACGAACTTTATTTGGAAACTGTTTATATTATATTATATTATATTATATTATATTATATTATATTATATTATATTATATTATATTATATTATATTATATTATATTATATTATATTATATTATACTATACTATACTATACTATATGATACTATACTATACTATACTATACTATACTATACTATACTATACTATACTATATCATATCATATCATATCATATCATATCATATCATATCATATCATATCATATCATATTATATTATATTATATTATACAAAAATAAACACATACGATTATATATGGAAGCATTGACGTGACTTCACAGCCCTTCGTTACAAATTGTTGATGTTATAGTAGTCAATTATACTCGTGTTTATCGACGATGAACCGTGAAACACCATAATTGAGCGTACTCGGGAGGCAATACTTCACTGGACGATGTCACGACTCGATGAACACGCAGCTTACGGGCCTGCCTCTGGTGGCAATAGCTCGTTCTATTGTCCGTCATGAATTGTCGAGCATGGGATGCTTCGCAATACAGCCACATTTCCTGTGCATCGTGTTTAATTCAAGTGCTTGCACCCGTGGAAGCACTGACCCGTCAACAACACAACACAACGCCGTGTTGAAATGTTATCTACAACGTAGCCTAAATATCGGCTACCCGTAATAATTCGGTTTACGACAAGGCACAATTATTTAAGACGCGTATCAATACATACTCACATACATACATACATACATACATACATACATACATAGACCATTCATATATACATACATACATACATACATACCTACATACATACATACATACATACATACATACACACACACACACACTTATATATATATATATATATATATATATATATATATATATATATATATATATATATATATATATATTTATTTATTTATTATTAATGTTAGTCCTTTGCCATTGTCTTTTATCTATACTACTTTAATAACGGAGAGTCCACTGCTAAAATGAACCTAATCGAACATAATCTGTTCAGTTCTAATATTTCATATTTATGTGGTTTGACTGCAGAAATGTTACTTTGTAATGTTGTATCCATGTGTGGAAATCAACCTGTGTAGACACTATTACAATTCAGAACTTTATAAAAACTATTCTCATCAACGACGGTTAACAACTCGTTAATTCGCAATTACGGCAAACATAAAATCTTCCACCCTCGTCGACCAGTTGCGATCATTGGTGATATATATGACACAGAATCTGGTGCCTAACCACTTGTTCACTCACTATCAGACTCGCAATTGTGGCAAACATAAAATCTGCCACCCTCGGTACAGTTATGATGCGACCAGTGGTGACAGATCTGACATTGGATCCAACTTTCGTAGGATCTGCTGCTTCTGAATGTCTCGCCGCAAACAAGGCATGGCCACTCGTCGTCGTCTTCAGAAGCAACGGTAGTGAACCATGTTTCGTCACAGTTCCAGATAAGTGTAGGGACGAACCCACCATTCACAAGCAACTTCCTGTACTGTCCAACGAACATTCCCACATCTTCTTTGTTAAACCCTTTCATACGTGCAATGCTAGTTGCAATCGGTCTTCTGATGGTGAGCGTCGTTTGCCGGCGAAGGCCCTTGCCCAGTCCACACCGGCCAGACCACTGGTAGCATCGAATGGGTGTGCAATGTTCATGCGGACGACAAGATCAAAGGCTAAACGACGCAAGTCAACCATCGTCATGCAATACATGGAAGATTTAATCTCTTTCACGTGCTTGACAAGTTCAGCCTCGAATAGCGGTGAAAACGTTGTTGTTTTGCTGCCCATTGTAATTCTTGTTCACGGAGTCCCCATTCTTCACTGCGTCAACTGCTCTACCGAGGCGATAATTTCCGTAAGATCCACGCGTTGATGTTTGTTTGTAATTGCGTACAATCTGGAGTGAGAAAAATGAATTTACATTAAAATATCCCAAGGCTGTAGAGTATATCTTTATAGGCACATTAGCTAAAATAAGTATAAGTTATCGGCTCAGCCTGTGCCATAGACAACAGTATAGATGTCCTCTACTAAATAGATAAGTCATAGGTCTAGGCCTTCTTCTATAATATATTATTATTTAAGGGTCTACATATAGTTTAACATATAACAAACGTACTTAGGCTCTATATGCAATATTTATTATGTCATGGGGCATATATATATATATATATATATATTTCAAGACCTGAACTAGCGACTCTGACAACAAGGAAAACCAACAAAACTTTCTCGTGAATAGACTACCAGATAAAAGCTAATTGACCCTGCTCCATTTTAAAACTTCCGTGTACCATCCCACGTGCACGCGGTAATTGTTCAGAAATGTGGGCGAAGGAAAACAATTGATTGACGTCATTGTGGAATCACAATGACGTCAATAAATTGTTTTCCTTCCTTTATCTTTACAATTACCGCGTACACGTGGGATGGTACACGGAAGTGTTATAATGGCGGTACTGTAAACACTTTGACGTATAACAATTGGTTCATAATCAACGCATGATATTTGCCCGGAGATGTTTCCCCTGCATTGTGGTGTTCGGACTAATTAACCGCCCACGCATTTCAATGAAATCCCCGCAATGTGTAAACAATATGATGCGTGCGGATTTTCATTGCGCCTATATGAACAATCTGTCTAGTGGTTGAGACGGAGTGTGGTTTAGCAAGTTGAACCAATGGTGAAGCATATTGGGTATAATATTTATATGCAATTGTAGCGCTTCCAGTGACGGCGTATGAATTTTTGTAAACGGAGGGTATAAGTACCCCAAACGACGGATTCCAAGTGGCCTGCATAAATATTATATCGCCACTGACAATAATTCATGTTGTCGCAATTGACAATAACTAACGATGTCGCAATTGACAGAAACTTTATTAACGCAACATGGCTGCCACACGACACAGATACAAGCAGCATAAAAACGCCCGGGGTCTCCGGTATCAAAACACGGGTAACTGAAAACGCGGATCGAGACTTAGTATCCGAAATACACCATGATAAGCTACATTTTAGGGCGACCACATTATCGTTAAGGGCGGCCATACCTGCTTTAGCATTCGAATACAACAAGGGTAGTAGAAGAACGAGAGGAAGACCAAAGCTGCGATGGAGAGACAGTGTCAAACGAGATCTTGAAAGGGTAGGTACGAACTGTCAAGATTGGAAGACCATCGCAGAAGACAGAGGGAGATGGAGAGAGTTAACAACGAAAGCAGATAGATGAAGCTACCAAGTGACGTGGACCCCACCCCGCAAGGGAGCAAGGGGAAGGAGAAGAAGAAAATAAGAAGAGTATACTACCAAAACGATCCGAATGTGTACTTTTAAACCGAGATTCCAAGAGGTCAATGCCCTATTTGTAAGCACGTCGCCTGATCAAGACTCAATCGGTACTGTATATTGCACTAGTGCTAGAACTACGAATACCGCATATGTGTGCCTTTTTTGCTAAACGAAAGATAGCTGTAGACAACGGGCACAAATGAACAATGTTCTTTTTTACGGACTATCGTTGGTCGGAACACGCAATCGTCTGCGCGGAGTGATTGATGTACAGCTCTCGCGGGATAACGTGCAGGACCCGTTACTTCGACCAACAAGCCGATAGAAAAACAGTCGTTGCCGCTGATATGTTTGTTATCGTCAAAAACACATTGCTGTGTAGATATGTTAATATATAGCTTAAACAATGTGGTCTGGTGATAGAATATGGTTCTATGCTCTCTCTTTGTGGTATCAGCGGGATTGTACGAAGACAAGCGCCCACTGTGAGATAACCACACCCCCACAGCGGCGCCACCCGCCATATCACCACCACTGATTTCTATTATATGGATTGGAAATGAATTGCTACAACGTAAAGGCAATGTCCGCCATCTTGCTTTTCCAAAATGACGCGTCGACTCGCAAGAACAAACATGGACAGTTTAACGTGTGCTACATAGCAACTATGTACTAAACTACCCGTAAACCTGAGATCAAAACTACCTTTCTCTACGGTGAGCGTGTGTAAGTCGTAGCAATGAATCCATTTCGAATGCGCGTGGTTTGTGTCACCTTCGCTGATGCGGATGATAATTACCAAGACAAACACAAAACCAATTTATCCCACGGGTATTCCGCCATTCGTTGATTCATCCTATATTTATCGCGCAGCGCCAGGTCCGCGTTTTATTGCAACCACCAAACATGGCGTGTGAATCGTAAGCTGCAGCGGTTGTTACAATTTCCATACACAAACCGACAAGTAATCCTCGGCGCAGTGCGGATTTTCTGCAGGCTACAAGGTCTTGAGAGTAATTGTATTAGACGACACTTGTATGAATTATATGGATTACGCTCATCTGGTTAATGGTGTCGCTAAAATAGCGACATTGATATTCTGCGACAGATTTGCTGTAAATTCGTTGGCGCCGGTTCCTTGATGTATGGGTTTTTGCAGTTAAACGACATGCTAAGACGCTGTTTAATGCAATCCAATTTCGATAATAGGTTTTAGCCAAAATATCGTTCAATCGTCTAGAAGAAAGTAGTACAGCTGAAAACAGATCTACGCAGCGCCATTGCAACGGTCATAAACACCACTGTTATCATTGTCATCACAACCATCATTGACTCCACCATCACCACTATCATCACCTGTATCATCACCATCACCGCAATCACCGCCATCACCAACATTACCGCCACCGCCACCACCACCACCACCGCCACCGCCACCACAACCACAACCACCACCGCCATCACAACCACAACCACCACCACATTCACCATCTTCACCGTCACCACCACCATCATCATCATCACCATTATCACCATCACCACCACCACCACCATCACTACCACCACCACCACCACCATTATCACCACCACCACCACCACCACCACCACCATTATCACCATCACCACCACCACCACCACCACCACCACCACCGTCACCACCGTCACCACCACCACTACCATCACCATCACCATCATCATCACCACCACCTCCGCCACCACTATAACCAACACCACCACTACCATCACCACAACCACCAACACCTCCGCCACCACTATCACCACCACCACCACCTCCGCCACCACCACCACCATGACCACCACCACCATCACCATCACAACCACAACCACAACAACAACCACCACCACTACCATAACGATCATCATCACCACCACTACCACCACAACCACCACAACCATTACCATCACCACCACCACCACCACCCCGATCACCATCACCACCTCCACCTACATCAACACCACCACGATAACTAACAACTAACACCACCACCACGATTACCATCACCACCACCACAATCACCATCACCACCACCACCACCACTACGATCACCATCACCACCATCTCCACCACCATCACCACCACCACTACCACTACCATCACCACCACCACCATCACGATCACCATCACCACCACCACTATCACAACCACGACAACCACCATCACGGAAGATATGGGTGAGACGGGTGGCACCGAAAGCGTTGCTTAGTCAAGGTCATGCTGAAATTCCAAGAAGAAGATTTCGTTCAAGGCGATATTCTCGCTTCGAAGATTTATCGCGGATGTCACACACCTCACACACGAATGTTTCCGCGTATTACCAGTTCAAACAACCGCTGGCGTTCAACTGTATAATTACCACCGCTCAAAGCGCAGTGTCGCTGCCAGCCTTTCTCTATTGATCAAATCGTCGTGTGCACAGTAACGCGCACAAGGTGATTACCGAGACGAAACGTCTCACCGGATGCAGAGGCCACTGACACGGACGCTGTATTGTAAGCGCGTCAGTTAGTACTCTGGAGTGAAGTGTGGCAGTTTTTGTTTTTGCTTCACACTGTTTTAGAAAGAAATGAAGCTATAGTGGTTGGAGAGAAGCTATACAGCGAGTTGATTACGATCAATCATCGGCGCATTCAAATCTTTCTTCTTTCAATAAAAAGGATTGCATGTACGTTGTCATTTGAGTTTAATTCGGTAGATGAGTATAATATACGGCTAGGGGTGCACATGCTTGCCGTGCTGCATCGTTTCCTATACTTGATTCCGTAGTACGGCCCCTTCTAGTTACTGAAAGTTTTACTTCTGTAAACTAAAGACATGGTTACTTTTGAATTCACGGTTACTACGGTGCCTCCTGACAAATTATTTACTTTTCCGTATTCACATTTCATTTAGACTGACTACGTTGACGTGTGCTTGGTTTTACGTTTCACTCGCTTTACGATGAAAAGAAAAAAAATGAACAAACGATCTGAACTACAACAGTACCGCACTTATGAATGTTCATGTCCGCCCAACGGCCTACCCTGACAGTTGCTATTCCGTCAAAATGAAAAAGCATAAAGGTCATCAATTAATTTAAGGGGGCGCCCCGAATAAAAGAATACCGTCACGTTGGCCAAATTTAGTCGAGAGCTGACTGCTGCTGATTAGTGCAAGCGCCGTCAGTAGCAGTGACGCAGGCGCCGAACGTAGATTTATTTTCTCATCATTTGATTAAAAGTTGCCTGGATATTCGCGATAACCATCGCACATTTGAATCGGTTTTTTTTACGTTAACATAGTGCTGTTTCTGAGTCAATTGTACGTGTATTGGTCGGTGATGTGCATGGCGTAAGTAGTGCTATGTGACGTTTGCAGGGGGCTGAGACGTAAATAACCTATGCAGGAGTGACGTAAATGACACCCGTGGGGTGTGGGTATTAAATGGCACATGTAGAAGCGTGCGAGGTCATTGACGCACGCAGGGATATGCGACGTCATTGACGCATATAGGGATTTGTGACGCCATTGAAGCATGGCGAATATATTACGTGAATGGTGCGTCAGTAAATTACATATAAAATACAGTAAAATACAAATGGCAAGAATGTCGACCTGCGTAAAATATAAATAAAATAGAGTAAAATACAAGTGGCAAGAACGCCGACTTGCGCCAAAACGTGTAACAAAAGCGATCGCTGCGTTAATCAGCGTCGAATGCTGAAAGATCCCTCGTCAATTCGATTTTTGCCCGTCTCATTTCAAATTCATTTTGCGGAAATTAATATTTATATAGTATCCACAACTACATGCCAGCTCATTTGTGCAACTTTCATACGTAGTTTTTGTAAAATCATCAGACAAACTATTAAATTATTTCATTCTTCATGCAGAATTTATTGAAGTAAAAATGGAAACGCTGAAAACTCACGAATTTCGCCGTTGGTGAAATGTCATAACTTTGTCATGTGATCAACTAGAGGACGGAAGTCTCGCCCATGATCCCGTAAAGTCACGCCTTGAATCCATAAAGTGTTTACCGTTTTGGATATCCACTATTTTGAGCCTTACAAGATATAACGACTAAAATTAATTCTTTCGATGTTTTGAAAAAATACGCACTTTTTAATTAAAGTGACGGGGGATATTACTTAAACTGTTCACATACTGCATACCTGGACGTCAACGAACCGGAATCGCGAGAAGCTAAATCCGTCGAGGATGCAGTTTTAAGCTCGGCTCGTCTATACGCGTTACTGTCTCATGCGTTCTCACTGTTTCACATACCAACGTCACGTCAACGAACGAAACTAATGTTCTTTGAGTACGATATGTCAAAGGTTGTTTGGTTCAGACGTTGACAAAAAAACGTTACACTGCATGACAGACGTATGAGTCGACATTCTTGTTATGTACGTTAATTGTGTACGTTAATTATGCTTGCAGGGTCGATTACGTTAACCACACGTGCAGGCACAGGTGACGTGGATGACACGAGTGGATGAAAGGAAATTATTATTAGTATTATTACTAGCAAAATTGGAAGTTCAAACGTGAACGTCATAATAGCTATGTTCACCAAATACCTCAGGTCAACATGCCGTCAATACGCTCGATGTTGTTTAAGGGAACGTCAAATGTATTACCAGAACCAACCCCGTCATGCACGACCTCGGGTCAATACGTGGGCAGGTGTTTCGACTATAATTAGTATAAATCGCCCAGATGGCGCTATGTACTCTCAAACGGTCTACGTACCGAAGTATTCGCCGCGGCGCGCGTGGTTTCTGCGATTGTTGGAAGTTAACGTTTTACGTAGGGAACATTTGAATTACCATGAAAACTATTTTAATTAGGATACGTGCTCGCTTAAGCAGATACATCTGCCGACAAACTAGACTAGACAAACTTCACACAAACACACATACTTTAAAACATGTAACATGTGAACGTAAACACGCACGCACGCACGCACGCACGCACGCACGCACTCACAAGCACAGTTGTCCCATATTTGAGAGCTGCACATGACGGATGCACCTTGGGACATCGTGAGCCTATCTATTAAGTTAACTTTCTGTGCATCTATTGACGGGATTTCATCTTTTCCAGGCAATCAGCATGAATCATAACTCATAAGCCCATTCAATTAACCGGAAAGTACCGGAAAGAGCGTCAATCACCGTGACGGCTGGACAAAGATACAACAACGAATCGTCATCTAAATGGACCATCTGTGGCGCCGGTTCTTGAAAACAAAAATCAATTGGCCAGTTTTTTTTCGAAAGGCGGCGATGTCACCGCGCCGACGAAATCATCCGTCATCTTCGCGTCTCATCTAACGACAGATTTGCCAGTGACATCGCGGTGAAAGAACGTTGCCGCGGCTCGTCGACAGTCGACCGGCGTACGGTCGACAGTCGACCGGCGTACAGTCGAGCAGACAAGCGGGCTACATTCTATTATCTCTGATTATTCAGCCGAACTAGAAGCAGCTGCAGAAAAAAAACGCTAAATCGGTTTCGCGGCCGGATCATTTAGCAGCGAGTGTCCGTCAACCTTGTTAAAGTTCGTTGCCACTCGGGGGTCACGTAAACATCGCGGGCAAAAACACCGGCACTTCTAGGGGGTTGGGGAGGGATACGGGGGCGGGTCACTATTTTACACCGATCCGGCTCTTTGTTGCTCCGTTTAAATGTTGGAAACAAACCATGGCAACACTTATCAGCCTACATTATGGGAAACAAACATGGCGGTAAATTTTGCAATGTGAGCAAAACATTCACAGCGACGATTTTTGCATTGTGGGTAATAAACCATGGCGGCTAATCTTGCATTGTTTGACATGCGGCACTGTCGCCACGGTTTCGTCGATGGTGCAAGCCAAAACAGCAAAAAACACTGGAGGCGGCTGTGATTTGTGCAAAATGCGGCCGAATTTACGCGGCTCCAGGGACGGTAGTCGAGCGTGGATGTCTTCGAATTAGCGGTAATATTTCGAGAGGTCATCTTTATCCGGTAAGTAAGCTCATTAGTGTCAGCGGGCGGGACACGTCGTCCTGGATTTGTTTTGTGATGCGCTACATCTGACGAGGGCCTGCGACAGTTTTTGGGTAATCATTTCCGCGACGCTGGCGTTCTCGATTCGACTAATACTGTTTATGCCTCTTTTCGTCACCTTTCAAATGGGCCGCTATTTCTGTCTCAAAGCATCGACGTTCTTGTCGTTGTTCTCAATGTGTCGTCGGTAGCCATTGTCTTCGATTGCATAGCCACATTCGGTTTGGTATCGATTCCGTTTGATGTTCGGTAAAAACGGTTTTACGAGATGAATGATGCGATTGTAAATGGTGTGTGTGTGTGTGTGTGTGTGTGTGTGTGTGTGTGTGTGTGTGTGTGTGTGTGTGTGTGTGTGCGTGTGTGCGTGCGTGCGTGCGTGCGTGCATATGTGCATGCATGTACGTATGCTGGTGGAAGTAGTAATACATTTTTTCATATAATTTAGCAACTGTCAACATCCGCTGTGGCAAACATCTCACTACATCTCATAGGTAGGTCATCTAGAATCCTGATTGCAGTATTACATTATAATATGAAATACTGCACATGCGACGTTCTATATTTAACCCACAAATAACACAAAGACAAGATACTGCAGTAACATGTGAATAGACTATTCTTTACTTATTCTTTACATGTGACTTTGGTTTCAATAGGTCAACGTACGGATCAACTTGTTATCGTGGCACTTGGATGTCAATTTCTATTTAACCTAAACCTTTGCAGCCGTGGTGCTCTATTGCGCGGCTCCCAAGAGAACACTGGATTTGATAAATCCTCGTCTTAAAACAGCATCAGTCAGCAAACGCCGCGCACGACTTCACGAGCGGTGTACTTTTCGCAACATCTACATCCGCCAATAGACCACCGCTCCATGGGGAGAGCGCGCAAATAGCCCGTGGTCTTTAGCACTTGATCAAATGTCTCCGCGATCGATCTGCGGACTCTCCGGTGCCGCGACACGGCCACCCACCCGCCACAAGTTCGCCGCTGCTGCCGGACATCCGCGGCGCAGACGGCGGTCAAGCCCGGCCAACGAGTCGGCAACAGTCCACATTTAGGAACATTTCGTTCCCTAGGAACATGACGATAGTGCGTGATTAGGGAAATTTTCTGAACACTTTCACATCGGAAACATTAGAAAGGTCTAAGGAAAACAAAAGTCGTTGTTTTCGGCCTATGCACCTATAACAGTTACTAAAACGCAACCACTTGTAACTACAATTAAGAATATCATGCTAGTGGTTTACTAGGAAAACCTTGTTGAACACACAAAATCTTAATTTCTTGGGCCCCTCCAAATTGTTAGATAACCATACGTCACGATTATCGTAGACTGCCAATATTCGCTCGCCAAATGAAAATATATCTGTAAACACCATATTCTTGCCAATAGGATATGGCCATGCTGTTTGCGTCCAAACTCAACTCATGTAACATATGTAGGCATTTGTTTACTAAACTAGTCCTGTTTCTTGACAAAATGAAACGTTTGTTTGAGACTGCGTTGGCTCTGCGTACGTCCTACTTCCTTAATATGTCACTTGTAGGCTCATCAGTCGCGCTGCTTAGCAAGTCAACCAGAGAATGACCGGAATCTCCCATTTTTAGAACACATTCTACGTAAACCATCTGAGAGATATTCTTGATTTTAGTTGCACGTGGTTAGTTTTGATGATATCTTTTATGTGCATAGACCCCAAACCACGACTTTTGTTTCGCTTTAATACTTTCTGCACTACTACATTAGATCTTTCATTTGATGGCAATGGACAGACGTTGACCGATCGCCTATCACTATACTGGCTATTCTGCAGAACGTACCAACATTTCAAAATCAGTCACCAAACCGCGCAGAAATTGAGGGGTATCAGTTTTGGGTGCAATTTTCTGAGAAAAAAAACGACATTTTCAAGAATTTCACACAGCATGTGGGTTAACAATGGATCAATGTGCTGTGAAAATGTTAACAATATCTCAGAACAAATTGTCCAGGAATACAAAGAAAAGTTATAATGGCGGCCTATGGGACAATCAAATGTGGTCTGCACCCAGTTCCCTTTCAACAACATCGCATGCTCACAATATGCCCGGCGCATTCACTCAAAAGAGTGCGACGGGACCACAGAAATTGGCAATTTACGTAGACAGACACCTTTGCCGTGACACGCGAGCAGCTGATTCCATTAGGGCATGTTGGCGTTTTCCGCTTCGACGGACCATGTGTTATTCTCACAGAGGCGACAGAAAGCGACGACGATCTGATTACGTGCGTTTCATCAGATATGCGATCGGACTTTCACGTGAAGATGCAGCCACCGAGAGACAATCGGACACGCTCTTAGACGAAGGCAGCGAACGTGACGAACAGTTACCTTTCGTTAAAGATACGAAGTCTGATCGATTTCATTGTAAAATCAATGTATAAAAATAACTATTTATACCATAAAACAGTTTGCGCCCGCGTGTATGTGTCTGTCTGTATGTCTGTTCCTAATATCTCTGTCAGTTTCGCATGTACGGGGTTGACATTTTGTAGGCGTGCTCGGGGGCCTACAGAGATGGTTCGTGCATAAAAAAAACGAAATCACCAAGGGTGGGAAACTTATGCGGCCGTTTGACGTACATTACGTTACTCGGAACATTCGTAGTTAGGTATAATTGTTAGCAACGATATGCGTGTTTTCCACGATTGTTCCGAGTCACGTGATCTACGTGGCTGCCCTTTCTCCAGTGCAACGCCAGGCAACTAGTTTTGTATCAATGATATATGCTCGTGCACATTTACCGATCAAGTGAGTTTTATGAACTACATTAAATGTACACATAATTTGATCGTTATCTGTTTAAATTGAATGTTTCGCTCCGAATATCGTGTTTATATTGCGTGCTCAAGAGCATTTGTTCGCGCAGAATTATCAGAATCACATTTAGCACACGGTTTCAGTTGGGAACATAATTACTCCTGATTACTTACTCAAATGTGGACTGATTCCCGGAAGCAGTTCTGAATCGATAAAGTGAGCGCATTTAATGTGTGCTAGTACAACGACATTAGAGCGGACACGTTATAAAAACGAACAGATGTTGGACATTCGCGGATCTACTCGGGACTTAACGTGGGACTCGGTGGCGTAGTGGTTAGACGATCGGACGCTCTATCGAGAGAACCCGGCTTCGAATCCCCAGGCTGCCGCTTCGAAGCTTGGAGAGTTTCGTTCACTTCACGTTGCCTCATTTCACGCAGCTGTATAAATGAGTACATTAGAACCACACAAAGCGGCGACCCTTCGGAAACGGCCGCCCTTGAAAACGGCCACTGTATCACAATCTGTTGTTCCCACATCTGTATGCATCTGGCCGGCCTCTGTAATGCGGCCACCACTTTAATCAGGCCACTTCACAGCAGTCGCTTGGGCGGCCGCTGTGGAGGGGTTCGACTATAACTGGTTGTAAAGGTGAATCTGATAACGAGTAATCTTCGCGTAGTAATTACAGCATGGCTGAATGCTTCCCAGAGACATTGACGTGATAATGAACAAGTTTGCCAAGGGATGAAAAAGGGGTGTAAAGCGGTTTGAACAGTTCCACGGACTGGATATTGCACTATATGAGAACGTTGACAAATCCAAACGCGTCAACAATCCAACACTGGATTTCATGAATTTCACACAAGAGATAACTTGATAACTAACTGATGTGCTGTGAAAGTTTGAAAGATTATCGTAATAAAATGTTTCCAAGAAGCCATAGGAACACCATAATGACCAGAATGAAGCCACTGTTCTTCTAATTTAAAACTGCACAACAATTAAACACTGCAGGCCAATTTTACGAGCACAATTTTATATGAATTGAAAACAGTTTTTAAAAGTTTACAAACCGCATTGTAGTTGTTACGAATAATGGCAACGCTGGGGGTAAGATCACAGTTAATTTTCCAGTTGGTGGCCACGTAAATATTTTTCATGATTGAAGAAAAAATGGATCTAACATTAGAAAACTTCGTGACATCCACTTCAAAATCATACACCTCCACCTCTTTTAATCCTGTCCCAAGCGCGATTTCCAACAACATGTGCAGTTTTCGCAAATTAGTAATACGGTTACTGGTGTTTCGGGAATTCCTACGTTTTTAATTCCGCTTCACACTGTAACATCTCACTGCCACAAGTCTGACATGTCTAACGTTCCATCCTTACTGGCTGAATACAGATAATTATTTGAGAAATAAAATCACTTAAATCACGTAACTTGTACATTTTAAGCATTCTATCCAGGAGGTATAGCGCAAATTGTGTATTGATATTATTTAATTGTTTTGAATCGCCGTCTCAAATAATAAAATTGGATCCAGCCACAATTCCACCGACACTATCGTTGTCACAAATTGTCCTCGCTATTCGGCCTCCTCGCGAGACTGTTTTCACGACCGATTCTCCCACTGCGATATCGTACGAAAAAGTGTCGGCCGACAAATCGCACACAAATCGTTCGTGTGAACCAACGTTGCATAGCATTTTGTGCCTCCCCGTGCCAAGCGAGAGCCCGTGGCGGCCGTCACTTAGCGAGCATGATCTATGTCCACGGTAAAATCAACTCCGACCCGCTGCATGCGATAAGACCGCTACATGGCTTTCACAATGGTTGCCCTGGGAATTAAGACTAATCAACAATATGAATTGCCTTACCGGTTGGTAAGATTGAGTGCTGATAATCACAGATCCGTAACCACGAAGATGAAACGTCCTGTCGCCTACAGTCGATTGACAAGAGTGGCGTCTATCCAGCTTACTGTGATTTCCTAATTGCATGGGTTCGCCGTATCCGGAAATCGAGTCAAGTCATTATTTTAGTTCCATGTCATACGAATAAAGCGTCATTTACTTACACACGACAACCCAGTGTTGCGATGTTTTTTGCATCCTGAAAACATAGTTTCGAAGAGAACATAAACGCGCAAATAACAGGGAGCAAAATGCCGAAAAGGTAATTCAATTATCGAAACTGAAATGTTTCCGAAAAAAAAAACAACCGGGGATAAAGTTCAAAAAGGGCAATTTTTATAGTAGCAAAGGACACCGTTAAGTTAAACAGCAATACTATTAAATACAAAGAAGAAATTCCCAAATTCATGATGAATAAAAGGTGAATCAAATCCCGAAAAGAGTAGAGTTTTCGTTGTCAAAATCGTTCCATAAACTACTAGTGAAAATTCGCTAAAACACCACGGGCCTCAAAACAGTGTTCCGATTTGAAAGACACATTGAAATAGGACTGATGATCATCTTTCTTACATTTCCTCTTCTACAGGAGTCTATAAATTACGTATATTATTATCATTGGCTGTATATTATCCCGGTTGAGAAAACACTTATTATGATTTTATGTCGTTCTCAACTTTTAATATAATTGTTAGCGAACTATGTCAACAAATTGGGAAAACGTTTTCTAGAGAACCAATCAGGAAGTTTAACTGTGACGACAGCAGTACCGCCTGGTGGCCTGGAGAGACGGTCAGGAAGCCATGCGACGCCGAATAATCATGCAATACGTTGGCATGGCCACTAACGGGAAAATCACCTGTGGTCTATGCCCGATAACCGTAGCTAGGAACGTTCTCGGCTTGTGCAATTGGTACGCATTGATACAGAGTCTTCTAGCGTTGCGTTTGGAAATATAATTAATACATTCATATGTCATCTAGCTGCCATATATTCGTGACAGCATCTAGCATTCGGTTAGCCGAATTGTTTACGAAGTCCACTGACACTGAGAAATGTCGAAGCCTGCGCGCTGCGTAGTATAATAATTGGTATGGGAGCGGGAGCCTTGGATATATTGATTTCGAGGATCAACCAAACATCAAGAGGTACAGCATCAACATGTGAGTGGCACAATGACAGCAAACGATATAGCAACGACCATGTACGATACAGTAACATCTAATGGCACTGTAACGGCTAATTGTACAGTAACATTCAACGATAGAGTAATGTACAATGCATAGTAACGATCAACGATACAGTAACAACCAATGTTACAATGTCTATGGCATAGTAGCTCTCAATGATACAGTAACAACCAGTGTTACACTGCCTATGGCACAGTAGTTCTCATTGATACAGTTACAACCAATGTTACAATGCTTATGGCACAGTAGTTCTCATTGATACAGTAACAACCAATGTTACAATTCCTATGGCACAGTAGCTC
>BSQZ01000026.1:3432500-3475000 GCA_033239005.1 Lamellibrachia satsuma
TTTTGCACCTCGCAACCTCAGAATTTATCACTAGGAGGGCTGTTTCGGCTCGTCAGAATGATTACCTACGTCCTGCTTTCTGATAATCGTTCACTGCCTGTATACCGTTGTTTTACTGCCCTCGTTGTTTACCGTTGCTATAGTGCAAATCGATCGTTAATATTGACGAACATTCCTCGCCTATTCTGTGAACACCTCTCTTCTGCCGTTGGACGAGAGGACGAACAACACTTCAAGGTCTAAACTGGTCGCACAATTTCTGGCAAACTGTTCTGGTATTACTAGTGAGTTATAATCAAATCAAACAACGGTACTCTAGACATTGTGTGCGTCTTAAATCACTAGCCACTGTTTACACGGCATGGGTACTGATGCAAGCGATGTCGATAAAACTTTTTTATCTTCATCACGTATATATATATATATATATATATATATATATATATATATATATATATATATATATATATATATATATATATATATATATATATATATATATATATATATATTATGTCGATATTCAGGAGTTGCAATTTAATGTGTGCATTCAAAGTATAAGTGATATGAAAATGACATGTATGTTGTGCATTTGCAATTAAGAACAAACTTTTCCGAACACTAGTTGCTAGATCAGCTGCGTTTGGCTGACTGCTAAAATCATTTGCCCGGACGTAGGCGAACCAAATACTAGCACAAGTTTTCATTGGTCGATGCAGCGACCTGATCAAACTTTAATTCCGTATTTCTTTCGGGTGGATCCATTCGATATGACATCAAGACATGATTGTTGGTTCCGGGCGTAGCGTACCATAGGCGTATGTATTTTGACCGAACGCCCCCGATGCTTTTTGTATTGTTTTCTTCTTCACGCGAATTTCATGCAATTCCAAATTATTCACGTTTAGGCCAGTTCACATGAGCGATTAGTTGTCAAATCGGACAACTAATCCAGTGTACCGGACGTGTACCGGACGTGACCTTTAATCAGAATTCAAGTGAGGAATTGGCGCTAGTCAATATGCCGCATTTGCAATATCTAGCGACGTTGCTCGAGTGAACGTGCACACAATTTAGCAGCGGTTTGTCATGCGACACGGTCAAACGACCAACTAGGTAACTAATCGCTCGTGTGAAATGGACTGAAAAATAGCAAAAACATGAAAAATCAGTCGGCTGACGAATGCTGGCAACTATTTGTCGGCAGACAAACTGTTGGCCACTAAAAGTCGGCACGTGTATGGCGGGCTTCACAAGCCTTGCGGCGTTGTTCTGCACGCGTTTATAATAATTTATAATTAAGCGCGTGGGCAGCGTCTGTGGCGGAATGTGGCGCATTCATGACTGTCTGTAGATGTTAATCCGGTAGCACGGATGTGTCATCGTCAAATGTTGACCCACATGGACTTCCAAGTCGCGTACACGGTCATCCGACGAAATCGTAACATCTCCAATGGCAACTGATCAAATTTCGAAATGGTGTTTTGATGTAAGGTTGACCAATTCGGTTTTTCATCATTTAGTTTCAGCACGTGCAGCGTTATCCACAGTCTGACTTCTCCAATGCAGTCTGTGAGTCCCCTCGTTGTTTCCATTTGAAATGTCTGGCCCAAGGAGCGTGACCTGTGGTACGTCACGTACACTACCGAAGAATATACTTAGATGTTATTGAGTCAATCTGGACGCGATGGGTGCGACCTTCCAAGTACGTCTGGAGCCATGCTGGTGCTGTCTCACGCACACCGCACATTCGTCTTGCCATTCGTCAATAAGTGTCCATACGCAATTGGTCAAATGCAGCTGATGATAATAAAATGTTTATTTTAGACCTAAAGTCACTATAACTCCATAAACACAAGTAAAAAAAATGTGAAAATACGCATTTTGTTGCGTTTTAAAAGTACATTTAACAAGAATTAAAATATACAAATATACACACATGCACTAAAAGTAGTTGTAAATAAAATATGTAAATATATACACGCATGTCATGCATTAAAACTGTACAATTCATTAACTAATCACTGAACTTCTGTGATAGATAAAGGTGTGAAAAAAATCAAAAAAGATTATCCGACCTTTCTAAACGGCATAACAGGCTAAATATTGGTGATCGAATACGTTCATTAAAATATATTATATAATATGCAATGCCTTTTAGACATTGTTCTACAGTACGAATAAAACAACATTATTTCAATGGTACTGCTACATAAACGAAATGTTCTGGCTAAAGCATTTGCCTGAGCATTAATACATATTGTCTGCATATATATATATATACATATATATATATATATATATATATATATATATATATATATATATCATATTATATATATATATATATATATATATATATATATATATATTCATATTATATATATATATATATATATAATTTATTATATATATATATATACATTTGTTTTAATACCTTTGAAGTTTTAAAACAACATAAATACATCTTTTCTGCATGACAATATCAATATCAACGCAATGAATAAACACTAAAAAAGAGCGATGTATATATATATATATATAATATTATTATTATATATATATATATATATATATATATATAAATATATATATATATATATATATATAATAAATATATATAATATATATATATATATATATATATATATATATATATATATATATATATATATATATATATACACACTAGTTGTATTGTAATACCTTTTGAAGTTTTAAAACAGTCGCGCAGCTGTGTTCTACCCGCGATCAGTGCTACTATATAATATTATGCGCCTGCCAATATCGTCCGGACTCTGAAACAACCACCTGCTTATCGCTGCAGTATTTGGTTAACCTAAGGCACACAATACAAATACGACTAACTATGTTCGCTGCAACTTATTTTGTCTCGAATATATTAGTCTGGCATTTACGCCTGCCAATTTTACCTCAAGTCGTGAGTGGATACCAGCTTGCTTGCTGAATATTTAACGTACGACATATTGGAATTGCATCCAGGGAATACTATTCCAGCAAACAGCTGACAGCTAAACTGATTGGAGATGTTAAGTGCCTATGACATGGTTTTTGTTATTTTTGCTCATATTCAAAGTGTAAGATCTAAAAAACTAATTCATGTGCTAATTTTTGGCAAATTAGATATATATATATATATATATATATATATATATATATATATATATATATATATATATATATATATATATATATATATATATATATATATATATATATATATATATATATATATAAATAGTTATGTTTTAGAAATGTTTGCAATTACCGTCATGAAACGAGAGTTTTATTTTATGTGACAGAAAAACCGTAAATGGCGTCAGCGGGGTCAGTATTTATTTACGTACAATTGTTCGTAGCGCTATGCGTGTTTTCTACGATTGTTTCAAGCTACGTAATCTTCGTCAAACGTCCGCATAAATCCCTTCGAAACGTACGATTGTTTCGTGAAACCGCACCTCCCGGGAGACATATCCCCACAGACGCTTAGAAGATTAGAAGAACCAGGTGGGCGGTCGCTGCGATTTATTACATTTAGTCACGAATATATTGGCTGTGGGTGTAAAGTCGAGGATTGCATTACCGTTAACGCATTGCATTTGGCTAAAAAAAGATTATCAGCTGATAAGCTGTATTGGTTAGCACATCAGCTTTTTTACATGACATAATTCTGAGTTCAAGGCATGGGCATGTTTGGTGTAAAAACATGGCTCTCAACGTTGGAGACTGTGTATCTCTCGTGATTCGGATGATCACGTTAATGTCGGTCCCGTCTCGTCTTAATTGGGGACGTAAAATGACCATTGAGGACGACATGCACACTGGCAGTGACCACCCTCAGTGCCTCAATGCCACCCTCAATGCCTCAATGCCACCCTCAGTGCCTCAATGCCACTCTCAGTGCCTCAATGCCACCCTTAATAAAGGTCAGCTTGGCGAATGATAATGTTCTAAAAAAGGGTTGTTAGTTGAATGAGACCTCGAAAAACGAAGCAATTTTTGTAACCACAACATACAGACTAGTCAGTTAACATAACGTTGCCGAGTGCTGGAAAACAACTAGAAGGATGTTCTGCAGTTGTCCTTCCAGTCACTTCGGGGGTGGAGGTTGCTCTGCTAGAGGGGTTGGTTTTATGAAAGTTGCTGGCATATTGACCTTCATCACGTGATATACATCGCTGCTGAAGAGATCAAGGGCGACAAATTCTTCCCTAATATAAAAAGATGGGATTTCGAGGCAGTGCTGGAGAAATTTACTATTTTGGCGACGGGATTGACAGCCATGTTGGTTGACATCATTGGCTTCAGCCCCTGAAAGGGGTTTGAGCCCTCGCTGTCACATCCACAACCTACGGCGGTGTTTTCAAATAGTGTTTCTGACCATCTCGTGTTCCAGCTGTAACACAACGGCACGTTTCCTAAATGGGTGGACAAGTGTTGCCTATGATGACCACCAAACTGGGGACGCTAACTATGTCGAGTTGGTGGAGTTGCCCTGATCTACTTAGGAGAAATGCCAGCCTTTGCGGCATCCACTTAAGGTCACCTGGAGCCTTCCGCCATGTCAGGTGGATTTAAGACATCCATTACTGCTTTAAGCTGTGGCTCTTTCCCACATACTTTAAGTTCAATGGTACTGATGAGACGGGACTGCGGAGGCTCAACCTCTTTTGTGCGTTGATGTTCGCATAATAGTGGATACAGCACCAGTGGCAGCGTACAGCGAAGAGCTGGTCTCCCTTGACATATTCAGTGGTGACGTACGTCCCGCGACGAAAGCCAAGATGGTAGCTCGCAATTCTTACAAAACCAACCTCGCCAGAAGAGCCACCGCCACCCCAAGCCGTCTGGAAGGATAATTACGGAACATCCATTTAAAATAAATGCATGAGTTTGTCACAACACATTCATCTTGCAATCCTTCAAACAGTGCTCATTTAAAGGTATATGCAATTACATGCTTTTGTTCGTCTCGTTTCAAATCATTTCGCGCAAAAATCAAACATATCTAGTGTTCAATACGGCTCGTTTGTGCAAATTTTTTATTTAGTTCTGACGAAATAATCCGATTAACTTTTAAATTATTTTCGACCAGTCAAGATTTTGCGAAAAGGGGAAAATTGGCTCCGCTTCTTATATAATACGGCATTATGAGGCTATGCACACTTTTGTATGTCACGTGGTCTAACGATGGCATAACAATAACAACTGTAACAACTACAATAATAATGCTAACACCAGTAATAATAATAAATAACAATAATAACAACAGTAATAATAATAATAATAGCAATACTATAAATGGCATATGACAATCAATCAGTCAATCAATCAATCAATCAATCAATCAATCAATCAATCATTCAGTCGTTTATTTCCATAACTCATATTTACAGTACTGGAAATAACAACACACACACACACACACACACACACACACACACACACACACACACACACACACACACACACACACACACACACACACACACACACACACACACACACACACACACACACACACACACACACACACACACACACACACACACACACACACACACACACACACACACACACACACACACACACACACACACACACACACACACACACACACACACACACACACACACACACACACACACACACACACACACACACACACACACACACACACACACACACACACACACACACACACACACACACACACACACACACACACACACACACACACACACACACACACACACACACACACACACACACACACACACACACACACACACACACACACACACACACACACACACCAATGACACCGTCGATGAGGTGAAGCAAAGAAGGCGACGGTGTCATTAAAGAGCGGTTCTAAAGACAGATAATACGCCATATGAGAATAACACATTTGACATTACATTAAACTCACATCCTTTCACAGACGCGACGGCAGCCGGGCTACGCAACTACATACAAATCGTGTGCGTCTAACTAGTAGCATAGCTGCATTTTCAATATCAACATTCTTGGAACTGAACAAAGTCTTCAAGTTATTATGCCACAATATATAGTCTATAGCAGAACATGTCCCCAGTAAGGCTGTGCAATTATGAGATTATTTCAGAAATCGAGGATTGTATTGATTTGGCCTATTACGTCTTCCAGTAACAGTCGGAGTCATAAAGGAATATACTCCTTTTGTTTGTAGCCGCCGCCGCCGCCGCCGCCGTACAATCGTACTTTGGAGAAACAAAGCTAAGTAGCTTAGATCCATATGTATATATATACATATGTATATGTATATTATATATATATATATATATATATATATATATATATATATATATATATATATATATATATATATATATATATATATATATATATATATATATATATATATATATATATATATATATATATATATATATATATATATATATATATACTATGACGTACAGCTATTCACACTTTCGCAAGTTAACCGATCTTGAATTCCAAGTCATGTCGCCAGTCACCAAGGTTCACAAATCGTCACGATTGTTGTGGTTTGTCTGTGGTAATTGACAGCGGGAAATGTTGACGGGTGCGGCGCCGGCCCAGCATTATCTAGTCGTGGTAAGAACTAAGTATTGTATTCGGTGCGGTTTGCGGCTACGTTTTGAGACACCAGACGTGTTGGCAAGTGACATACTGGCGAGTCAAGTCAAGTCGCAAATCAGTAACCTCCAAGTCCAAGTCAAGTCTCGAGGCATCTCTCTGAATTCCGCAATCGCAAGTCATTAAAATGTGCGACTCAAGTCAGCCAATACGACTCGAGTCAACAAGTATGCCAATAATGTGATTTAACCACAAACCCCTCTCCCTCCCCGCCTACATAAAACTGAATTACGATTACATCGACCTGAGTACGATGTCCTATTTGCCAGTTTGTACTTCAATCATCATAATACAAAACTGCCTGCATGCACTCGAAGTCAGCACACTTATGGACTGCTATCGGTAAATAAACGCTGTTTTGTGGAAATCTACGTCGATGTACGATGCTACACAAAACAGCTGCTATGCTCAATTGCTAATTGGTAACATCACGAATTGGTGAAATCGAAGTAGATAGAGATATCGCAAGGTGACGCTAACGGCTCATCCGAGGTTAGACCCCTAATGGTTTTCATCACCCAAGACCGGATATTAGATTGTGTCTTTTTACATGTAATCTCCCGCCAGCCGACCACGTTATCCGGATATGCCGACCAGCCAGAAACTGATCAGGTGTGTGATTATAGCCCATTTGACCACCAACAAGGTAATAGATAATTGAAAAAAAATATGTAAGAAATGTGCCGTTTAAAAAAAATGTTATCCAAGAAACAAATGTGATTCATATGTTAATGTATACCAAACATGTATGATTAGGAGTAATCCATAACAAATGAGCTAGAAGAATATTATATTCAGATACACCTTTATGGCTGTGTGCATCAAGAGCCAAACCATTCCTACAACCAGCCCCATTAATTGTGCCGCTTTCTAAAAAAAAATCTCAATTTGTTGTTATAGATGTCATCATTTTTATCACACATTTCCCACATCGACTCCCAGCAACTGTATTTGTATCAATGTTATATGCAGACTCATGCAGGTTTCATTGCAGTCATTTTATACATTACTGTATGTAGACAATAGTTGTTCAGCCGTCATCGCTGTCACACGAAACGTTTTTGTCCTGGTAATGTTCTTCATCGTCGTGTTGGAACATGTCAACAACTCGCAGGCTTCTGGACATTTGAGTTCGTTGATGATGCATGTGCAGTCAGATGGTCGATAAGATCGAGCACACTTGCATGCCAGGAGACTTGGCACGGCTGGGGAACCTGTCGTCCACTCGATAACTGGAATGCCGTTTCCATTTGCTATCCATCCGTGATCTGCGCTGGGGGTGGGAATGTCCGCGGAGTTAATCAAACTACGTCGCCACATGACAGCCTGGTAGTTTGCTCGACGTGTGTTTTGTCGAAGTGTGTCCTCACATGGGGGAAGCTGTCCGGACTCGATTTCCCCGCTTCTGCTGCCGAACATTTCGTATCGCAGCTCATCGACTTCACTCGTTTTATTGTTGTGGCGGTAACGTTGGCGTGTGTCATCTTGGATGACATTGAAGATCTCATTGGGGAGGTTCACAGTTGTTACCGAGTGATACAAAAGCTTCTCAGAACTTCTCGTGACGTAGGAGAATGTTCTATGCTTTCAGTTTTCCTTACCCGACAAGTGCACTGACAGTATCACATCCAGTCAATGAACGAAGTCCCGAAAATGCGGTACATACATCTCGTCCTAGTGCTACAGCCAGTTTGATGATGAAGACATCAGTGTCTTCGGTGATGCATATCTTGGCTGGGTAGTTGTCTGTGGCATGCTTGGCATGCAGCAATGTGCGTGTATCAGCCTATTCTTGGTTTGATTTTAGATCATCAACTTCTTGCGAAACTCCGTGGGTAACCTTTAGGCAGAGATCACCACACGTGACAAACACACTTCTGTTTCCAAGCTTCGCTCTCTTCTCTTTGTCTTTCCTATTCTCAGATAGCAAAGTAGTTAGTTTGTTCTTACTCTCCGTACATGCCAAGAACCGCCTCCAATTGTGTATCTTATGACCTGCCATTATTTTGTTGAAGGGGACTCCATCTTCCAAACCACGATAAGCATGCACTGCGGTTTTGGTTGAGTGATCTTGGTACACATCAAATACCACATCAATCCTCTCACTTCCATCGCTGGCATGGAGCATTTGTGCGAAGAAGTGTTCAGAGAGTTCGTCGAATGTGCTATTCTCACCATGACTTTTCTCGATGAGTCCCATTGCATCGATGAGGGTAGCAGATGGGTGAGGGACTTCCTTTCGTTTCTATGTGCTTCGACAGAACAGCTTTATTTGCTTTTTTCATAGCGCCGACGGTGTTTGCTAGCGCCCAGGGTAACGGGCCAAGAGGATGAAATAAGACATCACGCATGGCAAGTTTTCTGTTTTGGGCAATGAGAACCATGTTTCCGAAAAACTTTCGGTCAGCTTTCAAGAACATTTTCAGTTTCATATCACTAAATGTTTTCATCTTCAGTTTCATGATCGTGTTATGGAAGCTCTCTCCCTTTTGAAGCCGCTGCTCATGGAATACTGTCCATGCTTCGTCTCCCTGTTGGCGAGCTGTGAGGAGGCCACTGGAAACCTCAGGTGTAGCAACTGCCCCAGTAGATATACTAACAAGATCTGGTGGTTCACTGCCAGATGGGTTCATCCAGATGTTACCCATGAGATCAACCAAGCAAGCGACATAGGACTCGTCTCTCTTTATCTGTGCCTTCCCAAGGTCTGCATGACTGACTTTCCGAAGTTCCTTCAACGCTGATGCTCTATGCTCTGCCGTAAGATAGTAGGGCGCAACAGTACCTGGTTTCAAGCTGAATCCACGTGTCCCTCCCGCAGTCTGGGTGTCCTTATTCACCGTTTCCTCTGTTGTATGATCCACAGCAATCTTCGCAAATGGATTTGTTTTCCTCAGCTGAACGGAGAATCCACCATTCTGGAAGTGATCATGCAAGTCTGGACATGTATCGTGCACCCTGGACATTTGAGCATAATAGACAGGCAGATACCTCGAATAATTGGTTTTGTCCATGGCAAAGCACCAAGGAATCATGTCTCTTATGCATGAAAAATTGAGACGCCAGCTCAGGGTAATCCAAGAATAATTTCGATCATCTCTAGGTAGGTCATCCACAATGCTGCTAGTGGACCTCTGTCGTGTCGCGACACATCTTGGTAAGTTTCGAACAGGTCGAGAATCCTTATGCATGATTCGTTTGTCAAAGCATCAGCATGTGTCGCATGACTGGTGTTCTCACGAAGTACATACACTAAACAAATAGTATCATCAGCATGTGTCGCATGACTGGTGTTCTCACGAAGTACATACACTAAACAAATAGTATCATCAGCATGTGTCGCATGACTGGTGTTCTCACGAAGTACATACACTAAACAAATAGTATCGTCAGCATGTGTCGCATGACTGGTGTTCTCACGAAGTACATACACTAAACAAATAGTATCATCAGCATGTGTCGCATGACTGGTGTTCTCACGAAGTACATACACTAAACAAATAGTATCGTCAGCATGTGTCGCATGACTGGTGTTCTCACGAAGTACATACACTAAACAAATAGTATCATCAGCATGTGTCGCATGACTGGTGTTCTCACGAAGTACATACACTAAACAAATAGTATCGTCAGCATGTGTCGCATGACTGGTGTTCTCACGAAGTACATACACTAAACAAATAGTATCATCAGCATGTGTCGCATGACTGGTGTTCTCACGAAGTACATGCAATAAACAAATAGTATCATCAGCATGTGTCGCATGACTGGTGTTCTCACGAAGTACATACACTAAACAAATAGTATCGTCAGCATGTGTCGCATGACTGGTGTTCTCACGAAGTACATACACTAAACAAATAGTATCATCAGCAACGGGAAATACTCGGAGTGATTGCCGTTGTGCCAATCTTCAAAGCATACCCAGGGTAACTTCATCAAGGCTTCATATGTGAACTTGCGGGGACGGAGAGCCCGGTTGTACTGTTTTCCCTCAACTTTTGCGATGTATCCTTCAGCAATGACTCCTGACTCAACCGCGAAGCCCAGTTTCACCAAACATTTTGCCGACTATACACATCAAGTTACAGATGGTGTGGAAATTCCCCATCATCAACACGATACTCCAAAACCTCTATGGATACCTCCATGCAATTGTTGTTGCTTCCGCAAACAATGCCTGATCAAAGACGACTGCAGTCTTTTCAAGATGTAAGATGCTTTAATAGAGATGCATTGTTGCAAAACTTCCTGCACAGTTGTTTCCGCTACATTTATTGAAACTAGTCCAAGAATTAGCTTGTTGTTCACCCGTATTGTGCACAGGCACCATTATCCATAGTGAGTTACGTTTACGTGCACTCAACAATGATTTCGCAAAAGTAGGACGGAGGTTAAATAAAACAATTGGTGGAGGACTATTTCTTTTTCCAAGTACGTAGATTGGCTTTATTTTGCGTTTCTTGTCCTTCGTTTTGACATATGTGACTGGTGTTGGTGGGGCACATGACGAGAACATTGGTTGAACAATGATTCCATTGATCCGATGGGACGTTCCTGCCCCGCTTAGGACCTCTTCTTGTCTGCCGATATTGTCGAAGGCGAGCACATTAGGGATGTATGCTGTTGGGAAGAGGCACTCCACCTCCCTCAGCAGTTTCGATCTTTCCATACGCAGTGCCGTATCTATCTTCTCTAAGCGAGTGTAGGAACAACCATGAACAAGTCTGTTCATTGTTTTAACTAGTTCGACATTACCCGTGAGAGTTTTGATGACCCATGGAAGTAGAATGTGCTTTGGGGTCAACACTTCTCCAAGGGTCACAGCACTGACAATGTCAAGAGACCTTGTAAGTCTGCAGGTGCGGATTGACTGACAGTGCTTGCCGCTGAATAAGGCATTTAGGAATTGTACTAAACAATCAAGTGATGAATAACACGCAGTTTTCAGTTCTTCAAGCCAAGTTGTTCTTGTGTGTCTTGTTTAATTTGATCACGCAGGTAAAAGGCCACACGTTTCATCAAAGATTCATATGTTTTTTGTTCGTTGCATGTGTCCAGTTTGGTCTTCATATGTATGTAGTCAATCATGACTGATTCAGTCGCAAAGTGTCTGGTTTAATATACACCCGGCGACCTACTGTGAAGAAGTCTATGGAATCTCCAAATTCTTTCTCAGTAGTTTCACATAGGTGGTTCCTTGTTGCATCTGTGCACTCTTCTGTTCCAGCTGCTTTCATGAACGATGTAACATGAGCAGTAAACTTTTTGAAGGGAACAATGCGTGGGTTAGAAAAAAATAATCCCGAATATGAGCAAACAGCGAAGCCAGGGCGGCTTTGTCTATTTCTTGGTAATGATTCTCACCTCGGACATGTACTTGTGGCTGTGGACGTGTACATACCCTATAACAGGTCCTGTGAAATTGGGCCTCGGTTGCTACGATGACCCGTGAAATTATTGAAAGAATTCGTTCATCTAGGCGTTGGGATGCACGATCGCGAAGTGTTTGTCTGCTCTAAGATCCACATCTGGTTTCAAAGGTTCACGATTATTTGCTCCTCTGATATACTTTGTTGTTTCCTTGCAAAGAAAATGCACACTCTGCATATTTTATGTGTGGTGCCAGCGTCTCGTGTTGACGCTCTTGGCTGTTGAGGTATCGTCTTCTGTTGCCGATGTTTGCTGCTTTGACAAACTGGCCAATGATTTCCTATGGGTGATTGTTCAATTTGTGGTGCTGATAGTTAATTAATCGGTGACGCTGTCGTGCACATAATGCGTGTTTGCAATGACAGTTTGCTTTCTTGCTTTCAACTGACTTCAGCCATCTCTATGTCTTGTTTTGTTGGTTTGGGATTCAATCATTATCTAAAAAAAAGACAAACACGTTTATTATTTGTTGATGGTTTGATGGGAATGAATGCATCCTATATAACATTTTTCACAGTGAATGTGTATTTCCATTTAGTGTACATTAAAATATGCCAAACGACATACTGAGCATATTTTGTGGATGTGCCTCAGACCAGCCGATTGAAAGTTACGGCCGCATTTAAGATATATGCCAAAAATTACTTTAGCTGTGGAACTCAGACGTCACATTTTCCAGACAGGCAACATATTAGGCTAACTGAAAAATACAGTGGCGTCTTGCCCTCATTTTTGTTGTCAAACCTCAAAATTCGACGATGGGCACAAGGACTATTAATAATACACTTGATTTTACAATACCAGCATTCTGGAACTCTTCAAGGCAGCAACACCTCCGTGAGATGTGAGACATGTTGCGCTTACACCTATGCTTTGTGTACAAACGAATCATGGAGCGGGAATTAGAGAAATTGCGCATCAGCTGGGGCCAGGCTGCTATAAATGGAGTATCCCCATTTTGCCTACTGATATTATTCCCATTTCGCATACTCTGTATTTGGATAACTTTACCATTTTGCCTACTCTCAGTGATTCATCATCCCAGTTATTCAGTATGTCTGTACTAAAGTAAGGTAAGTAAGTAAGTAAGTAAGTAAGTAAGTAAGTAAGCGACAAACCAAGCAAGCAAGTAAGCCAGCCAGCAAGCAAACGAGTACGTAAGTAATTAAATAATTAAATAAGTAAGTAAGTAAGCAAGTAAGTAAGCAAGCAAACAAGCCATTAATTAATTAATTAAGTAAGTAAGTAGGAAAGTACGTAAGTACGTAAGTAAGTTAGTAAGTCAGTAAGTAAGTAAGAATAGTGGAAACTGGAAAGAATATTGCCAGCTTTAGAGAACACATGGAATCAGTGTCTACGTCCAGAGGTGTCAAATAACATTGAACAAAAAGTGGTAGATCTTCTATAATAATAATAATAATAATAATAATAATAATAATAATAATAATAAAAGTACTTATATACCGCCCAATCAATCGAGATTGCTCTCGGGCACTTTACATACATAGTAGTATTTTACAGGCCATAAAATTGCTAAGAGAATAATTATACTGAGAATAGTCTACTCAAATGCTAAACAATACTAGCAAAATAACCATGTTAAAATATTCTATAACACTACTTTAAATATAGTTTGCAATACAATTAAAAGTAAAAATGTATCATGAAACTGCCAACAAATTAAATGTATTAATATATTATAAAAAAAACTACTTTAAATATATCCATTTATACAAATAAGACTCATAAAATAACCATACAAATAAGTTCAGTAATACAAGTTAAAATAATAAAATAAATATGCTAAGAAATATTATATACAATATCTAATGAATGCACTAAAAATGTCCTCATCGGTGGGTTATGAAAAAGCTTGTTTATAAAGGTGAGTTTTTAAAAGTGTCTTAAACACTTGTAATGATTTCGCTGTCCTCGGAGAAGGTGCTAAATTGTTCCATAGAACAACTGAGCAAACAGCGAAACGGCGATCACCACGTGTGACAGTCAGTGAAGCCGGTACGAATAAAAGCGCTGGCAGCGAAGCCGATGGTAGAGTTCTGTTAATGGGGCGGTAGCTAATTATCTCAGCCAAGTGGTCTGGCGCCAGACCATTTAATGCGCAACAGGTAAACAAAAAACTTCGCCGCTGGGAAGAAGACGATCGCCTCAGATTTCTCTCTGTTAAGTTTTAATAGTTTTTTGGTCAACCATGCAGCCAGTTCGGCTATACACAATTCCATCTTCGTCAGTGCCGCTACAATGGATTCATCTCGTTCAACTGTGAGGTAGATTTGAGTGTTGTCAGAATAACAATGATACTGCATACCGTGTCTAGCTACAACATCTGCGATAGGTTTGGTGTACATGTAATACAATGTAGGGCCCAACACCGACCCTTGTGGGACGCCACACTTCAAGATTGAATCAACCGACTCGGCGCTTCCCACTGCCACTTTCTGATACCGTTCACTGATGTACAATTGCAGCCGCGCAAGCGCCTTGTCGGTGATGCCGAATGAGTGCTCAAGTCGAGTCATCAACAACTCGTGATCGACTGTATCAAATGCGCACGACAAATCAAGCATCACGAGGAGTGTTGTACATTTTCTGTCCAGCGCCGTCGCGATGTCATTTTTGACACGGAGTAGCGCTGTTTCTGTAGAGTGGCCGCGACGGTATGCAGATTGAAAAGGGTCGTGCAAAGCATTTTCATCAACGTGTGTGGTAATTTGTTTTGCAACCACTTTCTCAACCAATTTTTTTTCAAAAGTGGCTTAACGATTGCATGGTTAAAATCAGCAGGTACATCATCCACACGGATGATGAATATTCTTCTGATTCTCATGATGTGAGGGCGGTAGATGATTTGAGGGCGGAATGTGAAGATATGCGCCGCAAATAAAACCCGCAACCTCTTGTCTTGTCTTGTATTGTCTCTTGTCTTGCCTCGTCTTGTAGTGGTACTGGCCAACACTCCTATGAAGTCAAACGGTCAGGGATGGGTGCGCATGCTATTTAGTCGTGTTTGTTTGGGACTAAGTGTGTGAGAGTTTGCTTAAATTACTGAGGTTCTGTGATGCTGCTTATTGTGTCTGGTAGTGAATTCCAATATTTTATTGTTCGGGGAAAATAAGAAATTTGTAACAGTTCTTGCTGATGTGAAGAGTGCTGCCGGCTTTGCTATTTAGATGCCGTGAGTGGCGTAGGACGGGCTGGAGGAGGTTTCCGACAGACAAAGATAGATGACCGTGGATGGCTTTGTTCAATATGATGAGACGTATGTTTGTTCTCCTGGTTGTTGCTTTAGGTGAATTTTTTTTATCATTTCGGAAACACCCAGTTTCACTGGATGTGTAGTCGTTGTGACAAAAACGAACCGCCCGTCTTTGCAAAATCTCTGTTTTGTTGATGATGACCTGGTTGAGGGGGTGCCACACAGATGATGAATATTCTAGGAGTGGACCAACAAGGGTTGTGTAGGCAGTTGTTTTGATGTTTTGAGGACTTGAGTAGAGATTCCGTCTGACGAACGCAAGGGTACGGTTTGCTGAGGCTGTGATCTGGTGGATGTGTTTATTCCAGGCGAGATCTTTAGTGATACAGACTTTTAGATAGGGATAACTGTCAGTTTCCTGTAGTATTGAATCTCCTAGTTTATAATTGGAATGTTTTACATGTAATGTCTAAGTCTCATAGCGAAGAATTTTGGGGGTTTGAAGTGTACCTGCCAATAATGTTTTTGTAGCTCTTGTGAGTCATACTAATTTTTTTATTTCTCTGTAGAGGACACAGTAGTCGGCGAACAGGCGCACTGTGGATTGAATATTGTCAGGTAGATCATTACTATATACCAGGAAAAGTAACGGTCCCAGTACCGTGCCCTGAGGTACACCCGAAACAACGTTGGTCCAGGTCGAGTGCTTTTTAGAAGTCCATTAGTGTCATGTCCGTCTGGGATTTATCATTTAAAGAATTAGCTAGATCGTGTGTGGTGAGTATTAGTTGAGATTCTGTGGAGTGCTTACTGCGGAAGCCATGTTGTATGGCTGTTAAAACTGTGTATCGGTCAAAGTGGTTCATGATGATAGAGTATACAATGTGTTCAAGGATTTTGCGACATATCGATGTTAGGGAGATGGGACGATAATTTGATGCAAGGGACCGGTATCCCTTCTTGAAGATGGGAGTGATGTTGACCCGTAAACAAAGAGTGGGAGTTCCCCTGTGACGAATGATTTTTGAAATATTAGACTGAGGGCTGGAGCCTATTCGTTGGCGGCAAGTTGGATGATTCTGACGGGCACCTCGCCGGGTCCTGTTGCCTTGTTTGGTTTAAGCCGTGAACTAGTTTAGCACCCCTTCTGTTGTGATGGTGATGTCAGGCATGGCTGGTATGTTTATGTTTGGTTCTTGTGGGTAGGTTGGTGTTTTCGTTTATAAAGGCTGACTTGAATTGGTCATTGACAATTTCGTCTTTCAATCTGAGTCCGAAATAATATGCTGTGATCTGGGCACACCAACGCGCTTCCAGACAAACGCCATAATTACCACGGAAAGAGAGGAAATAGCACAAGCGAACAGCCAAAAGATAATAACTAGAAAGCATAAATCTGTGGAGCGGGAGACCAACTGGACAACGGATAAATGTCAGGACAAAAGCTGGTGTAGTCGGCGGTGGAGATACCGTCGGTGTCACTAAGACGGTCGGAGGAAGAACAAATTGCACTGGCATTGCATTTGGTGGAACGCCGGTGACGCGGTGGCGCGGTGGCGCGTTGGCGCGGTGGCGCGGTGGCGCGGTGGCGCGGTGGTTAGAACAGGGGACTCTCAATCGATAGAACCCGGGTTCGAGTCCTCTTGCTGTCGTTTCGAATCTGAGGCAGTCTCGTGTACTCCACCTTCATTCAACTGTATAATCGAGTACCTGGCTATAGACAGTGGTGGATATGTGAACGAAACGTCTTCGTGCAATGATTGCAGCGTGGCTGAATGCTTTCCAGATAACTCGAGATGGTGTTGGAATGAACGTTTCTGCCAGTGGGTGAACGGTAACCAGTTCTGAGCAGCCCCATTTCCCAAACGAACGATGGTGTATCATTAACATCTACTATGATACCGTTATTCATCAACGTATATGAATGACTATGTTTGATATATCGTGTTTGTCTCGAGGGTATCACGTCTGACAATCATAATTGGAGTGGCTTAACGTGCGATCTATAGGGAACGTACGTCTCGTGATCTAGGTTTAGCTCTGTAGTCCACTGGCCACCTCAGCTGTTTTGATGCCTGCGTAAAAATAGGATTATGTTTTATTTTTGGGTATACTCACATAATTGACACCAAACGGTGTACATTTTTCTGGTTTCAGACCGATGAAAATATTTTGAGAAACTTCACATATAAGAATGTTCACGGCAATCGTTTGAGAGTTATTTACAACAGGATACCATGTATCATCGCTCACGCACAGCCGGCATAGCAAAATCTGTTTATTTTACTCAAAACAGTCCATTTGGGGGCATGAGCTTTGTGGGCTTATGTGCATTTAGACACCTTGTTAGGCATAAATATTTAAAGATTTTTCGACTGATTCCTAATGAGCAGTTTTAGCGATAACAAATGGTTGAAAGCTTATAACTTGAGGAAAGTTTCCAAGTCAGTTAGAGTGAGTGTTCCAACGTAGGCCTTACACTAATGAACAAGAGGCTGGACTGTGCAGTTCTTCTAGCGTCCCTATACAATGGATACCACACTACATAAAAACGTAACTTTCTAAAATTACAAATACAATTAATTAGTAGCAGCTTTGCATCTACATGTCATATCAGCACTCTTGAAACTGCACAGAAGCGTCTACTATAGCGTACTGGTCGCCGCGTATTACGCAAACAAAATAATCTTGGTAAACATAAAGAAGAATACAAACTGCAGCACACAATGGTATACCAACAATGTGCATGACCTGCATGATATTCAAGAGAACAGGTCGAACAGTCTGCGTGTGACATTCAAAGCGCTAAATAAAGGGATATAGATATAATCGGAGATGCCCAATGAAAGGCATTATGGGAAAGTAGAGTGGACTGCAAGATACAAATTATGGGCCAGGAGATCAATACGAGATATAAACCACAGTGGACAAGGTCCAATCTGACGTGGACATTAAGAGGTCGGAGAACCGGTCATGATGGCATCCGTGAGAGTTGAGTGGTTATTGAAAGAAGACGACAGGTAGGATTAATAAACAGTGTCGGCTTGAAGCGGAAAGGTCATGAACAAAACAACGACGTAATGTTCTATTCATGACATGTAATTTTAAGTGTTTCCTAATCGGGATTGCCTGAAGTTTGTGGCGCAATAATTATTATAATTGCGGTGAATAATACACACACCAGACTTTCCTTTTTCTGTTCATGGATTCATTCGCCACCGGCGTACGCCGTAGTCCACCAGTCATGTGACCGCCGGCGTACGCCGTAGTCCACCAGTCATGTGACCGCCGGCGTACGCCGTAGTCCACCGGTCATGTGACCGCCGGCGTACGCCGTAGTCCACCGGTCATGTGACCGCCGGCGTACGCCGTAGTCCACCGGTCATGTGACCGCCGGCGTACGCCGTAGTCCACCGGTCATGTGACCGCCGGCGTACGCCGTAGTCCACCGGTCATGTGACCGCCGGCGTACGCCGTAGTCCACCGGTCATGTGACCGCCGGCGTACGCCGTAGTCCACCAGTCATGTGACCGCCGGCGTACGCCGTAGTCCACCAGTCATGTGACCGCCGGCGTACGCCGTAGTCCACCAGTCATGTGACCGCCGGCGTACGCCGTAGTCCACCAGTCATGTGACCGCCGGCGTACGCCGTAGTCCACCAGTCATGTGACCGCCGGCGTACGCCGTAGTCCACCAGTCATGTGACCGCCGGCGTACGCCGTAGTCCACCAGTCATGTGACCGCCGGCGTACGCCGTAGTCCACCAGTCATGTGACCGCCGGCGTACGCCGTAGTCCACCAGTCATGTGACCGCCGGCGTACGCCGTAGTCCGCCGGTTATGTGACCGCCGGCGTACGCCGTAGTCCACCAGTCATGTGACCGCCGGCGTACGCCGTAGTCCACCAGTCATGTGACCGCCGGCGTACGCCGTAGTCCACCAGTCATGTGACCGCCGGCGTACGCCGTAGTCCGCCGGTTATGTGACCGCCGGCGTACGCCGTAGTCCACCAGTCATGTGACCGCCGGCGTACGCCGTAGTCCACCAGTCATGTGACCGCCGGCGTACGCCGTAGTCCACCAGTCATGTGACCGCCGGCGTACGCCGTAGTCCGCCGGTTATGTGACCGGCGCGCCGCTTTTTCGCGACCAATTGAGCGACAAATTTAAAAACATGGACGCAGGAGTTGTTTACAGTTAGATTTTTTTTGCATTGGGTGAGTACCAGAAGAACTACATTATCTTTTTGTATGATCGAGTTCTGAATGTATGATAATTGTGGCATGGATCGAACTTTAAGTTTACCAAAAATGTACGGCTAACGTATTGAATATAAGAATGGTATTCATTGTGCATATTATCGCCCTTTGGCTTTGCGTCTGCTTTGCTGGAATGAGTTAAATATTAGGATATGTTCATAACCGCATACAGGGCACGTAATCGATGATATTCAACAGGCATGTCTTATATTGTACGGTGAGATGTTTTTTTTTAAAAACGCCTTGCCCTCGCCTTTGGCGCCTTTTTGATTTTGTTATGCCTATGAAGTTATGCCATACAGTCAGTGGCATATTTATAGTTACATTACCATGACATGTCTTTGATGTTTTCCTGCAGCACACTACTCGGCTTTCATCGTTAAGCAAATGATTTTTAAGTAGTTTTATGTAAATAGCCACATATTACGTGTGTTTGATTGGACTTTGTCCATTGTGCCTGGCATTACCAGTCTTTGATTTTTTTCCAGCAGCACACTACTGGGCTTGTGGTGACATCTTCTTTGCTTGATGCTCATCATTAAGAAGGTGCGAGTGTGTGGACCCTGCTTCGAATAGCACACCAATTGAGTACCAGTACCCTTTTGTGTGTGTGTGTGCGTGCGTGCGTGCGTGCGTGCGTGCGTGCGTGTGTGTGTGACTTTTTTAGATTTTCTCCAGCAGATGAGTTCCCGTATGCCCACTGGTTGCCCATGAACACACACACACACGCACGAACGCACACACGCACTCACACACACACACACACACACACACACACACACACACACACACACACTCTCTTGAATACAATGTTTTTTTATTTTTAACGTGTACAAATCAGAAACAAGAACATCATGTTTGCACACGCACGCACGCAAGCACGCACACAGACACACACACACACACAATAATAATGGAGATGGCACGTTTACTGATTGATGATCTTCTTTCATCTGACGACGACTGCGGAGACTATAACCCTCTTCTTTTGAGTATGCTGTAAGTGGTCTTATATGTATGTATAAGACAATCTTTCAGGTATCAAGACGTCATGCCCACACATGAATTATGAAAGACAGCAAATAAATCATAGATAGTAGGTAGATTGGCATGATATAGCAGAACAAGTAGCGTGATTAATAAAATAATGGAAAATTAATAAAATAATGGAATTGTCAAAATGAGTTGGTCTGTCAGTTTCCTGGGGCATGCCTTCATCGCTTAAACGTTCAACGAAATAAACATTACAACTCTGGAAAATACCCATGTTGTGTACAGAAAGAGTAACATTTATACTGTATTACTTATTACTTGCAGTTAGAATGCAAATAAAAAATGTCCTATCTAGCTGTCACATGGGTCGGCAAATGGGTTATGCAAATTTATGTAATATCTTAAAAAGTACTCATCTTTTGCTGACCAAATGTACAGTGTATTATATTTGTGTGAAAAGGAGGTCGCTTGTGGCATAATATATAATTTGCATGACCGTAACCATTGTAACGAGATAATCTTATAAATGCTGATAGGGGTGGTTTTGCGGGAAGTCCCATGGAAATGTTTTTTTAATTTATGTCGAAAACAATAATATATTCTAACAAATACTATATCAAGTCGTGCAATGATGCTATTTTGCTGAAGAAACAGTAATACGTTGTCATAGTTGACTTTCTTTTCACATAAACATAACATAATGTAAATTTGGTCATCATAAGGTTAGTAGTTTCTAAGAGATGACAAAAAATACCCGTTTTCCCGACCAGTGTTACCCGTTAAATTCAATATTAAACTTATATCATATCTGTGTTTCCTTTTAGTGGTCGCGATCATCAACCTAAAATTGAGAAATTCTATGAAGACGTTCTTCCCGCGCACTCAGACTTCAACTTTCGTAGATGTGTAAGAGTCCCACGATCAGTATTTAGCTATTTACTGAACACTGTTTCTGCTCGTGTCAGTGATCCTCCTCATTTCGGTGGCAGGACTGCCGTAAGTGTTGGCAAGAAAATAGCAATATTTCTAGTTTCTAGAATCCAAAGCAACCAAACTGGACATAGCACAAACCTTTGATGTTACATAATCCACTTTCATAAAGGGCAGACGACAAGTGTGTTCAGCCTTTTGCATCGTGTTCTTCCTTCCACGATTAAGTGGCCAACTCTACAGGAAATGCATGAAATTTCAAATTCTGTAGACTTAAGCGAGCAACATAGATTTCCAAATGCAATTGGTTTTCTTGACGGGAGTCATATTCCCATATGGAGGCCACATGTTGTCAACTCAGATGCTTACTATAATGGGAAGCATTTTTTCTCAGTCGTTCTCCAGGGGGTTTGCATGGATGATATGACATTTTCTGATGTCAGCGTTGGATGCCCTGGAAGGATGCACGTTGCCAAAGTCCTGAAACATTCCACTTTGGGGACATCAGGTTACACCAAATGTGTACAAGGTCGCTATCACTTGCTAGCTGATGCTGCATGCCCTTTAACCAAATGGATAATGACGCCATATCGAAACAATCTTCATTTGACGCAGAGGCAGGTACATTACAACAAGGCTCTTTCGTCAAAAAGACAAGTAATTGAGCGTGTCTTTGGAGTTTTAAAGAAGCAGCTTCCTAAATTACGGCTGGTGATAGACCTCGTAGATGTAGACGAAATCAATGATGTGATTATGACAGCTTGTGTGCTTGTGGGGACGGGCATGATTTCCCAGAAGAAGATTTCAATAACCGCAGAATCCTGTCAATTTGGTGATTCCCTGCAATCGCAGCGTAGAAGGGAAATTAAAGAAAACTACAGTAACAAATAACCTGTAAATGCAGAACCACTGTTCTTATAGTGTCCACCAAGGTAGGATTGCATTACAATGATAAATACACTTCGGTGATATATTACAAGGGTAACTAAAATTATTTAAAGAGTCACATGGGACGGGAAATGGGATATGCAAACTTGTGTCATATTTTAAAAACTACTCGTAATTTTTAACATTACTTGACATAACAATAAATATCAACTAATTGTAAACAAAATCACATTTTGATCAAACATATTACTGTTTCGTCAACAACAAAAATAGCATTATTGCATAGCTTAATTTACTGTTAGAATAAATAAGAAATTGACATGTGAATTATATTGTTCATGGGAATTTCTGCAAAAGATATGACAAACAGTTAACAAATCCTTTTTTCCGACCATATGTTGGAAACTGTGAACAAGTAAACCTTTATTTAATGAAGCACATGCAAGCAATATATAAAACAGTACAATAAAGCATTTAGGCTCAACAATTAGTAAATGACAACCATACAACCTTAATATTATGATATTTTTACCATTAAATGACATAAAAAATAAATATAAAGTAATTGTAAAAAATCACATTTTGATCAAGCATATTACTACTTCGTCAACAAAAATAGCATTATTGCACAACTTAATTTATTGTTAGAATAAATAAAAAATTTACATGTGAATTATATTTTTTATGGGACTTTATGCAAAAGATATGACAAAAAGATAACCAATCCTTTTTTTCAACCAGCTTGACCACTTAACTCACAAGTGTGATATCCACGTGTCATGTGTTCCCTTGATCACTGATACTACAACTACTACTACGTATGCTGGAAACTGTGAACAAGTAAATCTTTATTTAATAAAGCACCTACAAACAATATATAAAACAGTACAACAAACAATTTAGGTTCAACAATTAGCAATTAGTAAATTACAACCATAACATTTTAATAGTAGTGTCCCGCCCCAGGCAGGGTAAATTGCAATGACCAATTACACACCTTCATAAAAAGTAAGTGTTACAATGAATTACAATAGAAACCAACCCTACATGTTGGATTACTGCCACATTGAGGGGTCATATGGGTCTGGAAATGGCTTATGCAAACTTATTATGTTTGTGTGAAAACAAGGTCACTTGTGACATGATATGCAATTCGCATGACTGTAACCATGGTAACAAGATATTCTTCTTATTATTTTTTCATGGAACTTCCGGATAAACCACCCATATGAAAAATATGGGTGGTTTGAAAGATTGAAAAACAGCATTGATTATATGATAAACACACATGTTATCTATGTATAAAACTAATGTAGAGGTTTGTAATTGTTATAAAAGTGAACTTTATTTATAGTAAACATACACAGATATTGGAGGTAATTTTTTTTCTTCAAAAAACAACTCCAGCTGCCATGTCTCCCCTTAACATTTGGATATCTACTTCCTCATTGCAGCAATGAGCTCCCTGAAAAATAAAAAATTTCATTGTGGCGTTTTGTCGCCGCCTTTTCCCTTCGCCTGTTCTTCACATCAATGTAGGCTATAATTTGTTTAGTGACGTTTTTTGGGTTTCCCTATGTAAAATAAACGGTAATGTTTATGCTAGTGGTGGTGACAATTATAGCGCATTATTTGATGTATTTTTCATGTGAAATGTTTAGGAAAATGCTATGATAATTTTGTACTGTAGCAATTAATAATGGTCCATGTGTTGATTACAAATATGTGTAATTAAGGCATCAAAGAAGATGCTCTACATAACAATATGAGTATATATATATTTTTTAAAATTTATCAATGCAATGTTTTGTTGCCATTATTTCTTTTCCATGAAATGTAGCACATTTTAGAATTTGCAAAAACAATTATCTACAACACCATGCTACTAAAAATGTTTTATTATCACTAATCATTGACTGTATATTATGGCAAGGATATTAAATTATGAAAAAATTATATGTTACACAAATAAAAATGGACACTATCACATGTGATAATCATACATTCAAGCACATATGCAGGTGAGCACAAATGAGCTATTGAACATACAAAATATACGTACAATTATTTCTACTACAATTTGGGAGATAGTTGTACTGATTTAATTTTGCTCTCTGATGCAAAGGCTGCAATAGTTAGAATTAATGTGTGTAACTTGATTGTCGTAAGAATTATTGTTTGAAATGTTATTTTTTATGCTAATAAAACGTTCAACAAAGCACATAGCTGAAACCATATGTTTGTATAAGCTATAAATGTTTGAAAACCTCAACGATCGCTAAGCTAGCACTGCAAATACTTATCCCGTGTTTGTGGGAGAGCAAGGTCATCTGCAAAATTATCCAGTCTATGGCTAGTATGTTGAGGAAAGACGACAGTAGGCATCCCTGGCTCACTCCTGTAACTTCCAAATGGTTTTCTTAAACCACCACACATCTTCATCAAGTGAAAACATTAATATTTCAGTATTGTTACCTATGGTATCCTCTGCAGATTTTCTCTTCTTGCTGGCAGTGTCTGTTTTTCCTGTGATAATATCTGAAGAAAAAGAAATGCATTTGTATAAAGTAAACTTTTTTTTACAAAACAAACTCCTAATTCTACATTCTAGTCATAATAATGTTGGCAATACAAACAAATCCAACCAATTAAATGCTTTAAATATTCAATTTAGTGTCATATGCCTACAAGATAGGTGTATATATAAAAATGATGATTTCTCACACATTCAGTCAGACTGTCACAGTGTCTCCAGATATTAACCATTTTATCACCAATACTTCAAGGAATTATATTTTAATGACACACCAATGACACACCAGACATGAAAGTATGAAATGAAAGTATTTCACTTGAATAACTCACTTGTACATCAGTGCTGTCTTGTAGGTCTTAAACACAAACATTTTATTTGACACGAAATGAACAGTAAGTAAGATTTAATAATAATATTTAATTGGCATCAACTATGAAGACTGGTTGCAGTCCACGTTGCAGAGAATATTGCATTTTGCATATACATTAATTTAAGGGCATTACATCAATTTTTTAAATCGCATTCAGCCGAAAATTAATAATATTCTGATTTGTTACATAATACTTATACACATACCTTTGCTACGCACTTGTCTCTGGTGATACTGTCAACAAGTAGTGTCACCAGTTGGCCGTTGTTTGAGAAAATCTTCACATTGTACGTATATCAGTTTGAAAAAAATTACTTATTTTCATTCATGAATATATTGGGTTCAACTTAACTTATACAACCCTTTTAATATTATTAGTTACAAAGTAGTCAACATACTTTTTTATTTTGTTGCACTGTTCTTTTTAAAATGTTTTATTTACTCGAAATAGAACATTTGTAACTATATCTTTGCAGTCAAACCATTGATGTCAGTTATTTAATAAAGGTTTCTTGGGAGATTTTTAAGAAAAACATTACACATTCTCTTATTGTGTTCAGCAAAACTTTCCACACAGACCAGTCTACGACGACGGACGTCAATGTATTGATACTATTAGTCAATAGTAAAATCAATAATACGAATAATTTATCAGGCCTATAATTTGCTGTACGTAATACTTAGCCTTAGACCCTACATTTGTCCTGATTTAAAATTATATATATATATATATATATATATATATATATATATATATATATATATATATATATATATATATATATATATATATATATATATATATATATATATATATATATATATATATATATATGTATATATATATATGTATATATATATATATATATATATATATATATATATATATATATATATATATATATATATATATATATATATATATATATATATATATATATATATATATATATATATACATACACACACACACACACACACACACACACACACACACACACACACACACATATATATATATATATAAAACGAAATGTCATTATCTAATATTTATTTTACCTTTCAAGTGTCACGCGTACATGATTTCATCTACAATTAATTTATCCGCTTATTTATTAGTTTCTATTTATAATTGATCTAATTCGATAATATAAGGTATCCCTTCTTTTTGGACCCGGACTAGTCTAATACTGTAGACCGATTACTGTATTATCAATCACCATTGTTCATGCTAAACGTTCGAAAAATACACAAACCATGTCATAGGAACGTGCTTTTGTTCCTATACACAACTGTTTCAAATTACTTACTCAACGGCACATTGCATTGAAAATATAACAACTTATCACAATCCAAATTCACATTTCTTCTTCAATTTCTGCCATCTTGTTTTGAATACGCCGCCAACCGAATGTGCCGGGAAAATACAGGGAGGAAACTATTACCTTTATATATGGTATTGATGCGTTGATTTAAAACGCTTAGAATGGCAACAACCCCCGCTAAACGACCGTATGTATTATTTACATATACACATATTTGCTCTTGCAATTAGGCTAATTATTTATTCTGTCATATCATTTACCATTAATGTTATTATTATTCGCAACACATCATCTGCAAATAACTCAACCTGTCCGCAAAAGCCCGCGAAGTATCCTATGAAGTATCCTATAAAGTATCCTATGAAGTATCCTATGACGTAATCGATAAAACGGCTGACTTTACTGCAACTTGGTGGGTTTTATGTCAGTGACCAGTAGGGCCTACAGAGACGGGGGTCTACGCACACTGGTCAGCAACAGGTAATATAGGGTTCATAGGAAGCATAAATTGGCCAACAAGTAGAACCTCATCCGTGTACACACGAACAAGTGGGTTCTTCCAACAGTTATCAATACATATATGTATACACATTATACTGTCGCCCGTCACAAGTGCGCCGATCGAAATATGCTGAACCGGTGGTTTCAAAGGGGGTGTGGGTGTGTGTAGGTGTGTGTGTGTGTGTGTGTGTGCGTGCGTGCGTGCGTGCGTGCGTGCGTGCGTGCGTGTGTGTGTGTGCAAACATGATGTTCTTTTTTCTGATTTGTACACATTAAAAATAAAAAAAACCCATTGTATTCAAGAGTAATATTCAACCTATATGGTTAGAAATGGAAAACTCTAATGATTAAGTGTTTCTAGACAAACAGAACATCGCCTCCGACCGTCGGACATGTTTCCAATGAAACCCAACGAAAACGATTTGATTAAATCTATGATTAAATCTACTCGCGGAAACTGGGTGGTATCCGAACCACAGCTAGAGATTGTATGACCTGTCAATGATGGCCGGAGTAGACGGAATTGTCAACATCACGTATGTATGTAAGCTGGCCCATCCACTTCGGTGTAAGCTAGCCCATCCACTTCGGTGTAACCTAGCCCATCCACTTCGGTGTAAGCTAGCCCATCCACTTCGGTGTAAGCTAGCCCATCCACTTCGGTGTAAGCTGGCACGCCTACTTATTAACTTATCTTCTGCGCATCCTAATTGCCTCTTCGCACCCTAATTGGTGCACGAGGCCACTGCTTAATTTCCGCCATATCGTGCGATCTTCCGCTATTTCGAAGGCCTATTTGCGACATAACAGCGTGTTAAAATTATTCGAGGAAACCTCGTGTCTCCGGAACGTATCTGAACCACAACTCGAACTGAAATGACCGGCCTATTATAGCTGGAATAGCCAGAATCACTACTGTGACGTACGTAGCTAAGCTAAATCGTCAATTTTGTTGTAAGCCGACTCGCTTAATTAGCATTAAGATCGCTCATTTTAGGTAATGGTGCAAGCGCCCACCCCAAACACGTGAAAGACCCGTTCGGCAAGGGGATCTAGCACATAACAGGTACCGCAGTACAACTTTCGTGCGGGAAATACCGTTTTGCCCTTCGTCCAGTTGTCCCCCTTTTTGGAAAAAAATTTCCGGCTTTTTTTTGTAATTTTCAGCAAAAACAAAAAACACGGTGAAATCGAGCTATTTGTTGCACACGAGATCATTTAGGGCACATGTTATTTCTTTGATCTCAGGTAAGTGCACACTTTCTCGCGAGTGAGGTCAACGCGAACGAGAACGGCTCATCAAAATGGCGCCACGTAACAAACACGTTAAAAAACGACGAAAACGCTAAAAACGACGACAGCTGTTTTGAAGAGGATGTTTCCCGCTTTTTATGAGCGCTTTCCCTCTTTTTGTAAACATTTCCCGCTTTTCCATTAGCAGGTGTTGAAACCTGTGGTAAATATACCGTTCTTAATACGCACTCAGCCCTCTTGGCTTCTGCTGGGCGCAGCACCAATACTTTGATTATCTTTGCTTCTGCTGGGCGCAGCACCAATAGTTTAATTATCTCTACAGCACCTTGTTTTTGAGATAATTTATATAAGACATCTCTCTGGTTGTGCCACCCTGCTTCATTCCCTCATCGCTAGACCGTCTCCCTATTTTATTGGTCTACCAGTTTATGTTTTCACTTACTAGTTCCACTTTCCATAACGGCTCTATATTTCTGGAGGGAATATCCTGTCTACGCCCATTTCCCTATTTCAATATCTCGTCTGGTGTCACGTCCTCATCCCGAACTTTGAACGTGTGAATCTGTCTTGGCGTTTTATGCGATGGTTAAATTATGTTTGGTAGCTCGCGTGGACCGTATTCATGTCTCCCACAGTCTTGGAAGATTTGGATTTAATTTCCTGTAGTGATTTTGCATTCTGTGCCATCTTCAAGGTTGTGAAAGGTAGCCTTTCTAATCGTGCATTTTCAGATTCTTCCATATGTTACTCCTTCGTCCATCACTACACTGACCATATCTTGCATATGGTGTATATGGTGCATATGTTGTATATGGTGCATATGGTGCATATGGTGCATATGTTGTGAATGCAGCGCATTAGCTGCTTCCGTCTTCACCTAACCGAACTGTCCATTCGAAAACCTATCTGGGAAGCAGTGGCGTATCTAGGATCTCGCATGTGCGGGCACAGGGGAGGTCAAATGGGAGGTCAAAGGGGAGGTCAAAGGGGAGGCCAAAGGGGAGGTCAAAGGGGAGGTCAAAGGGGAGGCCAAAGGGGAGGCCAAAGGGAGGACAAAGGGGATACCAAAGAGGAAACCAAAGGGGAGACCAAAGGGGAGACCAAAGGGGAGGCCAAAGGGAGGTCAAAGGGGATACCAAAGAGGAGGTCAAAGGGGAGGCCAAAGGGGAGGCCAAAGGGGAGGTCAAATGGGAGGCCAAAGGGGAGGCCAAAGGGGAGACCAAAGAGGAGACCAAAGGGGAGACCAAAGGGGAGGCCAAAGGGGAGGCCAAAGGGGAGGCCAAAGGGAGGACAAAGGGGATACCAAAGAGGAGGTCAAAGGGGAGGTCAAAGGGGAGACCAAAGGGGAGACCAAAGGGGAGGCCAAAGGGGAGGCAAAAGGGGAGGCCAAAGGGAGGTCAAAGGGGATACCAAAGAGGAGGTCAAAGGGGAGGCCAAAGGGGAGGTCAAAGGGAGGACAAAGGGGATACCAAAGAGGAAACCAAAGGGGAGACCAAAGGGGAGGCCAAAGGGGAGGTCAAAGGGGAGTCCAAAGGGGATACCAAAGAGGAAACCAAAGAGGAGACCAAAGGGGAGGCCAAAGGGGAGGTCAAAGGGGAGGCCAAAGGGGATACCAAAGAGGAAACCAAAGGGGAGACCAAAGGGGAGACCAAAGGGGAGGCCAAAGGGGAGGTCAAAGGGGATACCAAAGAGGAGGTCAAAGGGGAGGCCAAAGGGGAGGTCAAAGGGGAGGCCAAAGGGGAGGTCAAAGGGGAGGTCAAAGGGGAGGCCAAAGGGGATACCAAAGAGGAAACCAAAGAGGAGACCAAAGGGGAGGCCAAAGGGGAGGTCAAAGGGGAGGCCAAAGGGGAGGTCAAAGGGAGGACAAAGGGGATACCAAAGAGGAAACCAAAGGGGAGACCAAAGGGGAGACCAAAGGGGAGGCCAAAGGGAGGTCAAAGGGGATACCAAAGAGGAGGTCAAAGGGGAGGCCAAAGGGGAGGCCAAAGGGGAGATCAAAGGGGAGGCCAAAGGGGAGGTCAAAGGGGAGGTCAAAGGGGAGGCCAAAGGGGATACCAAAGAGGAAACCAAAGAGGAGACCAAAGGGGAGGCCAAACGTGAGACCAAAGGGGAGCCCAAAGTGGATACCAAATGGGAGGTCAAAGGGGAGGTCAAAGGGGAGGCGAGAGGGGATGCCAAATGGGAGGCCAAAGGAGGCGGGAGCAAGCAAAAATTGTGGTTTGGCCTATGCACGTATAAGAGTTAATAAAACATAACCATTTGCAACCACAGTCAAGAATATCATGCCAGCGGTTTACAGGAAAACCTTGTTGAACACACAGCATCTTTGTTTTATGGGCCGCGCCAAATTTTCAGATACCCCTGCGTCACGAGTGCTTGACAATGGTCGCTACTAAATGAAAATCTACACCTAGTTCTGTACTTGCCAATATGGTATGGCCATGCTGTTTGCGTCTACATTTAACTAACTTATGTAGCATATCTTTGTTTATTAAACGTCTCCCTTTCTAACTTTCCTGATTGAGAGTTTGCGTTGCTTCGGTGTATACTCGTCGGTTCTTCGTTCTCAGTCGAAAGCACTTAACGCGTGTTTCGCGTTAACGGAATGTATCTAGTTGATACACCAGTGGGATAGAAGTAGCGTTAGCGGAACGTAAATAGTTGATACACCAGTTGGACAGAAGTAACGTAACGTTAACGGAACGTATCTAGCTGATAGTCTGATACACCAGTTGGATAGAAGTAACGTAACGTTAACGGAACGTATCTAGCTGATAATATGATACACCAGTTGGATAGAAGTAACGTAACGTTAACGGAACGTATCTAGCTGATAGTCTGATACACCAGTTGGATAGAAGTAACGTAACGTTAACGGAACGTATCTAGTTTATACACCAGTTGGATATAAGTAACGTGACGATAACGGAAAGTATCTAGTTGATACATCAGTTAGATATAAGTAACGTGACGTTAACGGAAAGTATCTAGTTGATACACCGTTGGGATAGAAGTAACGTGACGTTAACGGAACGTATCTAGTTGATACACCAGTTGGATAGAAGTAGCGTGACGTTAATGGAAAGTATCTAATTGATACACCATTGGGATAGAAGTAACTTGACATTAACGAAACGTATCTAGTTGATACATCAGTTAGATAGAAGTAACGTGACGTTAACGGAACGTATCTACTTGATACACCATTTGGATAGAAGTAACGTGACGTTAACGGAACGTATCTAGTTCATACACCAGTTGGATAGAAGTAACGTGACGTTAACGGAAAGTATCTAGTTGATACACCAGTTGGATAGAAGTAACGTGACGTTAACGGAAAGTATCTAGTTGATACATCAGTTAGATATAAGTAACGTGACGTTAACGGAAAGTATCTAGTTGATACATCAGTTGGATATAAGTAACGTGACGTTAACGGAATGTATCTAGTTGATACATCAGTTGAATAGGAGTAACGTGACTTTAATGGAATGTATCTAGTTGATACATCAATGGTATAGAAGTATCGTGACGTTAACGGAACGTATCTAGTTTATACAACAGTTGGATAGAAGTAACGTGACGTTAACGGAAAGTATCTAGTTGATACATCAGATATATATAAGTAACGTGACGTTAACGGAAAGTATCTAGTTGATACACCGTTGGGATAGAAGTAACGTGACGTTAACGGAACGTATCTAGTTGATACACCAGTTGGATAGAAGTAGCGTGACGTTAATGGAAAGTGTCTAATTGATACACCATTGGGATAGAAGTAACGTGACATTAACGGAACATATCTAGTTGATACATCAGTTAGATAGAAGTAACGTGACGGTAACGGAACGTATCTAGTTGATACACCATTTGGATAGAAGTAGCGTGACGTTAACGGAACGTATCTAGTTTATATACCAGTTGGATAGAAGTAACGTGACGTTATCGGAAAGTATCTAGTTGATACACCAGTTGGATAGAAGTAACGTGACGTTAATGGAAAGTATCTAGTTGATACATCAGTGGTATAGAAGTAACGTGACGTTAACGGAACGTATCTAGTTTATACACCAGTTAGATAGAAGTAACGTGACGTTAACGGAAAGTATCTAGTTGATACACCAGTTGGATAGAAGTAAAGTGACGTTAACGGAATGTATCTAGTTGATATATCAGTTGGATAGGAGTAACGTGACGTTAATGGAATGTATATAGTTGATACATCAGTGGTATAGAAGTAACGTGACGTTAACGAAACGTATCTAGTTTATACACCAGTTAGATAGAAGTAACGTGACGTTTACGGAAAGTATCTAGTTGATACACCAGTTGGATAGAAGTAACGTGACGTTAACGGAAAGTATCTAGTTGATACATCAGTTAGATATAAGTAACGTGACGTTAACGGAAAGTATCTAGTTGATACACCGTTGGGATAGAAGTAACGTGACTTTAATGGAACGTATCTAGTTGATACACCAGTTGGATAGAAGTAGCGTGACGTTAATGGAAAGTATCTAGTTGATACACCATTTGGATAGAAGTAACGTGACGTTAACGGAACGTATCTAGTTTATACACCAGTTGGATAGAAGTAACGTGACGTTAACGGAAAGTATCTATCTAGTTGATACATCAGTTAGATATAAGTAACGTGACGTTAACGGAAAGTATCTAGTTGATACACCAGTTGGATAGAAGTAACGTAACGATAACGGAATGTATCTAGTTGATACATCAGTTGGATAGGAGTAACGTGACGTTAATTGAATGTATCTAATTGATATATCAGTGGTATAGAAGTAACGTGACGTTAACGGAACGTATCTAGTTTATACACCAGTTGGATAGAAGTAACGTGAGGTTAACGGAACGTATCTAGTTGATACACCAGTTGGATAGAAGTAACATGACGTTAACGGAAAGTATCTAGTTGATACATCAGTTAGATAAAAGTAACGTGACGTTAGCGGAAAGTATCTAGTTGATACACCGTTGGGATAGAAGTAACGTGACGTTAACGGAACGTATCTAATTGATACACCAGTTGGATAGAAGTAACGTGACGTTAACGGGATGTATCTAGTTGATACATCAGTGGTATATAATTAACGTGACGTTAACGGAACGCAACTAGTTGATACATCGGTTAGATAGAAGTAACGTGACGTTAACGGAAAGTATCTAGTTGATACACCAGTTGGATAGAAGTAACGTGACGTTAATGGAAAGTATCTAGTTGATACATCAGTGGTATAGAAGTAACGTGACGTTAACGGAACGTATCTAGTTTATACACCAGTTAGATAGAAGTAACGTGACGTTAACGGAAAGTATCTAGTTGATACACCAGTTGGATAGAAGTAACGTGACGGTAACGGAATGTATCTAGTTGATATATCAGTTGGATAGGAGTAACGTGACGTTAATGGAATGTATATAGTTGATACATCAGTGGTATAGAAGTAACGTGACGTTAACGAAACGTATCTAGTTTATACACCAGTTAGATAGAAGTAACGTGACGTTAACGGAAAGTATCTAGTTGATACACCAGTTAGATAGAAGTAACGTGACGTTAACGGAAAGTATCTAGTTGATACATCAGTTAGATATAAGTAACGTGACGTTAACGGAAAGTATCTAGTTGATACACCGTTGGGATAGAAGTAACGTGACTTTAATGGAACGTATCTAGTTGATACACCAGTTGGATAGAAGTAGCGTGACGTTAATGGAAAGTATCTAGTTGATACACCATTTGGATAGAAGTAACGTGACGTTAACGGAACGTATCTAGTTTATACACCAGTTGGATAGAAGTAACGTGACGTTAACGGAAAGTATCTAGTTGATACATCAGTTAGATATAAGTAACGTGACGTTAACGGAAAGTATCTAGTTGATACACCAGTTGGATAGAAGTAACGTAACGATAACGGAATGTATCTAGTTGATACATCAGTTGGATAGGAGTAACGTGACGTTAATTGAATGTATCTAATTGATACATCAGTGGTATAGAAGTATCGTGACGTTAACGGAACGTATCTAGTTTATACACCAGTTGGATAGAAGTAACGTGAGGTTAACGGAACGTATCTAGTTGATACACCAGTTGGATAGAAGTAACATGACGTTAACGGAAAGTATCTAGTTGATACATCAGTTAGATAAAAGTAACGTGACGTTAGCGGAAAGTATCTAGTTGATACACCGTTGGGATAGAAGTAACGTGACGTTAACGGAAAGTATCTAATTGATACACCAGTTGGATAGAAGTGACGTGACGTTAACGGGATGTATCTAGTTGATACATCAGTGGTATATAATTAACGTGACGTTAACGGAACGCAACTAGTTGATACATCGGTTAGATAGAAGTAACGTGACGTTAACGGAAAGTATCTAGTTGATACACCAGTTGGATAGAAGTAACGTGACGTTAACGGAATTTATCTAGTTGATACATCAGTTGGATAGGAGTAACGTGACGTTAATGGAATGTATCTAGTTGATACATCAGTGGTATAGAAGTAACGTGACGTTAACGGAATGTATATAGTTGATACATCAGTGATACACATATGCTAGAAAAGGGCAACAACATAATGAAGGTCCGCCTAGACCGATGAGACCCCATCCAGTCAGGTCCGACGCAGACTGTAGAGGTAGCCGTCGCCAGCCGATTAACTTTCCTTGTCGGACAAACCTAACGGAAAATTGCGTCAACACAAAACAAGGCTTCCACATACCGGGCCCCGCGGAGTCGTTTAACATACGTTTTTCGGCGTCCACACGGCCAGGTGCATATAAAGTAGTGTTGTACACAGAGAGCAGCTACGCTGGATTACGCGAACATATTCGCCGATCGACGTAGGCATTGACACATAGTTTGCACTGCGTAGTCTCCTAGCCCTGGGTACCCAACGTCCGTGTTGCGAGTAAGGTCCGAACTGTCAACACGAGAGCATTAGAACCAAGGGCATTATTTACGCATATGTACAGTAGCGGTAATTTGGTATTTGGTATTCTCAACGTATTTTGCATATGTGTCGTATATGTGGATTAATCAGTTATTGACTAATTAAAACATCATTAAAATACTAAAACATCAATTCAAAGTTAACCCGGAGTGCCCACGACACCGATATAATATTAAAGTAGAAACCTAGTTTAGTTGTATGTCGATTAAAACCACTGTTGGTTCTCCAGTCACACTTTTAATTACTATTTTATTAAATTTGCATTATCTGTTATCAACTGACTAATCACGTAACACATATTTTTATAAAATATTCCACATCTATGACACAAAAACTACACGTGTTAACCATTTCAGTAATTTCTGACGATTAGCTTTTGGTGGGGTCAACATAATCTGAAATACAAAGTGGTCCAATGACTTTGCAATGATACTGTATGTGTCAAAAGTAACGCAGTAGCACTCGGCACTCGGCAATGATGATTTGACCGATGCCGTATTTAACGAAACTTTACTTATGTACAACAGCGTGGATTTGCTACGAGTGGTAATTCCCCGTGCAGCCAACATCGGACTCTCTGTTGTTGCCCGCTCAAGCAATAGGTAATCGTCAGCACAGTGGGTTAGTTAGTAGTCATGACGACACCAGTAGCGCTGAAATGCTGACAACAGATGAACTGGTGTTTACGCTGTTTTTTGTTTGCCTTCGCTACTTGTCGCCGCACGGAATATTTTCCTAATGAGGCCTTTTGTGCTTGACGCCTCTGGCATAAGATTGGATGTTTTTTACATCCGTTACACTTGTGTAGCCATCGGCCATCCAAACACGATCATCTCGAATGTCATTATTTGCATTCATACTGCGCGTGTCACGAGAACAGAGCAAAATTAATTAAATGAATTATTAATCAAATGTTTGGTGTTGACAGCTTTTTTGGTTTTGAAAGGTTTCAAGCTTGAATATTTCTATACTATGAATAATATTAGTTTGTGCCTGTTTCTGTCTGTTCCCTCGTATCTCCGTCAATTTCGCATGTATGGGGCTAAACTTTTGTCGGCTTGTCCAGGGACCCACGGAAGTAGTTCGTACAGTAACATGTGTTCACAATTATTTCGGGTGTTGGGATATACGGATCTTACGAAGGAACCCATGTGAACATTTGACGTAGATTATGTAGCTCAGATGAATATGAGTTCGTAGTTACGTACAGTTGTTAGCAAAGCTATGCGTGTTTTCTACGATTGTTCCGTGTTACGTGATCAACGTCAAATGTCCACATAAGTCCGTTTGTACGGTACGAACGCTTCGTGAAACCGGCAGGTGTACATGATTTTTGGGGCATGAAATTTAATTTCCATTGGCATTGCACTGGCGGGCAACTCGGCTAGTAATGAATAAAACAACATTTCAACCATACATCAGATATCACACTGGAGCATCATACACGAAGGTTGAGAAACATGCATAACAACAGAGGAGATACCCTGATAGCTCGGAGGTGAAATACCTAGGCAGGAAATAATCTCTAAGCAAAGAATAACTGGAAAACGGGTTTTTACATGAATTGTGTCTCGTGCGTCCGCCCACATGGCAAACGCGTCTTGGCGAACAACTATGCTACAAATGTCCGCTTTTTTCTGATGCAGCGATTCTGTGATGGGTTCTCTGATTTTTCTCACGCTCGTTTTGTGTGTATTTGCTGTTGTTCCATAAATCTTTCGCTATTTTCGGAGAAGTGTTTGCACAACTGTCCCGTCTCTCAGTTGTTCATAGTCCACCTTTGGTCCCGTGTAGTGATCCTGCCATTAGTTGTTGGCATATTACGTCAAAATGGAGGTGTGGAAATGTGAAGCTCTCGTCATCATCGTCAGGTAACGTGCCTGTTGCAAGCGTACGCGATCACGACTGCCATTTCACGTGACCACATGTGTTTTCAAACAGTTCTACTATGTCATAGACAAGCTGCTAGATCGTCGAATCGAATAGTTTAATTCTTTGCCGAACGCTGCTCCTTTCCCCTATAATATTTCCCGTTGTCATTAGATGTTCTAGAGTTCTCTTTTCTCTTAGAGATGCAATAACCAACACAACAAAAAAGAGATGTATAAGAACGTCCCAGTTATGTCCACATATCTCACACGAAGACTAAACTTAATACCCTACGTCAAAGCTACGTTCATAATCGGCTGTCCATCGTAGTTGACGAAGACAGGTGTCTGTGTCGGGGGTGAGAAGCTAGCAGACAGGCCTGATGTCACTACCCTCAATCCATCGCCACGGGGTTTTATCACCACGCCTACGCTGGGGTTTCAGGTGAGATAGAACTCGCGCACAGAACTTTAACACCCTCTGGGTTCCAACGGTCTTCACCAGTGGCGCACCGAAGAGAACCGACTGGGCGCAGTGCAACCTGCCCCGCGTTCCCATCTAACTGATGATCTACAGACCCCTGCTGTTGTCGCCTTGAAGGCAACACCCAACAACCACGGCTGCTGTCATGTGGCCCCTGTTTGCCCATAGCTGGGACACAGGTTAGTGACGGCAGCAGAGCATGTCCACACGCCTGTTGGTCATCCACGCCTCTGGGTGACCATGCTGCCCCGAGACCCCTCGTCTAATTAGCCTGGTGCGTCACGGTGACCAGTGTCCGTTAGTTACCTCGACGAGGTTACAACAGAGTCTTGAATTTAGGAGAGGCTATCTTGGGCACACAAGACTTACCGACTCGGTGCTTGTCGTTTCGCCAAAGCTTGCCAATGGTAGAAGCTCAGCTGGCCTACGTCACGGCTGAGAAACATGCATAACAACAGAGGAGATACCCTGATAGCTCGGAGGTGAAATACCTGGGCAGGAACTAATTTCTAAGCAAAATGCCAAATGCCACCAGTCGTTAACACTTCGTCATCAACTGATTTAGCATATCGCAAATCTGGTTCGTTTGTGTCCAAATATGTAGTAAATAAAAAATGCGCTTTTTTAAATCATCGAAACAATTAACGTTAGCCGTTGGATCTGGTAAGGCTCAAAATAGTGGACATCCAAATTGGTTAACACTGTGTTGATCAATGCCGGTTGTGAGCGTGACTTCCATTATCTTGCCGATCACGTGACAAAGTTACGAAATTTCACCAACGGTGAAATTCTTGAGTTTTCAGTGTTTCCATCATCAATTAATGTTTGACCAAACATTGAATAATTTAGCGAGCGAGCTAGCGAAAAATCCAAATTGAGGAGAAACCTTTAACGACATGAATATGTCGTACCAGTTGGCTGTGCATCATATCAGGGACTTAATTTGTAACTGGACAACATTATGACAGCCGCTACATTAGCGCTTCGGTTATTAGCCATCAGTACTTGTATGCGTTCGCTCATTACACTGCGAACGGCATTACATTTAGCGAGCCGCCCGACAGGCGCTAGTAGATGTAGTTCCAGGTTAATCGTTGTGACGTTCCGTGATGCAATCGATTGGACTTGTCGATGCAGCGTCCGTCACCGTCTTGCTAGGCTTTTGAACAAGTCTCACCTTTCGTGAAAATATTGGCGTGCGGAGTAGTGAGCGTAACCTAATTACCCACATGACATTTTCGAGAACGTTTTAGCGCAGCACAAAGTCGATCCCTTCAAAAGAGCGACATCATTATATTATGTTTGGACGACGCACAATTCGTTGAAAGCGCTCACTCGCTTAGATATGATTACACATATCGAACCATGTGGCGACACTAACATTTCTTTCAAATATAATTCAATTTATGCATTCACCCATGCAATGTCATGCATCCTTGCAACCATGTAGTTGGTTGGACGTTGGACATATTAGATAAACTTCAACAACATATCTGTCGAGGAACCAAACCAACAAAACACCATTTCCGTGTGTTAGAAGTCAGTGTAACAGACACGTATCCAACCAACCTCATGATGCAGACATTACAATAACTGCCAGTATTACATCGCAGTTTCGAAGAAACCGTCAATATATTGACTGACAGCACCGTGTACCAAGGCAACGCTGAAGGTTTATGTGATAGTGTTGTGTGTCATGAAATGTTGACAGTCGAACTGCCAAGTCATCCTGTCTGGAGTATTGGTATTTTTGCATCCTCCAGACAGGATAACTTGGCAGTACCCTTTTGTGTGTGTGTGTGTGTGTGTGTGTGTGTGTGTGTGTGTGTGTGTGTGTGTGTGTGTGTGTGTGTGTGTGTGTGTGTATATATATGTATATGTGTATATATATATATATATATATATATATATATATATATATATATATATATATATATATATATATATATATATAGACCGTTAATGTTTGGCCCAGGCCTGGCCCGGCCCGGCCCGGCCCGGCCCGCACGTTGCAGGCCCAGGCCCGGCCCATACCCGCGGGCCAAAGACGGGTACGCCCGCGGGCCGCAAGCCCGAGGCCCGCTAATTTTGTTTAAATATAAACCTGTTATCTTATTATAAAAACGAAACACAAATAACATGATATCAGTAAGGGCAGTTAATTTGGTATTAATTGATATTTCAATTAAATATCACCCACTGGCACTGACACCCAGTAGCATTTCCAGCAGGCTGCAGTCATTAACCTGACACAGATCAGGTTCAGACATGTGTGAATTACTACAAGTGTGAATGAATCAGTACTGGGAAAATTGTAGGCACTAAACAGTAGACACTAGTTAACACAATTGAAAAATACCAACTGGGGTGGGTACTGGGCAGTGGGCAGGCAAGATTTAGAGGGAAGAAAATGTAATGTCCACTGGTAGGATCAAAGGGTGAAAAATTGATGGTTAATCATGGCTTGATTGCCTCTACAAATATGCCTAAAGTAAACATTTGGGGCTGGCTACTTCCAGCCAAGTGAACTCATGGGGCCATTAGATATATGCAAAAGGCTACGTTCATGCAAAAAATATGCATCTGTAACATCTGTATTCTGTATGTACTATGCAGTAGTAATATGTACTGTGTAATGTGTATAGTGTCTAATAGTGTGTATGCAATACTATGCATTGTTATTATATGAAATGTCTCTATTAAAAGAATGCACATTGTTAAAATTGTACCATTGGAAGTCCCATTGTTGAAAAGAGGTTAAACTACATTCCAATATATAAAGCACCGGTGTCATTCATAATTCCATGCAAGGTCTCAATTTGCAAATATGTAATACTAAAGAAATAATTTTCAACATTCATTAACCGGAAATATAATTTATAATACGTTTTTATTAATATTAAAATAAAAAATCTGGGTTTTGTATTAATATTTTTATTAGGTCCAGGTACAGCCCAGGCCCGACCCGGCCCGCTCACACTAGGCCCAGGCCCGGCCCAGGCCCGGCCCAAGCCCGTCCCTAAGCCCGGCCCAAGCCCGGTGTATTTTTTCAAGCCAGGTCCGGTCCGGGCCCACAATATGTAGGCCCAGGCTTTGACCCAAAGCCCGGCCGGTGCAGGCCACTACAGGCTGTACATAGGAACCGAGATCCTCCCGAGTGACAGTGCGGCGTTCTACCGCCAGACCACCGCGTCCCACAATTGGTACATGCTTACAGTCGTTCACTGCTCTCAAGCTAAATATTCACGAGCTACTGCAGTCGGCGCGCGGACAAAATCCCCTTTCGATATACGTTCAACCTTTGGCACTGGACTTGTCCGGAATTGACCGGTGCGAAGAAAACATTTAATGGTCTCTGCCATTGATGCATTTCCGTCGATATAGCTCGTAGGCCAGTGTTGATAACTAGCCACTGCCGGTCATGGCAAAGCAAATTAGTTCCTTCCCCTTTTCAGAGTGTCGCAAGTATTTGTATTATAGCGCTGTGGCGTTGGCGAGTTAATTCCTTTTATCGCTCGTGGCGCACCTGGTATGCTTGTATGAGTATTGATTTAACGATGTTGTCCATAACTGGCTGAAATGACCGATGTGTCCACGTCCAGAGTGGCCCACTTAGCATTGGTCAACAAGTTGATGGACATTGAGGCTGTCTACCAACTACCCGGTCGCGTGCGACGACTCGTGGAGCATCTACACGCGAGGGCACGAGAAGGCCGAACTTGACATCTGACCCGTGATGACGGCATGCACAAGAAGAAGAAGAAGACGAACGATCACTCTGATGTGGGTTGTAACAATATCGTTAGCAGGCTTGCGTTGAATTGGTATTTTCAGCTACTTTTTCAATTACATCTTATACTTTTTAATTCAAAATATCCGCTACAGATAATCAATAACATATATTATGTTGTGCATATCATATTTGTTTGCCGTTAGGTTTTTTATTTCAGGTATTATTATCAACTGTATATCCTTTGTTTCTGGTATGTTTCATTTAATTTAATGCCTGACAGACCAACATAGATATAATAGTTATCTTGTATTTCAGACTCAAAGTCGAAACTTACGTCATTGGCATTTGGAGTATTTTTTAGCATGGATTACATATGTACTGCATTATAAACTTTATAGTGGGGCTCGATGGCATACCGGTTAGAAGGCCGGACTCTCAATCGAGAGAACCCGGTTTCAAATCCCACTGCGGTCGCATCGAACCTTTGGCAAGTTTGATCACCCCACGTTGCCACAGTTCACTCAGCTGTATAAATGAGTACCTGGCAATACAGACAGTGGTGGAAATGTGAACGAATAGTCTTCGCGCAAATGCAGTGTGGCTGAATGCTTCCCAGAGAAGTTGAGATGGCCTTGGAATGAACAGGTCTGCCAGGGGGTGAAGTGTAAAGCTAAGGACTGGATACCGCGCTATATAAAAACTTACCTTATATTTTCAGCATAAACTTGTATAGTTACTGTTGAACAGCATAGAACATATCTAGAGCATTGGCAGCGCATAACATGTCAAATTCACAGTCTAGTAGAGAATTACCCGATGTTGTCAGTAGTACATAATTACCCGATGTTGTCAGTAGTGCAGAATTACCCGATGTTGCCAGTAGTACATAATTACCCGATGTTGTCAGTAGTGCAGAATTAACCGATGTTGTCAGTAGTACAGAATTAGCCGATGTTGTCAGTAGTACAGAATTACCCGATGTTGTCAGTAGTACAGAATTAACCGATGTTGTCAGTAGTACAGAATTAACCGATGTTGTCAGTA